>JAZAYU010000047.1:592705-1032705 GCA_038501625.1 Corbicula japonica
TGGAGTTTATATTTCATCTAGGTACCAAACGATTCGGAAAAATGTGTAGCAGGTTCTCAGGTATATTTAAATTTTATGAGTTATTTATTAAATGAGTAAAAGTAAAAAACTTACCAATTTTCATCCAAGATGGCGGACTTTTGTTTACAAAATGCATGGTAAGGTGCAGTTTGATTACCCGCCCTGATGACCATCTACCAACAATCTCACCTCATAATCATATGACGGCACATAGACACCGTGCATGAGTAATAGCGGTTTTCCCCGATTACTATTTTTAGAAATTGTCAACACAGAGAGCATGATTTATAACGCTCGCAAAATGCCAGAAGATGTCATTACATTAAAATGAATGCAATACTACATAAACACATAATATCCATTAAAATGTCTTATGTAGGCTGCCAACACTTTCCATACTTTTAAATACTATGGTTAGTAACTTTAAAAACGCAAACTTTTTAACTAAGTATATCTCTTTTATTTTGTTATGTACATATCTGAAATTCACATAATGTTTATCGACCGTCTGTCTTTACATGTACATGAGTAATCCTTTAAAAACCGGTTCTGCATGGGGTGGTTTGACAATTTTCGTAAATGCACGTGGACCTCGTGACACGTGAATTGTTAATCTTCGTGCCTTTATCTTTATGCCACAACAATGACAGTATAACACTACTTGAAAAAGTTCATTCAGATGCGTGTTAACTACCTTCGAAACAGGTTCCAAACCAAACGGCCACACAAACCTCGCGACAGACTGTCGGGCGTCATGGTAAGTACACAAGTGTGTTAATTTTTTAATCCACTTTTACAATAACAATTTAACGTTAAGATTTGACGTACATGCCTAATTTATTAACATAATGGTTTATGCTTTCAGACGTCGTATACACCCTCAAACCGTCAGAAGGAGGCTGCAGTCTGCTGGTATACACTGCCGGATATCACTGAAGGCCTCGCGGCTTTCGGCACATCAAAAACGAGAACGTTTACGCTGGGCGCGGACGCACATAACGTTTACCCAACAGCGGTGGAGCCGTGTTGTTTTCTGATGAGACGCGAGTGCACTAAAGCCGAGCTGATGGACGCCAGCGTGTATGGCGGCGTAAAGGTGAGCGTTACGCCGAGGCTTGCGTTCTACAGTACAACCCTTGGGGTGGTGGTTCAATCCATGTCTGGGGAGAAATGTAACAACAAGACGCGGCTTTTTGTGTTAGATCGAAATATGAACGCGCAAGTGTATGTAAATCAAGTGCTGGCTAATGTTGTTGTTCCGTTCATGCAGAACAACTTTCCCCATGGTGACGGAACGCTGCAGCAGGATGGCGCTAGACCACACAAGGCAAGGGTTACACAACAGTTCCTATCACAACACAACATCACTGCCGCTATGTCACCAGACATGTCACATATAGAACATTTATGGGATGAACTCAAACGGCGCGTTAACGCTCGCGCGCAACCACCTACTAACGTCAACCAGCTCCGTGAAGCCGTCCTTGAAGAGTGGGAAAACATCCCACAACTACGGAATTCCGTTGGGGCCATCGATGTTTCGCACTTTCGACCTCTTGGGCGAGAACACGAAAACGCGAAAACACGATGCTAGATCTCGAAACGACGATGCGATATCGCGAAAACACGATGCGAGGTCGCGAAGTACGATGCGAGAACGCGAAGTTAATATGTTTATATTAATATCACCTATAGAACATTTATGGGATGAACTCAAACGGCGCGTTTACGCTCGCGCGCAACCACCTACTAACGTCAACCAGCTCCGTGAAGCCGTCCTTGAAGAGTGGGAAAACATCCCACAACTACGGAATTCCGTTGGGGCCATCGATGTTTCGCACTTTCGACCTCTTGGGCGAGAACACGAAAACGCGAAAACACGATGCGAGATCGCAAAACAACGATGCGATATCGCGAAAACACGATACGAGGTCGCGAAAATACGATGCGAGAACGCGATATTGCGAGGGCGCGATATTAATATCGCGTTCTCGCATCGTACTTTCACGACCTTGCATCGTGTTTTCGCGTTCTCGCATCGTTGTTTCGCGTTTTCGTGGTCTCGCTGTCCTTTGGGTGAGATCACGAAAACGCGAAATCACGATGCGAGAACATGAAACAACGATGCGAGGTCGCGAAAGTACGATGGGAGGGAGCGATATTAATATCACGTTCTCGCATCGTACTTTCGCGACCTCGCATCGTGTTTTCGCGATCTCGCATCGTTGTTTCGCAACCTCGCATCGTTGTTTCGCGATCTCCGAAGGACTCCACGCGTGCTTTAACCAGCCCTAATGACGTTCAAGACTCGATGAACTTATCAAACACGAAATCTATTCCTTATATTTACACCTCATTTCATCATTTTGTTTCTAAATTTAATATAAAATATATACTTTTTACTAATTTCGAAATGTTGTTTAAAACATTTCTTACCCCGGGTTTGGCATTTGGACTGGTCCGCCTATTTACTCAAATCAAAAAAATCATACTACGACCAAAAATAGTTCCATGTTTATTGAACACATTCATCCGTTTTTTCAAACATTTATATACAGAAAAACCTAATATTTCACAACAAACATCAAATTTGTATCACAGCAAGTACTATCTATGCGAGTAAATGATAGTCTAAGTAAAAAACGTTATTTTGGCGGGATGTTAGAAAAGACTAAAGCGTTAAATTTTCAACCAATGATAATTCTAGAAAATGGAACGGTACGAGTTTACATCCGACCCTGACTGAATCGGATTTTTGGCGGCCATTTTCTTTCTCGCTTTAAACATAAAAACGGGGGTTCGGGGGCGGTAGCCCCATATATAACATAAAACAGGAACACGAAACGAAAGAAACAACTGGATTTGGTGTCATTTAAGTAAACTTGTTTACTTCCGGTTTGAGGGGTATAAAAGCAACTAAAAATAAAAGTAATCTAAAAATAGCAACATTCCAGGAAGAGCTATCTAAAATTAGCAACAATTATAAAAATAGCGGGGATTTCATGACGTCAACAGGGCATTCCTTTACATCCGACCCTGAATGTACTCATTGCGCGGTAATAAGGCTAACGGTGTTCATTGAAGATTGAACTTCACTCGTCCGGTAAAGGATATTGAAGCAGTGGAAATAAAGGTGTAAATATTGTTTGTTTGATTTCAATGAAATTTCGTTACATGATTAATAAAGGTCTTAACTTCAAAAATGTTATTTTGAAATTATGAAGGTTTACGTTAGAAAAATTAGGGATGGCATTTTCCACCTATTTTACCATTCGAATGTTCGAATCAGTTTGCATTCGAACGTTCGAACGTTCGAATTATTAACAAACAATGACATAAACCAAGAAAGGACCTGTTTTCTGGACGAATTATGGGTCATGTATTATGTTTATTATTAACTATTAATAGAGGATGTTTAATATGTACAATTAGTTTGACCCAAGAGAGAAAAGAGGGTTACTAAACAAGTTCAGGAAAGATGTTGTTTTGGTTAATACATGGTAAATACATGTTTTTTGTTACTTAGTATTCAAAGTTATTGTTTTAGAAATGAAATGTAATGTTATAAACGTTTTTATGGGTAGAAACCTTAGTTTTTGAAGTGAAATTGTTGAGTGAATTTGACGAGGTAGAAGAACTTTTTGAACATCCCTTTCATTAAGTTATGTTTGACTGCTCTCCACTTTCTGTAAGTTATGTTTGATTTTTCTCCCTTTGCATGTAAATATTGTATAGGTAACCAATATGCTAAAAATAGATTCACTGATAAGATCATTGACCTAAGCAACCTTGTTAGCTGTACAAAGTTTTGTATGACTTGCATTCAGTTTACTAAAAATTAGCTTGTGTTGATGCATGATCTGAAACCAAAATCTTTATACCCACAAATAAATACAAGTTGTATTTCATTATTGACAAAGCAAAAAAAAATTAAAAGTGGACATTTAAATTCAGTTGATATTTTGTTGGAGGAAAAGGACCTACAGAAAGAAATCCAGACCCTATTCGAGCCTCTTATATTCCGCTTTAGGTATAGAAAATTAAGTCAATCTTTTAGCTGTAGACATTTTTTGCATGGCAGAATAGTAATTGTCGGGGAGAAGAATTAATATAAGCTATCATCTGATAGCTTGTTTTCTCATCCTCTCAAATATATATGTATTGTCTTGCTCTGTTATACATCGATGTATTTGTATTATTTGAAATAAATACTGTTTAAACCAATAGTAATTTTGAGGCATCTATATAACTTTTCTCTTTTGAATTATGGTACTATAAATTTGGAACCATTTGCCCTAATCAATTAATAATAATATCCTTCTCGTCCCCAGCTTCAATACCTGCCTTGCATCTAAAAAACAATTACAACAACAACAAAAACAATACACTTTTATTTCTACATTTGATAAAATATACTTAATGACAATGAACAACAGGAAACAGATTGAACCAATTAATTGTCACATTTAGCAAAAAGTGTTTTTTTTATTTTCGGGGTACAGTTTTTATTACGCAATAACTTTTTTATTATTAATAAATTTTCATAATTTTGGTATCTATATTACTGCAATGCATTCGGTTTTATGAAACTGTGAAAAATGTTGATAATATGTGTATTTCCTTTTCAAAATGCAATTATCCCCACCATCCTTTTTAATGTCCTTAAGTATATTAACATAATTACTGGCAAGAATACCTACATACATAATTAGCCATATTAATTCTACAATATCTTTAACTTAAATATACAGACAAGATTAGTCATGATACACCATAAAGATACTGAAACTGCACCTGTTTCTGACCACCTCCAGCTCAAGAATATATAATGCATGCTTTAACTGCTTGATATGAAAATACTATGAGAATTTCTATGAATCTTTTCAATTAATGCTTGCCTTTTCCCTGACAAATATAAACCTTGACACTGTTATATAAGTTTCAGTTAAACATTTCAATGCTCAGGTTATGTCAGATGAGCGAAACTTAACTCAAGGTTCAGAATTTTCTGTTAAATTTACAGCAAATATCTTATCACAAGGAACCATTGTTTACTCTGTGGATTGCATAAAACACCTTTTTACTTTGTATCATTTAATATTGCAACATCTATTTACATGTATGTCAGAAGTTCTCATGTCTATGTTTTGTGATATCTAGTCTAATTAAATGTTTTTACTACATTGCTTAACGTATGCGGACAATATCCACTTCCCTCTAGCCAGGGATCTTTCATCCATGCTGATATTCTTGAAGATATCATAATTTCATCATTGCCAGTCATATGTGATATTTAATAAAATTTACTACTTATATAACTACTTATACTTGATGTCTATTTCATATCATAGGTCAAACAACTATTCACTTCATATCTACAATCAATTCAAACCACAACTTGGCTCCAGGACATTACATCATTAGCATGAATGTCGTCCACATATAACACGTGTGTGTTATACTTTTCTTGTTATCGGTAAACCCTCACAGTATCCCGAAAACTACGAAATTGTCATTCAAATAAATTTTGCCGATAATATCCGAGTATTCCAAAATATGAATAGTGAGTTTACTTATCAGAATGAGACTGTCTACGGATCTACCTCTAAAACGTCAGATGAAACTGAAGCTGGCATAATTGCGAGCAAAAAGCTGCTAAGATGTATACGTTAGAAGAGTTTTGTGAAAATATGATTTCTTCGATGTGAAATTAAAAAAAAAATCAGGTATTGTCATAGTGTGTTGACAAATTGACAGTTCCCTGGTACCCAAGAATTCTTTCTCAATACGGGACATGTGTAGCTCTTACAGGTGTTGAATGACACGTGTTAAGAAAACATTGTGCATTAACTTGGACCTTAAATCTGATTGTTCGCGTGTCAAAGATTTTCACAGTATATTCTCTAACTGACATTACAATAGGTTTGCAGAATTCAATTTCCATTACTGAATCGCTCTATTGATTTACTAAATTAATCATTGTTACAATATGCAGTAAATAATACAATATTTTTAATTATTAGATCTTATTTATATTTTATTACATTCGTATTGTAGTAGATCTATTATGCACTTACTTTCAAATTTGATTATGCGCGTGCACACAGTTTGTTTTGATCCGCACTTTATATTTTAGCCGCATGTTACAAAAGAACGTGCGTGCGCAGTAATCAATATACATGGCATTGCATGTTATTTTCTACATGTATTTTGTAAATGGAACGTGATTTATCTTGACGGTATTTGTGTCAAATTAATACCAAACCTTCTTGATTGTCGTTCATTATCGAATTTTCACGAACGTTCGAATGCTTCAAATGCATTCGAATGTTCAAAACGTTATATCCGAACGTTCGAATGTTCGAACGTTCGTTTACATCCCAAGAAAAAATATTTTATTGGTCAAACTTGTTTGCGTTTTTTAAAGTGGCTGAGTATATATTTGCTTTCACTTTTGCGATTTTGTAGGCGACACTCTGATTGGTTCAAATGGTAAGTGATAAAAGCACGTTTTAATTACTCGTCGTCAGATTCTGATAGCGTAGCGCTTTAAAGTAGATGAGTTTTATCAAATTGATCGACCAAGGAACTCTCTATGTTACGGGGCATCGAATGATCCCATAATGGGATTGCATAACGGCGTCTCCTTTAGCGTGGAACGGGGAAACTTATAATCACCTTTTAATTCAATATAACAAAGCAAAATTCACTTTTCCCCTTATTGCGTTAAAGGCAGGTGGAGTAATATAAATTTGTAAATGTATTAGACAAATGAAGTAGCCTTTGGCGACCGTGGTAACACGTTTGTTGAACGTCAGCACGGTAAGCTGGGTTCCCGGGTTCGAGACCTGGTTCTTGCGTCTATTTTTTATTCTCCCACAATATGCTTATTTGCTCACTCTGCACTGTTACCTCTTCCTTAACTGTTCAATCCAGTTGGACGAACCGGATTCTGTTTGTGTGTGTGCGTGCGAGCGCGCGTTTGTTCGTGCGAGCGTGCGTGTGTGTAAAAGAAGCTTTTGCTACGATATCTTCCAAATTATTTATGACAGAAAACAGATTTTATTTTCTAAATGCACCAAATGCAAACTTAAAGGCTTCTGCGACGATCTCTTTCACAGACATTTAACGAAAATAAACAACAAAAAAACTGGACAGATTTCATCAGCTTGTTTTGGTTTGACTTCTCAGTAATCTTGTGACTGAAAACTGTTGCCAATTCCTTAAGTACATTTTCTAATGAAAAAGCATGAGAGCTTGTTGTTGGCTTAGTTTAATAATAATTTTGTAAGTTTTTGCTAATTTAGCGTTATGCTACCGCATAGAAGACACTAACGAAGTGTAAGTCTGTTACGGCCAGGAGCCCTCGTCGTGGTCGCTCGGACGAGCTTCTAGGACTGCCGCACTGGAGAGCTTTGCTCGCCCAGTATTTATATAGAACCCTATCTGTTTACCTAGCTACCGTTAATAACAAGTTAACGATAATGTCTCTAGGGTTATATAACTATTGTAATAATAAATAGTCTGCAACCACAGCGATAACATGCCGATACAGTGATTGTACTCGCTGACCCTATCCGCAGGCATTGACCAGTTCAAGCCTGACAAACTGACCCTCTGATAGGTTCATCGAGTACGATTTGATATCGCTGTAGTTGCTTATTATATTACACTAATCTAACTAGATTACCCCTTACAACTTAGAGCATGCTCAGGCACGGATCCTGATGGGTTCAGTAGGATTGTTTTCCGGGCAGCAGTATTTAATTTTCATGAGGATTGGCCATTTCTTTCTGATTTGTTTTCGAGTATATGACGATTAATGAACAACTCTATTTTCTCTGTATTGAACTATGTCTCTCTCTATCATCCCCTTCTTTTTCTATTATTACAAAATGGTATAGAATCATATAATTCATTTAAAATATGCTATCATATCATATCTACTTATATCCTCTTTAAAAATATCACCGACATTGTGTACGTTTTGGAAAAGCGATAACCTTTTAAGTAGCTGATAACCGTGTTCTGGTTGTTATCTGTCATATGAGCATATGACTTGTATTTGATTGACACTGCTCTTAAACGATTGAATGCATATAATTGTATTTGAATTTGGACAATACACTGATCAAAATTTAAAAGTATCAACTTTCCGAAGTGCAATGATACAAAAATAGTAAACACTACTTCAGAATTTATTATTTGAACAAATTTTCATTTCTGTAGTAATTGCAAAGAAATAAATTGTGCTTTAAATCTGCCGTCACAACTTAGTTATCTTTCCCTTTGCTGTAATTATGGTTTCAGGAATAACTTAGTGTTTCTAAAACATATTGATTTTCTAATTTATTAGAAGGAAATCAATCATGGTTAATAAAATAGAAATTTGAACTGAATTCGGAAAAAAACTATCATTTATGCAAATATAAGTTGTAAGTATTCATCTATATAGCAAATAATTTTAATTAAAATAAGTTGTATTGTTGTTTGTTTGTTTTCAGGGGGTGGGGGCTGGGGGACACGGATAGGAGGTAGGACTGGTTATGAAAACGCATGTACACTAATAAGAAAACAGAAGTTAATAGATAATTGGAAAGAAACAATCGCTTTGTAACTTGCTGTTGGTATACACAATACTTTTAATGTCTCACAATCCTTATTAGTCACCATTTGGGCAGGAAAATATGCATTCAGCCCGTTACTGCCACTCCAGAAGAGCGATTGTACTCCCAGTTATCAGTCCTGCGCACACGATGGCTCCAAACAGTGTCTAGATTCAGACCATAATATATCCCGCTATATATTTTTTTTTAATTTTGAAATTTGATTTGTTTATACTCAAATTCCAGAACGGTACTTTAATTTTCAACACGCTAGAGCCCCACATTAATAAGGTACCATGATTCATTGGTACAAATCATTTCGCTATCACGGAAAATGTGTATAAGCAGTTGAGATAAATCGGTTGAGGGATTTTTCTCTTCCCGTTATTGAAAAGTCCAGTGTTCGAGTACTGATCAAGCTGCAGATTTTTCCTCTGGCTGTTCCACCATCCTGTACAATAAAATAAATACGTTTACTATCGGATATTTTGATTCATTATAATGTTCCCTATTTTAATGCTACCTTTTGGAATGCATTCCAACGTTATTGCTGCTTTCTTACACGTTCTATCTCAATATATGATATCATGTTTTACTTCTATTTAATTGTGGTACTTCTTTACATTTTACGTTTGATTGCAATATCATTAAATTTAAATTAAAGCTTTACTTCATAAATATACACATTTTTATGTGTGTTTACGACCAGTGCCCTCTGATCTGGATCTGCATTGGCCACTTCTTGGTCAGGAATTACCTAATGAATCTTAAAGCAAACGGTATAGATCCTGATCTAGATTTACACTGTTAGCACACTCAATAAAGTATATCAATGGAGTAAAGGGTTAAACAATTTAACCAACCAGTGTGATCATTTCATCCTCGGAGACCCAGTGGTGATTCCGCACGCTACATCAACCCCTGGGACAATTAGTTGAATTTCATCCGATATACCGCTTAACGAATACTATCATTTCATTGGTTTCATCCTAATTTTCGGATGAGCGAGATCACCAATGAAAATGATCCTTACATGAGAGTGGTTATCTGATTGGACCGCACGCTATCACGCTTCGTATCGATTTTCCGGCGTCAGATTCAAAGCTTTTCTAGCTAATTGTCCCAGGGGTTGATGTAGCGAGCGGAATCACCACTGGGTCTCCGAGGATGTGATCATTTAGAGTTTGATGTATACTTATTCAGTTTATCTTCGCAACTGTTAAAACTTTATATTTTGCAATTTGTATAAAGTTATAAATAGAACTATTAGATATATCACAAGAGATAAACTTTGTTTCTATTGTTGATACAAAGATAATTATTGAGTATTGTATTAACTGAGATGATCACAAGAACATTTGGAAATTTGACAGAAAGTCTTATTTTGATCTTGTTATATTTGATTTTGCCTTTGTATATAGAAGATATATCAAGTTAATCATATGATATTTGATATAAAGCAATAATCTAGAAATAGATTCAGTTGTTCATCCTATTCTAGTTTCATCGCTATGTATCTTAGAATTTTAAATGACCTATTTTTTTATTTTAAGTCACGTGATTCTGAATGGCTTTTGTGATACACACCTTGACTGTGATATATGTAGTTGTGATAATGATCTCAATCTGTTCGATATTTACTTATATAACATTGTAATTACTGTTATTTTCAAAGAAGAGCAATATTAAATTTTTTTCTTACTAAACATGACTTTCTGTGTCATGCCTCCAATATCAGGGACCACAATGGAAATAAGAGGAATCATTTTCTCTTTTTTGTGTTATCCCTGGTATTTGGTGGGCATTACATGGTTTTTCCATTACTGCATGTCATGACACTGAACTTTTTTATTGTTCTTTCTTTGTATGACTTGTATGTATTCTGCCATGTTTTGTTTTACTTATACCAAAATAAATAATAATAAAAATAATAATAATAATAATCACCACAAAACTTTAAGGTCTCCTGTATAGCCATGCTTAAACCTTTGAACGTCAGTTGTCAATGGTGTAACACAGTTAAACCTTTCTCTGTTGAAAGTAAATCACATTTTCTAGACATACAATCTAGCATATATAAAATGATCAAGAATCTTTTGTGTATTATATAAAAATAATGACTACTAATGTTATATGTACCTATGTATGTAGCATGTGTTCATATCATGAATGTTACATCTGTATATTTGTAAAACAAAAGGATGAGACTAAACCATTATAAATGGATATATTAAAAAGTCTACGTTTATTTTTAACCCTGCATTGTAAAGCACTGCCAATGGCACAAAACGATGACTAGACCAAGACCAGCCTGTGCATCGGCAATCTGTGAATGAAACCATGAAACTACTTTGAGAAATTTTTAACATTACCATTTCTTCTATTTGACAGCCATCGAACACGACAAATATGACAATATTGTAGGCTCGGTTTGATTTAGCCTGTCCATATGCAGTTATGGAAATGCATATTATTGCCCACGTCGCTTAGCCTCTAGGTCAAAGAAGTATTTAAGCCAGTCAACATTATAATTTTGACCCATAAGAAGATTTTGGTTATAAATCAGACAAAGGAAATCTCGCACAAAGAAAGTGTCAGATTCAGTTTCATGATTTTAAAGAAAGTGTGAGCTTAAACTAACCTTAAGTGTGTGACACAAGTATGTTAGTTTAACCTCTGTCCTGCACGAGGCTTCCTGGCCAGCAACCATAGTTATTGGCGAAACCCCAGTTCTCGTCGATAGTCAAAGTTACCATCCATAACTATTGCTCAATAATTCCAATTTCCATAATGGTGAAAACCATAGTTCTCGCCCAGAAACCACGGTTACCACCGAAAACTATGGTTAACTGTAGTTTTGGCGATATCCATAGTTCCCAAACCGAGAACTATTGTATTCACCAATAATTTGGGTTATTGGGCGGTAACCCTAGTTTTCGTCATTAAATATAGTTATCGGACCTATATCCATAATTATTGGTCGATAACCATAGAAATCAAATTAATTGTGCATTGCCATTGCGTACACGTGAACTTCCATTGCACAAGATTTTTCAGTATTATTTCAGATATTGGATACCCGGACACTAAGACAAAATTAAAAAAAAATTATGTTCTTAAATATTATATTCGAAAAAAGATACAAAATCAAGATCTTCAATTCCATCGCCATGGCAATTTCCACTGCGCAAGATTTATTCAGGTATTTCAATATTATTTACGAATCTGAAACATGGACACTTGGTTTAAATTAAAAATAAAATATTTTTATTAATAAAATATTCAATCTTTGTTATAAATTCTTATAAAAAACAACAACAAATATTTACACAAATACATATTTTTAATTTCAAGTGCGTATTTTGTTCCCATTGCGGTCCAATTTTCCATTGCCTACTAGTATTTTATACTTGCCGCGTAATCTGTGCTCGTTTGTCGCGAATACTTGTTTGGTCGTTCCATGACGCAAAACTGGGGTGCCGACAGCGGCCTGTTACCTATTTGCTGTCTTAACAATCACCATTTGAATTCTGGCAGTAACAGTAACGCTGAGAGATCACGGCGGATGTACCAAGTTCGGGTCTGCTCTATTACAGTATGTGTCATACATTATAGCTAAACCACGAAAGAACTGTATATATTGACACAGCGATTTATTATTTAGCGACGGTAAAATGGTAAAAACGGCGATAACTTATT
This sequence comes from Corbicula japonica, assembly GCA_038501625.1. Taxonomy (NCBI): domain Eukaryota; kingdom Metazoa; phylum Mollusca; class Bivalvia; order Venerida; family Cyrenidae; genus Corbicula; species Corbicula japonica. Next base: position 605,032 of record JAZAYU010000047.1, read on the forward strand.
GATTTCTTACAATTGATACAAAATAAGTCGCCCATTTCTTAATAATTCGAAATTGATGTATGTTTTAAGTCCATCCCCAACTTGTTTACTACTAGAATACAACCCTAGTGTCTTTATGTAAACCAGATGACTGAATTGAAAATTTGAGCTTGACGATCAAGCAAAAGAACCTGGCATTAAAATACTTGTTTCTGATAAAACCCGGTAACATAGCACGAGTGTTTGAAAACTTTTGCAAATGACATGTTTTCTCAGAAATGCTTATCTGGTAAATGCGTTCTCAGCGTCTTTCTGGAACTCTATCTCCTACCTTATATCGGAAAGAAGAAACAAACGCACGGGGCCAGGTCTGCGCTTCATGGAGGGCGCGGTTATACATTGATGATTTGTGGACTCGAGAATTGCATCAATGGACATGATGAAGACTAGATTAAGAACGCCATTTTCTTTCTCATTTTGTTCGCAATATTCTGAGAACCACATTCTGGCGGTTGTAAAAAGTCACCCCGTATATTCAATCAATGCAGTTATGTCCTTTGAAGGTCGTTCAGCACGATGCCTATTGACTATGTAAATAGTACTTCTAAAAGTACTTTTGTTAGAATATTTCGGCCGGTTTATGGACGGGTGGTTTCAAATTCCCAGCCAATAAAGATTTGGATATTGATCACTCTAATGATATATTTCTTAGTTCTTAAATGTTGCATCTGGCGTTGTCTGTGATATGCAGGATTTATATTTTTAATCTGAAAATACCGCAGTGAAGGTTCTATGTTCATCGCCATATCCATACACTCGTTTGGGATGGATCAAAATTGTACTGTTTATGTCTGTAAATATTGAATTGCGCTCAAACCGTGGCTAGGCGGTGTGGGCAGTAATATGCATTTTCATTACTGTCCATTAACAGGCTCAATCAAACCGAGCCTGCAATATTTTCATATTTTTCATGTTCGGTGACTTTCAAAGTTCCCTTTTTATTTATTTGAGAAGCTTCCAGACAATCTCCTATCTTTTTAAACAGCAATTTGCATGATTGCTGTCAGTTGTTGTAAAGCAAAACTGGGACTTTCAAGTTTCAAATCCATATCCTGTTGTCATCTTTTCTCTTAGGTTCATAAAAATGAACCCATGTCTTATCACTGATTATAAGACTATCAAATACAATGTTTCCTGATATTTTGGGTACTTCAACAGTCTCTTAGCATTTTGTACCCTCGTTAATTGGGTAAATGGCAGATCCTCGAGCATTTATTTTCTTAACCATGAGAATTTTCTTTAGATTGAATTGAACCAGATTCTGTTTTTTGCGAGCTGTATGACAGTGAAACGCGCATCGTTTTCACTAATTGACGTTTTCCCGAGTAAAGGTCATCTTTGATTCGTGACCAAACCTTCACACGGTAGAAAATGGTATTCGTTTATCCCCCAAAAGAACAATCCAAACGTACAGCGGGCTATTATATAACATACATGGATTTCAGAGACAATTTCTGTCTTTTTAGTGCACACAGTTCATATAAATACACCTGAAAGCATAACCACGTATTCGTGTTCGTCTTGACTTCTGCTATTTAACATGTTTAATGTCCCTTGTCACTGTGGTTGTCTTGTTCATGCAGTTTTATCTATTCCCATCAGCATAGTTGGCGTATATCTGCACGTTTTTCAATGACCCACTTGAAATTAATGTCCTATTTTTCAATACATCTATGACATTGCAGGTTGTTTTTATCTCATCTGCACTTGTCCACAGGGGCTCGTCACATGATGGGTTTTATTTTTATAGCTTAATAACACTAAACTGAAGCATTTATTCATATAAATTTAGGAAAGGGAAGGAACTCACCATACATCAAATTTCACACCAGTCAGGTTTGAACAGTTGTTCTTGACACACTTCTGCACAAATCCGCAAAAGGTTTGGACCTGATGGTTCCTTAGGCCTTACTCTTAACGTCCAAACCGGGTTCCTTCCCTTCGAAACAATCCTGTTCTTATAATCGTTCGCGAAATCACAAACTCATTGTCAAATTCCTTTAGTCGGACACGACCTCGTGAACTCGACTTGCACAGGTGAACTGGAACACATAAACTTACTGTGCACAAATCAATCGTCTGGTTCAAAAGATTATCAATATCTCTTGCATTTGCAACCAACAATTCGCTCCTTCATGCCCAACACGAAACAGGACGAGCGATTTTTAAGCAAATGAAAAAGTTTTCACCCACGTTACGCCATTTTTCGTGTTGTTGTAAATCACGTGACTCTTTATGAAACGGAGATTTTTGATTGGCTGCTAAGAAACATATAGAGACCCAATTATTTAAAGAAAATGCTTCAGTTTAGTGTTATTAAGCTATAAAAATAAAACCCATCATGTGACGAGCCCCTGTGCACTTGTCACCCTCTTTGTTTACATATCTGTTGTTTATCTGTCACCTTATCAATGTCATTATTGGGTTAAGACAAATTTCCTGTATTTAATGTGTAGCATGCGCAGTTGCTCTCGATATTGTAAAAAATCTGGCAGATACATTTTCTAAAAACATGTCTGCTTGTAGGTATTTATGGAATGAGCAAAAGGTTTCAAATTTGATTTTTGTTCACTGCAGAGTAACAAATTGCTCATAAGTTTACGGCATTCTCTCACCAGAGGGCGTGCTACACAAGTTTCGCTTACACCTCTGTCAACGCCCGGAAAATTAGTTCTCATACACGTGATATTCTATCGTTACCTCCGCAAAATAGTTCCCCGAAAATTTGGGTTAAAATATATCTTAAACATTGTTCTAAAAAAAAAATACCCATTTTCATTTTAAGTAAAATATACAGAGATCAAAATAATCTCACGAGCATTTTATTCATTATTTATATTTTGTACAAGAATCTTGTACATCGGGCGTTGACAGAGGAGTAAGCGAAACTTGTGTAGCACGCCCTCTGGTGAGAGAATGAAGTTTACGGTAGCAGCCATTAAGCGTGTCAATTATTTCTAGTTTTTATTACAGTGGACTTAAAAATGTTCTTTGTTGTTTAATTTTTCAAAATTTAGTATGAACACTTGAAGTCATACACTGAAAAAAGGTTTTCACCGGTGCAGTCCAGAATAAACATGTCAGAAGTTAAGTGTTATCGAAAATAGAAATACTTCATCTTCATCCTCTTCGATGAAGTCGTATTTATCTAACGAATCATTATTACTGATAGTGCGCAGTGATGCATTACTGGCATGACTAAAGGACCAGCCGCACACCAGGCCCCAGTATCACAAAATATATTGAGTTGGATATTAAGCTCAACTCAAAAGGTCTATTTTTAAAACAATTAATTACGCAGCTTTCTTCATTGCTTCAATTTTGAAAAATAAGCTTACATACTCTTTCTTGTTTAAATTGCTGGTTAAAAAATTGTTATCTATATATTCTACTTAAAAACTACCAAATAACTATTTAAGTAGAAACTCAAATACTTGAGATTGAACTTAACTAGTTATTCTAGAATATCTCAAATAGATGTATTGGTATTTTAATTATTTTCGTGATAAAAGAAAGATTTTATTTCATTTGTATTTACTATTCCTTTTAAATTACTAATAGTTACTTAGAATTTGAATATTTATGTTGAGTAAAAAATTGAGTTTGAGCATAAGATTGTTCGTGATATTGGAGCCTGGTGCTCAGTCTATACACCAGGTGTTTACTTAAGACGTCGACTAGCATGCATGACAATAAATAAAGCAACAGATAGAGATTTTAGGTTCATTTACTAGATAATAGATAGTAAATAATAGATAATAGATAGTAGATTTTCCTGTACACCTCTACAGACATTTAAACCCTGTCACCGCCGTGCTAACAAAGAGGTAAGACTAACGATCAACTGTAGATGTTAATATGAGGTCCATTATTAATGTTTAACAAGATAGTAAATTTACCATGTATACGATCATGAATTAAGTTTTCGAATTAAAAAAAAAAGATTTTTAAGTAAAGAAATCTTATGTTTACAGCAGATGGACTGAAATCAAAAAAGGCAAACATACGTTTTCCGACATAACTTTTTGAAAACTTTGATAGCATGATATATTAAAATGCGTTAACGTTTTTTACTATAGTTAACCAATGTAGGATAAGCAAACCAGTATCAAAATGCCCGTGAAAAAATGCTTTAATATAAGATGATTTAAAACAAGCACTCTTCAAATATTTCACAAAAACAGAATACCGCTTTAACAAGATAAAACATGATATTGTCACTACTACACAGGAAAATGTGCACCATGTGTTTAACACATGTTTAACACGTGTTTAACACATGGTCACAAACACGTGTTTTACACAAAAAACGAGCACCTAGTGTTTAACATGTGTTTGAAGCCATGTGTTTGACACGTGTTTAACATATGTTTTACACATGTTTACGTAAACACGTGTTTGTTATATGCGCCGATAAATATGCACATTCTCGGGTAATATATATTGGAAATTACTCTTTTTCTCCTTGTTCTTTTCACAGCTACTTGATGTGAAAAATATTTGGTCAGGTTGATAATCAAGGGCTTTATACTGGTTTTGACACCTGTTCATTGACATAACATCTGCATTTAAATGACCATAAACAAGTAGTGTAAGTTTAAAACATTTATTCAGCATTGTTATACAAATATTAGTACATTCCTTACATATTTGTACATATATATGGCTTTACTCTTGTTAAATACAAATACAGTTGAACCTGTCTTAGGAAAATAATTGTACAGATGCATTAACAGAACAACAGATAAATAACAGTTCAGTTTGTTGTTTTAAATCTTCAAAAAACACAAGAGCCATGTAACACATGGTTAAATCCCCCCACCGGAAAAAGTAACCTGAAGGTCGTACTTTCGTATAATTTACCTGGAGAGGAAATCCTTTTAATTTGGAGTTAAAATTTTTTAACAAAATTTATCAAGTAAATCTGATAAAGGGGAATAACTCTAAAAATAGGCAAAGTAGAGTTATTAAACTTGCACACTGCACTACCTTCTGTGCTCTGTCAGTATATGAAATTTGAATAAAAGACGAATAACTCTTAAAAAGGCAAGGTTAACTCTAAAAAAGGCAAAGTAGAGTTATTGGACTTGCACACTGCACTACCTACAATGTGCTCTGTCAGTGTATGAAGTTTGAATAAAATCCCTCAAGTAGTTTTGGAGTTGTGCTCCAGACAGAATATATCAAGTAAATATGATAAGGAGGAATAACTCTTAAAATAGGCAATGTAGAGTTATTGTTCTTGCACTCTGCACTACCTACCAATGTGCTCTGTCAGTGTATGAAGATTGAATAAAATCCCTCCAGTAGTTTTGGACTTATGCTCTGGACAAAATTTCTCAAGTAAATATGATTAAGGGGAATTACTCTTAAAAAAACTTATGCTCCGGACAAAATTGTTTTGGACAGACGCACGGACGAAGGGCATTCCTAATATCCCCCTCGCCTTCGGCGGGGGGATAAAAAATTATGATATAGAATAAATTAACAAATATTTTAAATCAAACATCAAAACAAATAATCATTGTCAAGTATTAAGATAAGCACTTACAAATGGTAAATCACCATCATCGGTGTTTGATTATTATGTGAAAAGAGTGATAAGACTTTAGTGTACTTCCTGAGCCATCTGATCTGAATCCACACTGTTTGCACATTTGATAGAACATGTATATATGGAGTAAAGGCTTAAGTCACCATTATCACCATTACCACAGTGTAAATCAGCAATGTTACAGTGTTTCAAGCCATCTTTATCACATAGTTAAATCATCACCATTTCTATCACAGCGTTAAATCACCCTTATCAAAGTGTTTAAATCAACATTTTCACATTTAAACTTTTTACTCCTGATGTATAGGTTTTCTTACATATGTGAACAGCATAGAACCAGATTAGCTGAAACATTCATGCCTTCTGATCAGGATCTACACTGTTTGCTTATTGTACATTACATTAATTGGTACTAAGATCTGAATAGTGCATATCCTTATCACATGGCACAAATATACAAGCTGATCTGGATCCACTCTACACGTGTGATAATATTTATTTTAAAAAATTTCTTGGCTACGTTTGCACCAATAATAATGATCAATTTAATTCTGTGTTCAGATTTAAGAGAACTTTCAATTGCAAACTGTTTAACTTTTATTCACAGACCGTCTAATATGTATTCAAACACACATAATAGTAATGCGATAAAAGTAGTGATAAAACAGTGCTAGGGTTTACTGTCATTGGATTGTGAAAGCACCATTTATGTATATATATGCTTTTTGCAGGTTGGTAACAATCATAACAAGATGACTGTCAAAGTTCAGGTTTATCTACATCATTTTTAACCCAATGTTCCTATGATTATTTAAGACAGTGCTGCTTGACAACTTCAGAGTGATGTAGATAACCTATGGATGATGACTGGAGCTTGATCTTCTTTTCACTTCATCCTATAATAAAAATAATATTAAAGATTGTTTTCACATAAATGAAAATTTAAAACAAAGCAACAATGCATATTATAATAAATATAAGAATGATAAAAAAATGCTGAAAAAGTAATAGTCTAACCATTAATATACAGTTTGTAATGGATTCCAGGAAAAGAAAACTAAAAACAAATCTGACTTCAATTCAGTACAATCTACATGCACTTCAACCAATGGTCTTTCAGGATATTAACCCTTTACTCCATGGACATCCTTTTTGTTACATGGGTGACCAATGTGGACCTGGATCTACACTTCTCGCTTCTTAATCAGAAATAACCTAATGAAATTAAAAGAAAACAATGTAAACTCTGATCAGACAGCACAGATGTGCTGATTGATCTGGATCTAAACTGTTCGCCATGCAATAAAAGGTGTATAAAAGAGGGTAAAAGGAGTCAGCCATTCTATATCAAAGGCCATTTTTCCAATGAGATACTTGATGATATAAATAGTCTCTCTAAACTTTGCCTGCATTGTGTTCTTGAAAATCATTACTTGTCTAAAGAGTTTGTTATTTACCTAAAGTGATCTTTTTTTTCATCTTTCCTGCCAGAACTTTTCCAACTCCCATCCAGTAATCATACATGTGTCAACAAACTGTTTGTGTACGAGCACTGCAAAAAATAAGTTTATTTGACTTCAATCACAATTTCTGCCATTATATTACAGTTGATTTATGTTTGGCTGGTAACATCATCCTACTCTACCTTTTTTAGAGCATCAACTGTACTACAGTTGATTTATGTCTAGCTGGAAACTTCATCCTACTCTACCTTTTTACTTTTTGTGTATTCTCAGTGTGCTATTCCTGATATGCACATTTCACAACTTCATTTATAGAGCATCAACTGTACTACCTAAAATGTAAGCTACCAATAAAAGTTTTAAAATGTTCTCAAGAAACACAATATGAATACTGTTCACTAAAACACAAATATTTATTCCCAACGTTTCATGGGGATAAACCCATCTTCTTCAAAGGGCTTTTACATGGAAATGCTAAAAAATCAATAGAGTGACAAAAAGTGGCTGATCTACACTGGTGGTTGTTAAAGACAGATTAATATGAGAACAAAATGTCAGTTAAGGATATATTCAAACTGGCTCTTTAAGACTGGTGGTTGCTATTCCTGGATTGCTACTAAGGCAGGTTTAACTGTACTGAATCTTGGTTGAAAGAAAAACGGAAACTAGTTTGCTAGTTTCAAACACATATCGTTTTGTTTTGCTCTTTCTGGTTCTGACCAGATTTTAAATAATATATCTAATATTGTCATATCTTTTCAATGAATCAATTACAAAACAGCAACATTATTTAATGTTAATTTGGACTATAATACTTTTATTTCTTTACAAAAAAAATGGATTTCAATATTCAAGAAATAATTTGCCGATAGAGTTCTTAGCTCTAGATGCCTCAGTAACACCATTCATTTTGTTTTTAAATTATTTTAAATTATTTTTAATCAAATGTCCTAAACAGCAAGTTTTAATCCGAATAATAAGGAAACTCATTGGTTCTAGTGTTACCAATTTAAAATCAATCTGGTATGCGTGGCAAGTTTTGCATCACCAAAACAAACAAACATATCTTAATAATAGATACTCACTAGAAGAAAGGGAGGTCTCCCTAAATATCTTCTGTGTTAGGGAATGTCTTCATGTACTTCACATTTGACATTGTACACCTAAACGTAAATTATTAGCATAATAAGTATTTTTTGAATTGCACAGACAATTAATCATTTTCGGCATTCAATCAGTATAAGTTCCGGAAAATGTTAATAATCTTGATTTTAAAAAAAAAATGGTCAAGAAATCATTGTGTGTTCTAGCAACATCACTCCAAAATAGAGATTTCTTAACACATTTTTTATTTATAACTCAAATGTGCCGGAACTGATTGAATGTTGTAACTGAATAACTGACTGTATTTGAACCAGTCTGTGACAAAATGACCCTTTTACATTTGTTAAATTGTCTGGTGCCAAGTCCCACCTACCTGAACTTTCATTAAAAAAACTTGTTGATTTTAAATGGAAAGATGACATGTCACAGAGACTCATGGCTCATTTTTAATGTATACATTGGAACACTCTTACATCAGCTTAAATTTAGATGCAATTTCTTTCATAAATATCCTTCATTTTAGTATCAGATGGAAACAATATTCACTCGTCTATATGTTAAAAGACTTTGAATTATCAAATAAACAGAGAATAAAATGGAAAATAAAAATATTTTTTATTTAACAATTTTAAAACATGATTTCTACACCTAAACATGAAAAAGAAAATGACAGTGGTCTGGGGCAAGTCGGCGCACCTATCATAAAGCTTAGCTGTGGTTTATAACACGTTTAGTAGCTAAAGACAAGTTCCTGTCGGAAAGAAACTGTATCCATTCAGGAATTAGTTTGTTATCATTTAGGTGCATGAATTTGCTGATGAGGCTTTAAAATGATGTCATACTGAAGCCACACCCATGTTTACATGATGTCAAAAACGTTGCCCAACTCTGCGCATGCCTATGTTGACTGTCAATATTCTGTTTATATTAAAAAGTACCGCTCTCTCAAGCTATAAAACTTTTGAAAAGAATATTGAGTGAAAGGTCAAAATAAATAGCAACCATTTATTTGGGTCACAACTGTCAAAATTAAGAAGTTTTGGAATGAGGGGGTATTAATAGCAAATTTATTTGATGATTTTGATACTTTATAATAGCTATTTACTAACAGGACACGTTCTAGCAAGATGTATCCATCAGAATTTTCAAGAATTGTCATACTTGGGTCACACGACTTACCGGAATCCACCAAAATTACCGGAATCCACGGAATCCACTTTGATTTACCGGAATCCACTTTAAAAATGGGTTTAATTGCATAAATATGCATTAAATTTGATTTAATTTCATAAAGTATATGTAATATATTCAATTGCTTTTAATTAAAAGATGTTTTTAGCGGAAATGATGTTTATATTTCAAAAATTGTTTGCGATGCTGAATTGACGGGAATATGTTCGTTGCTGTGCGCTGTTAATCGAATAAAATAAGCTAACCTGATATTCATTGTATTAATCATTGTATTAATTAGATATATTAATAATTTTAATCATTCAGTATTTTTATTTCTACGATTTGCGAATACACAAAAGGATATTTACGATATTATTCACTCAAAAAACACCATGTCATCAGTTTGACAATTCATGATGAATATAACATAACAGCTTATATTATCAGCTTATGTATGAAAATTGATGTATTCTACAACTTTTACAAACAATTAAAAACTGAATGCTAATAACTGCAAATCCACGCCGTGAAACAATGCGTTTGTTGTTACGGGCGCTAATTGCTCAAGACGAATAATTGACATGCGAGGTATATATACGTATATTAACAAATACAATCAGTCGTTTAAAATCAGACTTCAGACTCGAGCTTCGAAACGTACAATTTCAAGATGGACAAAGGCATGAGAATAGCAAGTTATGGAGACAGTTATGTAAAACGCCTGGGAAGATTTACGAAATATGATATGAAAGTAAGTTATTAGATAATGATTAAATAATCTTATATAGATATTGGTATAAAAATTAGTCTCGTCTCAATTAGTTCTGGACAATTTCATTCATGTATTATAGTTATATATGTACTTTTTTTACTTACAGGTTTCTGCAGAGGTTCGCTTTTTCGGTCGGGGCGGAATGAATGCAGAGAATTTCTGCAACGATCTCATGGAAAACCTGTTCCAATTCAAGCCTCACTACGTGTTCTTGACAATCGGTGGCAATGCCATTACTCACGGAAACGAAATCATGATTTTCCGCGACTAAATTTTCAATGTGTCTAATGTGATCAGCATAATTGTTCTTATATCCCTCTACGTTTTCCGCCTTAAGCCTGTCACGTTTTGGTTTGTCATGAATTTGCCGCTTGCTTGTTGGTTGCGTTAACTCATCATACTTATTTATCAAATCGTTGTAAATTTGATGCGGTTTCTTTTTACCAGTTTGCCCAGTAATTTCGTCCATAACAAACTGTGGGGTTCTTATGTATTCATTGTTTTTGTTAGAATTACCATGTGCCGTAAGCCCCGAAAATTTACCTAAGTACTCCACTAAAGCAAACGCCGCCTTCTCTTAACCACGTTATTTTCTTTTTGTAATTATTGTCTAACTTATGCACCGTCTACAAGCGGTACAAAATGATTCGCGGCAAATGAGTTGCATTTGCTTGGAACTGTAGTGCTTGTCCACATGAGGGTAATCTTTGGTGCACCTACACCTACACTACTAACGACGTTTCTGCCACAAACTAATCTATTGAAGGCGGAAGACAGTTCACTACTTGACTGAGGCGGGAAGTAGGATATAATTGGCTGGCATAGGGCGGCACCGAGTGCGTATATGTGAGCCATTTCAGCATATTCTCCTTCTTGCATAGCACCAGGTACCAGCTGGTCGTATGAACTAGTGACAATTCTGATATCGTTCAAAAAATTGTTGTATTTTTTTTTGATGTCGTACGAGTGTCTATTGAGTGACAATTCTAGAGTAGTTAATAAACGCAAGTGCATGTGGTAAGATTCTGTTACAGTGAGGTACTTGGATACTGATCGATACATGCAGTTGCCATCACCGACTGTACTCAAAGGTAGAGAGTCATCAAGTTTTTTGGGATACAAACATTCCAATTATTGTACGCGATACATGGTCAATTTCTGTTGTGCTATGCAATGTCTGTTCCTTGACTGGAATTTCTACACCGTAACTCTTTATTAGCAGCATTTCAGACTTGGCTTGATTGTACATGGCATTTCGCCGACATGTCAGTTTTTCAACAGTTAGCCTAAAATATTTATGCCCATTAAAGTAATTGTAATATAACGTCTTATTAATGCTTTTGTCGTTACCTTGTCCTTGGTGAAAATAAAATATCTCTGTCGGTAAAATGCAGCTTAATATAACTGTTGCCAAATAGGTATTTAGCATTTCAATATTATCGAACTGCATGGTGCCGTAATAGATATTTTATTTTTCGTTTTAAAGAAATCAGTGCAATGACAAAAGCAGTAATACCTTTTTTTTATAGACAGAAATAAATATATATCTGTTATCTTATATCTTTTATTTTCATGATAAATAATCATGTTTTGTTGGTTTAAGGGCCGTAAGTAGTAATTCCGTTATTGAGATGTTGATAATTTCTTTAGTTCTTTATTGATAAGTGCTATAAGACTGAAGACAACCCTCATAATATTTCCATACTTATAAAAGGCACGTACCTGACTAAGGCTGAACGTGCGTCGTATTCCTCTCTTCCTCTGTTCGTAAGAACAAGATCTGCAGGCGAATTTCATATTGTGAGACCATGCTTTAACATTATCCTCTGATATAGAAACACAATTTCCATGAAACCAGTTCTTGCAGTAATAACAGTGTAATTCCTTGCACATTTTTGAACAAACTGAACACTGAGCCATTGTGATTTTAATTACTATAGAAAAAGCGCAAAATAATCCGTGTCAGAGTTAGAAAAAATTAACAGGAATAATCCCTGTCAAAAAAAATTATATATATAAAAAAACAAATCACTTAATTCGGATGACAGAAACAATATCCACAAAAAAAAACACTAAGAAATTAACATGGACACTTTGTAATCCGTATATTGTTAATGAAAATTAAACTTTTTTGAAGAAAAGTCTGTTAATTAGAAAGGTTATTAACAACCAAGTTTTTGGAGAGGAATATCCTAATAGGCCTGTATGAAGAGTATATATATTGTGGCTGTATATGCTCAACAACGATGTGTGACAATTAAAGACGGCATGATCTAACAAATTAAAAATTGAAAGACAAATAATTAAAAGTGATTAACAGAGATTGTTAATATTGAGTTTTACAATCTCTTTTGATATTATGTTTAACGCCATTAAGTATTCTCTATGCACATGAAATGTAAGTTAATACGTGCACGAAATTTCATAGCGCGCGGAAAATTGGTGAATATCTAACCGGCAAATCTTAACATAATTCGTTTTAATACCCCATTAAAGAACTGTCTTGTTCTCAATTCCAAAAAATATAAACATTTGGTTCAGTAAATTATTCGATTAAAAGCGCATAGCAACGAACAAATTCCCGCCAATTAAGCGTCGTAAACAATTTTTGAAATATATACATCATTTCCGCTAAAAACATCTTGTAATTGAATAAATTACATATACTTTATGAAATTAAATCAAATTTAATGCATATTTATGCAATTAAACCCATTTTTAAAGTGGATTCCGGTAAATCAAAGTGGATTCCGTGGATTCCGGTAATTTTAGTGGATTCCGGTAAGTCGTGTGACCGGTCATACTCGACTAAAATCACAGTTTGCAGCCAGTTCTTTTGACATCAGTGTTTTTGTAAATATATGCAAATCAGGTGCGCAGAGATGGGCAATGAGCAGACTTACCCCACACGACTGTATATATGTTATATGATTTCAAAGTAAATGTGTATACTAACCCAGTGGTAAACAATCTTTCCTTGGTCAGCATTGTTGCCATTACAAACTGTTTAATTTGCATCAGATCCTATTACAATAGAAAAATAGTCTTTTAAATTTTAAATCAAAGCGTTTTTCTACCATAATCTTTATCAGATATGCACTTTGTGGATCTAGTGAAAATGAATAATTTCACTTGCTAATGAAGCTATGTTTGTACAAACTATAAGTTGTTATTATTTATAATCCATACTGCTTATAAAGATTAAATATAGAATTAATTATTTTGAATAACGTCATTAATGTTGGACAACGAAAATACGTTACAGTTAGTTGTCCGGTTCCGGTGGGTATTTCATATTTTGTACATAAACTGTTTTATACGGTCGATCTAGGGAGATGTATTTTTGCATATAAGTAGGAAAATATCTCCTCTATAAAATAGAATTTTCGTTTTTTTGCGTTTCATTTAAAAATCGTCTGCAAATTGTTGACTTATCGCTGTTGTCATTTAGCTAGTTCCGACGAGCATTTGTCACTTCCGGATGAGCCATATGTAAAAATCATAGCTAGGGGCGCCAAAGGGGAATTCTTTTCATTGGTTCAGCTGCAACACCTTGTAATTCATTTTATGAACTTTTTTTTCGTTAAGTAAAATACCAAAGGGTCAACATCTGCATTCAATATCACAATGAATAGCTTAGAATTAATGTTCAACTCTCGGTAATATAAGGCTACTGGTATGACTTCAAAATCAAACCTCCAATGGATGTTTCCTTGGAAGTTGATGTTGAATATACCATTGTGCATTTAAATGCAGCTCTTGCGTGGATTCCAGCATTAAAAGAACTGCCTACAGAGCTACACAATGTTACAAGCGACTCGGGGCGCTTTCTGAAGGTTGCGGAGGATTTGCTAGTTCTGGGGGATTCCTAATATTACTAGCGTATTTCCGGTTGGCGCCTGTTGGTGTCGAAAGGTATGTTGACAATTATTTTAATCAAACATCGATTTATATTTGTAGCGATTTTCAGAAACATCGATACAAATTAAGTAAATGAAATAAAAATTCAAAACATGCCAGGTATGGTAATTTTGCATGAGCGAGTCGTGTTTGCAAGAAGCTCCTCCGTTTGGGGCATCATCAAGAAAAATCACCAATAAATGCGAATGATCCACCGTAACTGGTCAAAGGGGGTCACCCTCCTTGCACAGAAAATTTTGTACAAATAAACATTTTTATTCAGCCAATATTTGGATTAATAACATCTGTAATGATTGCACATTAAAAATTCATTCAGATTTTGCAACATAATTGACGTTTGGAATGTTGGTCTCTCGACTATTTATAGAACGCAGTTTTCCAACATGACTCACTCATGCAAAATTACCATACCTGGCACGTTTTGAATTTCTATTTCATAAACTTAATGTTTATCAATGTTTCTGAAAATCACTACAAATGTAACTCAATGTTTGAATAAAATAATTGTCAAGATACATTTCGCCGCCAACAGGCGCCAACCGGAAATACGTGAGTAATATTCCGAATTCTCCGAATCTAACAAATCCTCCGGAACCGGGCAAACAACTGTAAATTCAATTTTATTCAATGTCTTTAATATTAAAATGAAAAAAACCCTCGCGTTGAGTTGTCGCACATATTAGATCTAAAAAAGCATCTAAAGTAGCTTTTTTCTTTCTCCGCTCGCTTTTTCCAACCTCCTTGATCTTTAAAATTCACGCAAAAATTGAAAGTTGCTGATGAATCCATTGAGGACTTTGTTTACATCGCGAAAACTGAAAATTTGTGAAAAATGATTAAGCTATAATCCCGTAAGCCCTGTGTTCAGACTGTTTAGATTAAATATTATTTATCTTAAAAGAAAACCATATATTCTTTTACTAACCTTGTAAATTTAGCAGTAAACGACACATATTTTTGTTATGTCCGGTAGCGTTCTGTTGACAGCTCTGACGTCATCATCGTCTAAAAATCGCGTGCCACCGTTCCTGGCGGATTAGCGTCACTTAAGTCCCGGTCACAACTCGCCGTACGTGCAAGTGCGTGCTGTCTACGTGCAAAAACGTGGGCCAAATTCGGGGATCCGTACGTGGTGAATACAGCCTCCGTACAGGCTACGGATTCACCACATGTATAGGTGACGTGCGTGCCCTTCACGTCCACGAGCGTATAACGCACTGCCTCAGCGAGTCTTTAAGTGGTCCGTGCGTGGTCCGTGCTTCCTCAGTTTAGCCGTCCAAAACGCGCAGAGAACTCAGGCAGACCTATACAGAGCAAGTACGTGCTCCGCACTTACAACGCACGGTGTGCGCACGGACCTCTGCGGTATTTAAGGAATGATTCTTATTTTGGTGCGGTTCATGCAGATTGGACGTGCACGCGAGAGCTGGCAAATCCATAAAGCGCGCCAGCGCTTTATGGTAAATTTGCCAGCTCTCGCGTGCACGTCCAATCTGCATGAACCGCACCAAAATAAGAATCATTACTTATATTTACATTTTATTCATTTTTTTCTTTAAATAAACTTAAGTCGAACGCTTTCAAAAATTAGTATTAAGTGAAAAGGGTGAGTAAAACGTGGGAGTTTTCAATAGTAACAGCCATGACGTTACTGACGTCATTACGGGTCATGCGGTTCATGCAAAATGAACCGAATTTTTTTTAACGAAGAAATCAATAGGAATGTAAATATATAAAATATATATCGAGTATCGATAGGTCGTCCTTATATATATTTCACCAAACAGCGACCGAAATAAACTCACGTTCACCGCACTTGCACGCACTTAGGCTACAACGGGCGAGCGAGTAAGGCTGGTATTTCATAGTTCCGTGATGGGGGATCCGTACCCGTGTCCGCGTCCGTGTCCGCGGTTTTTCACTCACCAAAGATATTGTTGGGTACATTCCATACCTCCGTGTCCGTTTCAAGTCGCGGACACGAAAACGGACACGGAGGTATGGAATATACCCAACGATATCTTTGGTGAGTAAAAAATCGCGGACACAGACGCGGAAGTGGACACGGATTACGCATCACGGAACTATGGAATATCGGCCTAAGAAGCCCGTCATGAGTAGTACTGCCTCCGTAAGCTGACATGGAAATCGCACGGCGATCCTGCGTTCTGTGTCATTTTGTTATCTTGTATTTATGTTATGTATAACTCAATTTCACCATTTCATTTTATTTTATGTATCACCATCATGTGTAATATAATTGCTTGATTTTCTTCTCCTATACGTGTATGCCATGCTAATTACCTTGTGGAAATAAAGAGAATATATGAGTAAGCGAAATATAAAAGCTGCTGGTACAAACATGATTGCGTAATTGCGAGACGAAATTTAAAATATGCAAATAAAATATATCGTAAAAACAGATCGCCGACAATTGCGGAAGTGCTTATCACGAATCGCCGCTAATTCAGATTGGCTAAACGAAGGGCTCGCGCAAAATTTAACTTGCTACAGAAAAATAAAATGAAAGTGTTATCTAAATTTAGTCATAAACAGTTTTGGAGTGAAATAAGGAAGTTAAGGAAAATAAAAAGTAAATCGAAAGTATTACATAATGAATTTTATGAACATTTCAAAAATCTTTTTTCAGGTGATCTTTTTAAAGCCACAATAAACTTGCCAAAACGTTTCTTTTTTTCATTGTGAAAATTAATTAACCACGTTGACCCTTTTCAAAAGAAAGAATATTTGACCAACTATTTATGTCCTCAAATAATCCCCAATCATTGAAACCCGGTCCGAATAGTATTTTTGTAGCCCACAAAATTACTAACCAATGTTTACAATCACTCGGCGAAAAGTTATCGTTTTTTTCCGTAAGTGGGCCGTAAGAACGAAGTGACGTCATTCTGTATAATTAGCGACCTTCGCCTGCCGAGAGTTGCCGAAAATCAGCTCGGAAAGATTCGCTGTTTGTTTTGTAAACAAAATAAACGATCCGAAAAACGCCCAAAACATGCTGTAAATCAATAAGATAATACCCTTTTCTTATTGTAAGGTTTATTTTTTGTGTTATTATTCATACAGGTGAAATCTAAAATGTTTTGGTTAATAAAAAATATGCTGTTTGGCAAGTTTATTGTGGCTTTAAATATGACTTTGTTGAAGATCAATTATATGGACATGAAAATATTATCAAAATTGACCAATTAGATTGTGACTTTACTAATGATGAGGTATTACGAGCATTTAATTCGTTGAAGCTCAAACAACTTGTTTCTCATTAGCCAACTTCGATTGATAAGATTTTGTGGGTAAAATTATCTCCTCGACCTGTTCCAGAAATGTTGCTTATAGTGAGTGATACGGCATTCGCTTGCAAAAATCTTCATTTGTGTTAAACTGGAAAAACGGACACCATCGGAAAATTAAGTAAAATAAGCTTTAAAACTGTATTGTTTATACAAATGATTTTGTCAACATGCATTAAAATGAGTCTACTTTCATATGCGAAACACATAGTGATATACTTCCATTTACATATACAATAGTGCAAATTTATATAATACTGGAATTTATAAGCGAAAATTTTTTTACAGAATGTCATTTTTTATATTAAAAAATCAGCGATTCATATATGTGAAAGAATAAATAGTATTTATACAACTTCTTTTTCTACGGAATATGTGTCTTACCTTATCATATTAAATATACATGTGTTACACATTTGTGCCATACATGTTATACACATGGCCAATAAACATGTGTTAAACACATGTTTTTATCAACCGTGTGTTTGTAAATATGTGTTAAACATGTGTGCAACACGTGTAATACACATGTATACTAAACATGTGTTAAACACGTGTATGTTTCTAACTGCATGTTTGAAAACATGTGTTAAACACATGTTTGTAAACACATGTTTACAATACCACATGTTATACACATGTTAAACACGTGTTAAACACATGTGACTCAAAACATGTGTTAAACACATGGTGCACATTTTCCTGTGTAGAGGGTGCAAAAGTACGGTCTGTCCCTACTAGGAAGCGCACACGTACGGAGTGTCCCTACTAGGAAGCGCACACGTACAGCTTGCCCCTACTAGGGAACGTACGGAGTGCCCCTACTAGGCAACGCACACGTACGGCGTGTCCCTACTAGGGAGCGCACACGTACGGCGTGCCCCTAATAGGGAGCGCACACGTACGGCGTGCCCCTACTAGGGAGCGCACACGTACGGCGTGTCCCTACTAGGGAGCGCACACGTACGGCGTGTCCCTACTAGGGAGCGCACACGTACGACGTGTCCCTACTACGGAGCGCACACGTACGGCGTGTCCCTACTAGAGAGAGCACACGTACGGAGTGTCCTACTAGGGAACGCACACGTACGGCGTGTCTCTACTAGAGAGAGCACACGTACGGAGTGTCCTACTAAAGAACGCACACGTACGGTGTGTCCCTACTAGAGAGAGCACACGTACGGAGTGTCCTACTAGGGAGCGAACACGTACGGCGACAGTTCCTAGCCATGCAGGTATAAGTTGTTTTAAAGTTAACATGTTATTGCGAAGTATTCTTTCGTTACAGCATTGTTCATGTTGGATTAGCAAAGTCGAACAATGCTTGGTTGGCAGTCCACATCGCACCTATTTTATCAAATTGATTTGTAGTAAATAGTTCAAACAAGTTTGGTACGAGAAGTAATATCCAACGGAACAATATTGTCAAACATTCACTGTCTAGGTAAAATTTTCCGACGATATCTTGCCCAGTTTCATTTTGAAGAATACCCGCATGCTTAACTTTTAGAGAAGTCCATGCGAACAAAGCTTTTTCTACGTTATCCCTCCACAGTCCGTACAGTGACACCGAATGCGGATGAGAAAGTGCGCTTGACAAGAATTTATGAATGTCTGGAATTTTTAGAAGAAACATTTCAGTGTTTTCAACAAGGTTTGAGAGCATTTCTATCACTTTTTTCTTGTTTAAATAGTCAAACGCACCATATAACAGATTTCTGTCAGATATCATATAGTTCGGTAAGTGATTGTTTTTGATACAAAATAAAAGCAAATTAAGACTTCTCTTCAATAGGTACATAAGGTTTGGTGGGTTAAATAGTCGCATAGAAGTTGTTTCTGAAATCCAAAACACAACGTTTTTTACTACATATGATGTAATATTCTTACAAAGATGTCCAAAAAATCGTCGTTTAACCATCTTTAACAAAATATAAAGTTTCATCTGAACACTGTTCATACTTTGCACTAGTTTTAGTTCTGCTGTTGTGAAACATATACGCCATTCCAGGTATTGGTTTTCCGACTTTTTTGGCCCAACAGGCACAATGTACGCTTCTGACGTTGAAATTTCTGTTATCAGCTCTACAGTCGGCCAGTGATACGTTCGTCTTCTATTTTTCCATTTATTAAGATACTTGGTTTCAAAATAACAAATAGCAAATACGTAATCAATGTCAACTTCCTCCTGTTTTATTGTAACGGCAGGGCCGTTGTGTTCAAAAGACGCACTGATATTCAAATTAGCCATTACAAAAGCCGTGTCTTCGGAAAATCTGTTTCTGAACAAAGTACTTGATAAGTATGGTCTCTCCGAACCCGAAATGTATTGGGACTCAGATAAGAAAAGTACGCCTGTATTACCATATTCTGTTATTAAATCTATGTCATCGTTCTGGAAACACAAAATTTCTGTCCTGTGGTGATTCTTACAAACTACTCTTGCATATCCCGGAAATGTCTCCTTTGTAAGTTCCGACTGAAGAATATTAAAGTTATAGTGTTCTTGTGCTTTCTCAGCGCATATTGTATCATCAAGAATAATCATTATATCCATATCACTAGAAGTTGAAAGCATGCTGGTTAACCCCTCATATTTACTACCAGTAACGACACATTCACATGCTTGGAGCACTCTACTACTAAATATCTGCGCAACTGCTTTGCTACTCTGAGCTCTCCAGCGAATAATATCATAGCTGTATCCGAAACAGTCCATTGTTGATGACAAAAAACAAGAAAACTTCTCCATTTCTTTACAAGTAAACGAGAACATTTTCTTTTGGTTGTTAGAAGTAAAATGGCGATTATCAGGTTATGTATGATCGTGATGTCATGTTATCGAGGTTGTTCTCGTTCGAACCAGTTATTATTTTAATGTGAGTTAATTTTGTTTCATGTACGAAAATAGGACATATTAATTGTGTACATGTTTACCGGTCACGTGAAGATTACATTTTGACCTGTGTCCTATTTATAACGGGATGTGTTTACATACGCCACGTGTTAAGGTATTGCGCATTTCGCCATTGCTTTGTCATAGACAAAAAGGAAAAATATAAATATCTCTCAAGCGGCACAATGCACTTCCACCAAACTTTGCACACTGATAAATGCTATAAGTTTATGATTATTTTGAATACGATAAGAAAAGTTAGAACAATAAAGAAAAGTATGTAGACCTTACAAATCCCTAAAAATCTACATACAATTTATCAAAAAAGGAAGCAACACAAAATAACAATTCAAATGTTAACATGCTTGGAATGATTCTGACAACAGTATCTAAGGTCTTGAAAAGAACTTTCAATTGTGAAGAGAGAAATGAACATTTTTTTTATGTCATCCTTTTTCGCAACCAGGAAATTGAAGGTCAAACACACTTTTACAAATAACTCACATTGTATGCATTTGTTAGACCAATAGTACTTAGGTATCGATTTCAGTAACTCATTACACATCAAGACATTTCAATTGATGTCTGGTGTTGCTTCGTTTTTGAGATAAATTACAAATAGAATTTTAGAGGTTTCTTGGGTCTAACTATTTTTCTTTACTGTTCTAACTTTTCTTAGAGTATGTGAATTAAACAAATATAAATAACATTGGTTTGTGCAATGTTTGATAGAACTGCATTGTACCGGTTGAGAGATTTTTATTTCCTTTTGGTCTATGTCAAAGCAATGGCGAAAGGCGCAATACCTTAAACACTTGTAACAAGAAAAGTAGAACACAGATGTGTTATATGTGGACGCCATTTAAAAGATTAGTTAGATGTTGGGTGTAAGAGTTCATGCAGGTGATGGATTGTTTTTAAACAAAGAAAGAATTAAGTGATAATATATTGTTGTCTTTTATTGGCAAAGGGTACATTTGTTGAACGTTGAAGGATGTGGGTGTGTATTACATGTAGTTGTGGAAAATGTGGTATGCTAGGAAGGGAGGTTCGAAATGAAATATACCTAAAATGGTATTGCCTGTGTTTTATGTTGAAATTCGTTCAATGAACATTAAAAAGTTTGCAGTAATGTAGTGAATTATTTGGAAAACAAACGAAATACACAGTTTTCCTTTAAAATATAATGATAACTAGCTGGAAAATAAAGGAAGAGATGGTTGCTATGGTAACATGTTTTATGATTAAGACTTGCCAGAACTATATGTATCGATATGTATTCATTTTATGTGATACAAAGTAATTTCGAACATTTTAAGGATTAACTACACTCCTTCTTAAACCTTTATCGATAAAAAGAAAAGTATCAAAATTTCAATAACGGCAACATGCCTTTCAATGAAGCTTTGCACAGATGAATGTTACTAATGTTTGTGTTGTTTAGTTTCGTGAATTTATGTTAATAGAAATGTTTAGACCTCGTTATATGTCTTTACTGTTCTATCGTGCTTATTATATTTAAAATTAAGATACATAAGTAGTATATAAAGTACAAATTCTGTAAGAAGTCCTTTACTGATATAAGTTTTATCTCCCTAGTCTCTCCCATCTTTTAACCCTCTAGTCATTTTTTTCTCATCTTACACATACAGATTTCCTTGCACCTTAACATAATTTTTTCTGCTTTAAGTTTCTGTTTTTTTTTCTCAAATTTCTCAAAAACAAAAAAAAATCTCTTGAAAGCTAATAAAGTTATAGCACATCTTTATAATAAGTAAGGTTGAACAGACATTTTGTGATCCTTATATCCTTTCCGCGCACGACCCTGTTTTCCGTAACGTCCGTAACGTATTTAAACGTGACAAAATTTTGACTTCCCAAAACCCGACCCTGTTTTACTGGAGGTCGCCCGAAACGTATTTAAACGTTTGCTTTTTTCACGATTTTAAAAAACCATAACGTAAATCTGCGTAAATTTTATTTTAATGCCCGTTGAAAAGTGTATATTTGAATAAAGCATATACGCTTTTGTCCGTTACCGGTATTCTACCTTTTAAAGAAATTCGGAATTTTCAACATGGTAAGAAATCTGTGTAAAACACGTTATCTAACGTTGCGGTCTTTCTTCTGTAAAACAGGTGGAAAAATGCATATCAAGAATAGTGCGTTAAAATCCGTAATTTCAACGCTCTTTTACTTAATTGGTGAAAAATTCGGTTTATGGCAGGAAGACTGTAACGTAAAATTCCGTAAGTTAATTAATCTAATTAACAGTAATTAATTTTTAAGCCAATGCAAAAAATGTCATTTTTAAGTAATTACTAGGTAGAAATAGGATTTTTAAAAAAATAATGAATAACTGTTTTGGAGCAACTTTTTTATTTTGACAATGAAAGATGAAGAAACAGCAACACATGTAATTAGATTTTTTTTTTAAT
This sequence comes from Corbicula japonica, assembly GCA_038501625.1. NCBI lineage: Eukaryota > Metazoa > Mollusca > Bivalvia > Venerida > Cyrenidae > Corbicula > Corbicula japonica. The sequence goes on from JAZAYU010000047.1 coordinate 627,703, forward strand.
TGAACTTTTTAAAATTACTAATTATGCCCCCCTTCGAAGAAGCGGGGGTATATTGCTTTGCACATGTCGGTCGGTCGGTATGTCGGTCGGTATGTCGGTCGGTCGGTATGTCGGTCGGTCCGTAGACCACATCTTGTCCGATCAATAACTAGACAACGCTTTGTGATACAGTCCTTATATTTGGTGTGGAGGTTGGTCATGACCAGTAGAAGACCCCTATTGATTTTGGGGTCAGTAGGTCAAAGGTCAAGGTCACAGTGGCCTTGACCACAAAAACCTTGTCCGATCAATAACTAGACAACGCTTTGTGATACAGTCCTCATATTTGGTGTGGAGGTTGGTCATGACCAGTAGAAGAACCCTATTGATTTTGGGGTCAGTAGGTCAAAGGTCAAGGTCACAGTGGCCTTGACCACAAAAACCTTGTCCGATCAATAACTAGACAACGCTTTGTGATACAGTCCTCATATTTGGTGTGGAGGTTGGTCATGACCAGTAGAAGAACCCTATTGATTTTGGGGTCAGTAGGTCAAAGGTCAAGGTCACAGTGGCATTGACCACAAAAACCTTGTCCGATCAATAACTAGACAACGCTTTGTGATACAGTCCTCATATTTGGTGTGGAGGTTGGTCATGACCAGTAGAAGACCCCTATTGATTTTGGGGTCAGTAGGTCAAAGGTCAAGGTCACAGTGGCCTTGACCACAAAAACCTTGTCCGATCAATAACTAGACAACGCTTTGTGATACAGTCCTCATATTTGGTGTGGAGGTTGGTCATGACCAGTAGAAGAACCCTATTGATTTTGGGGTCAGTAGGTCAAAGGTCAAGGTCACAGTGGCCTTGACCACAAAAACCTTTTCCGATCAATAACTAGACAACGCTTTGTGATACAGTCCTCATATTTGGTGTGGAGGTTGGTCATGACCAGTAGAAGACCCCTATTGATTTTGGGGTCAGTAGGTCAAAGGTCAAGGTCACAGTGGCCTTGACCACAAAAACCTTGTCCGATCAATAACTAGACAACGCTTTGTGATACAGTCCTCATATTTGGTGTGGAGGTTGGTCATGACCAGTAGAAGAACCCTATTGATTTTAGGATCAGTAGGTCAAAGGTCAAGGTCACAGTGGCCTTTGCATACAAAAACGTTGTCCGATCAATAACTAGACAACGCTTTGTGATACAGACCTCATATTTGGTGTGGAAGTTGGTCGTGACCAGTAGAAGACCCCTATTGGTTTTGGGGTCAGTAGGTCAAAGGTCAAGGTCATGGTGGCCTTGACAACAAAAAACCTTGTTCGATCAATAACTAGACAACGTTTTTATGTTTATTTGTATAATAAAATAAAATACTTCTCAGTGTAAAGTTGTGATTATTTTTCCCCATGACAATTTCAAGTAAAGATATATATTAATGATCCATAACATTAATTTTAAACTATTTCAATATATGCCTTGTCATAAATAGGCACTGATTATCACTCACTTGTGTTTATTAAATGCTTTGGTTTCGTATGGATGGTCACTAAAGCCTGCACATTACCGGAATTGACATAACACTAGAGCTACTATATCTCCGCCAATAGCGAATATTTGATTTAAATTACAATAAAATCCTTTGTGTTAGACTAGGTTAATCTACACGCGCTTATGTTTGTCGAGGTAAATGTAATCCTCTCATTGGATGACCTGGTTATTGATATATAGGAGTTCCACCGTCTTGCAAATTGCTTTCATGACTGGTACCCTTCATTGCTAAAGCTTACAAAAGTCTCTTAATTTCCAAAAATTTAAATTCAATGCTAATAGATATCACTTGCACGTCAGGGGGGGCATTTGTGTTTGACAAACACCTCTTGTTTTCTTATCAGATTATCTAGGTCAAATGTATTCAAGTTCTTACTAAATTATATTTGAGAGAAAATATGTGATGCATTCAAAGGACTAATAGTTTTAAAATACCGATCGATGATTCCGCGTTCTTTTAAATAGCCACCAAAGTAAGGACTTTTTTTAAAAATGAAACATAAATCGACGCGTTTCCGACGAAAAAACAGGGTCGGGTTTTGAAAAGCGATTTTTTGATACGTTTAAATACGTTTCGGGCGTCTTCCCGTAAAACAGGGTCGGGTTTTGGGAAGTCAAAATTTTGCCACGTTTAAATACGTTATGGTCGTGGAAAGGATATTAACAATTACAAGTATTCATTGAACCTCTTGAAAGAGCATCTGTATATTAGTTCATGTTGTGTTCTTTATATACTACTCAAAATGTGATAAGGATCGCTTAAAAGATTGTGTTTATTCCTTACATAAGGTTTAAACGATAAATATTTCCTATAATTCTGAAAATAAGTTCATTTGACATCAGCTATGTGCCAACAAAGAATAGGACGTCTATCTTTTTAAGTGGAACAGCGGTTGAAACTTGGTAGGGGCTATAATTCGGGATAGAACGGAAAGCGATCCCTATCAAATTTTGAGTAGTATATAAACAATTACATGTATAAATTGAATCTCTTGAAAGCCTATAAGGTTATAGAGCATCTTTATAACGATTCATGTTGAACATACTTAGTGTTCTTTATATAAAAAAAACAATTACATGTATTAATTGAATGTCTGGAAAGCTTATAAAGTTATAGGGCATCTTTATAATAATTCATGTGAAACAGACATTCTGTGTTTTTTATATAAAAATCACCTGTATAAATTGAATTTGTTGAAAGCTTAAAAGTTATAGAGCATCTTTATAATAAGATGGATGAATAAATATAGATATAACAAGAAAAGTATAACATACACGTGTTATATGTGGACGACATTCATGCTAATGATGTAATGTCCCTGAGCCAATTAAGTTGTGGTTGGATCCATGTGATTGTAGATATGAAGTGAATAGTTGTTTGACCTATGATATGAAATAGAGATCAAGTATAAGTAGTTATTTAAGTGGTAAAAGTTAATGAATACCACATATGACTGGCAAAGATGTGATTTAGATTTCTTGAAGAATATCAGCATGGATAAAAGTTCTCTGGCTAGAGGGAAGTGGAGCAATGTAGTAAAAACGTTTAATTAGACTACATATCACAAAAGATAGACATGAGAACTTCTGACATAAGTAGATGTTGCAATTAAATGATACAAAGTAAAAAGGTGTTTTATGCAATCCACATTAGTGGTAAGAAATCTTTGATCACAATGAAATAGTTAAAGGTTAACAAGAACCTTTCAATACAATATTTACATGCAAAGGGAGAGCAATTGAAGTAAGCTGTGTCCGAGTTTCATGAATGCAGTTTAATACTGATATAAAAATAGAAACTGCTGTGAGGGTCAGCTCAAAGATATCATGCACAATGACGTATTACGCCGAATCCTCACGAGATATACATTCGCACATCCAAATAAAATTTCCCCGCAAATAAAAATAAAGTTTTTTCAAAGAACACCTAAAACATATTTAACGAAAATTAAAATATCCACACAATTTATCAAATGCTAACAAATTACTTTGAAATTTCCCTTATCAAACAAAACTTCAGTTATTGAAAGGGATGTTCAAAAAGTATTTTTACCCTGTCCAAATCACTCAACAATTGCACTTCAAAAACTAAGGTTTCTACCCATAAAAAACGTTCATAACAATGCGTTTTATTTCTAAAACAATAATTTTGAATGCATAAGTATCAAAAATCACGTATTTACCAAAACAACATCTTTTCTTTACTTTTTAGTAACCCTCTTATCTCTCTTGGGTCAAACTAGATGGACGTATTAAACATCATCTATTAATAGTGAAATAATAAATATAATACATGACCCATATTTCGTCCAGAAATAGATACATAAATAACATTCATTTTTTTGCAGTTTCATTGAACGTCATTTTGTCGTTATTTAGATTTTGATTATTTTCTTTTTTATCGATGGTAGAACAAGGAGGAGTTAAGTGGTTCGTTAAGAGCACTCAAAATTTTGTAAATGTAACCTAATTATTGTCATTGTAGATAATCATAAGTAGATACACTACTGAGAGCTAATCAAGCCATTCCACCTTGGATATCGTTTTTCCAAATATCGACAGAAGCTGAAGATAATGTTAGACCTTGCAGTCTGTGGACAGTTTCACCAAAATTTAATTTTCATGAAGGAGTTTCCAGGAAGTTGGAAATTATCGTAGCACTAACCACATTACAATGTTTAATTTCTATAATAACTAAATTACTTTGATATTTTTATTATCCCCCGCCGAATAACGTCTGGGGGATATAGGAATGGTCTTCGTCCGTCCGTCCGTCTGTCCGAGCGCACCGATAGGCACTTGTTGGGTACCAACATACCCAATAAGTGCCCAATCAGCACACATTCCCATTCATTCCGTTGTGTCTTATTGGGTAGTTTATTTGCTTGTTGGGTGATATTAAACAAAAGAAATACCTAACAAATGTCCATCTGTGGGAACGTCCGTCCGTCCGTCCGTCCTTCCGTGCGCGCACATTTCGTGTCCGGTCCATAACTTTTCAACCCCTACAAGGATTTTCATGAAATTTTAGGTAAATGTTCTCCCATCAAGATGACGTGCAGAACCCATGTTCCAACATGGCCGGCTCAATGTCAAGATCACTAGGTCAGATTAAAGCAAAAATTTTGTAAACGCAATAGAGGTCACATTTTTTGTCCAATTGTTATCAAATTTGGTATAAATATTGATATTGATGATCTCTACTCAAATTATTTAAATCATGTTCTGGAATTGCCCATGGGCCCCGCTCTGGGGATTTTAATTTTTTTCTTTTAAATTCTGTTTTTAACCTTTATTTTCTACAGTTATCAACCAGATTTTGACACAAACTTTATACCATCTTAAAATTCAATCTTTCCTGAACAATTCATTCACTAGTTGTTCAGTGATAAAATTTGAAACAAAATCAGAGTGAAAATTTCAAGTATCAAAATTCCAATATTTCTACCTGTCTTCAGCTTTATTTAGATTCAAATTTAATATGTGCTTAGGATGCATTCATCAAGTTGCTGGTCAATGACTTAGTGAACTTTGCTGCTTAGTTCTGTGTTATGCAATATTCAGAACTTTGCTCTGGAAGAATTTATTGTGTAAATTTTGTCATTTTCTATGGATACTGACAAAATAAACTTTTTTACTTTATAGCACTTTGAAAATCAGGCTTTTCTGAATATTTTATTCTGTTAGTATGTAAAACAACAACAACAACAACAACAACAACAACAACAACAACAACAACACCACCACATTTGTAGCACAATCTCAAAAAGTTAAGACTCAATTTAAGAGAGGTCTCAGTTGTATACAGTGTATGTACAGTTAAACCTGCCATAGCAGCCACCTGCGAATAGCAACCACCTGTCAAACAGCCAGTTTGAATATGTCCTTAACTGGCATTTTGTTCTCATTTAAACCTGTCTTTAACAGCCATCTGTATAGAGCAGCCACCGTTTTGTCACTCCCTTGGGTGACTGCTAAAGACAGGTTTGACTGTACACAAACTGGCAAGTTAATTGGTGGTTTCTGAACCCACGGAATGAATACCATGAAACTTAAGTGAACTGTTCAGTTCATGAACATGATGTGCTGAACCCATGTTCGAACCTGGCAGGCTCAAGGTCAAGGCCGCCTGTGGTGTTTAAGCATATTTCTTGTCTGGTCCATAACTTTTCAACCATTAGAAGAAATTTCATGAAACCTTAGTCAAACATTTTCCTCATGAAGACGACATGCAGAACCCATGTTCCAACATGGCCGCCTCAATGTCAAGGTCAACAGTGGTGTTTGAAGATTTGAAGCATGCATTTCATGTCAAGTTCATATCTTCTGAACCCCAGGAATGAATATCATGAAACGTAAGTGAAATGTTCAGTTTATGAACCTGATGTGCACAACCCATGTTCCAACCTGGCTGGCTCAAGGTCAAGGGCGACTCTGGTGTTTGAGCAGGCCAATACTCTGAACCTTATCTGAACACGACAAACCCTTGCACTTGAATTGGCTTCCACCTGCCTGCCCGTTGCCCAGAGCTATTGTTTAATTTTCTCTTAAACATCCATAACCTTACCCCACATTCACATCTGCGGCGGAGTATATTGCTGTCGTTCCGACTACCTTGTTAATTTTCATATAAGGTTATTGCTATAAGCAAATAACTCAAATCTAACATTTTTTAAGCATGTCAAAACTGCCAAAAATTAGTTTTACTGCAAGCGTTAGATTTAAAAACAAAGTAAAAATTCAAAAGATTAACTGGTCTATTTTTAATTTAACTTATAAGCTACATAAGAAATTAGAATTTAATACAATCCACCTATGCATAAGGCTATTGACACTTATCAAGCCATGATATAGGAAATATGTTTCCAGAAGATGTTTATACAAGGGTGCTGTAATAGCTAGAGGTAACAATGACAACAGTAAATTGTCATAAATGTAATGTAGACAGTTTGTCTGGGTGCAAGTAAATGGATAAACTTTAGTACAAATATCAAAATGTCATTTGATCAGTGAATTTGAAAGTAATCCGTCAAACACTTACTATAGGTTTTTGTTTAAATTCCAAGGTAGTCAATTCAATTGGCCAATATTTGCCAGTTTTAAATTTTATATTATCAGTAAATTATTTTACGTTTTTCAATTAACTATTTATTGAATAAGTTGATTGTAGTATAAATATAATGTCAATTAATGAGTAAAACTGTTTATATGAATGCTGACTCTATGGATGTTGTATAAATTCCAGGTGGCCAATTTAATCGACCACTATTTGTCAGTATTTGCCAGTAAATGCCGGTATTTACCGGTAAATACCGCTGGCATGGAAAATACTCATATTTGCCGGCATTTTGCCAACCCTGTTCAAAATTGTCGTACCACGTACAAGGTAATTTTTGGTACTTCCAATACCACATAAAATGAAATAAAATCTTCCTATTATCATGGATTTTTTTTTAAAATAAAATTATATTTTACTGAGATATTCTAGAATTTATGTTTGAGTACGAACTTATATTTTAAATTTTTTTTTTTCAATTTTTTTTTCGGATTTATTAAGCAGATTATTCAGATAACAAATTTTGAAATCTACATTTAAAAGAAATATTATGTTAACTTTCTTTTAAAATCTTAATCAATCAAGTAAGCACTGTATCATCACCAATTTAAAATAATTTCTTTGAGTTGAGTTTGAAATCCAACTCAAAACTTTTTGTTATACCGGGGCCTGGTGTTATTCCAAAAGGAAAAACAAACGCATTTCCGAAAATACAAACACTACTTAAGCATACATCATTGAATAATGCTGTTTCGGTACTCCTTTATTCATCATTCAGCAACCATCATGAGGCTTCCAATTTAAACCTGAAAATATCTGTGCATTTCAATATCCATCAAATGGGAAGATGCTTGTTTACGAATTAAATAATTGTCTTCTCCAAACATTTTCGTAGCAAGTGAAAACAACCTTATTTCAAAATGACCAATCTATACAAACTTCATCCAAGCCAAACTGAAAAGGTAGAATAACTTATGAACATAGGGCATTTTTTACAGACGGTTCTTATGATAATTATACTTTATGAATTGTCAAGACGTAATAGAGTCGCTAACTTTCTTACTGGATAATATTTATGTTAGATTCGGTACCTCTATTTATAAACAAGTAATAGGCATCCCAATGGGTACTAAATGTGCACCCCTTGTTGCTGACCTGTTACTGTTATGAAAGAGACTTTATGTTATCTCTCTCTACTGAACATCAAGATGATATTATTCAGACAAGCTTTTAACAACACCTCGAGGTACCTTGATGATTTATTAAAGATAGATAATAACCATTTTCCATTACTTGCTTATAAGATTTACCGTAAAGAACTACAATTTAATAAAGCGAACACTTCAGAAAAGCAAGCAAACTTTCTCTATCTAAATCTGTCAATTGAAAATGGTTACGTCACTACTAAAATATATGATAAAAAAGATGATTTTAATTTTAATATAGTAAATTTTCCGTTTTTAGACGGTGATGTTCCCCATACAACATCTTACGGGGTTTATATTTCACACCTTGTTCGCTTTTCAAGAGCATTTCATGGAGGTTACCCCTCTGGTTCTCATTTTCGTTATTTGTTTGTAGCGTCCATTTTGAAACTGATTATTGTAATACCATGCTCTCTTTTCCTCTCTACTTTTTGGCTGAGTGGGGAGGCTGTGTATGCTGGATGTGGCCATTCCTGATAGGCATATTTCATTTTTTTTGCAACGATGTTAATGATTTCAATAAACGTAATCTTTGCATTACATAAAAACTTTTAAAACAAGGTTATCGGTATCACAAATTAAGGAAAACATTTTGCAAGTTTTATCGTTGATACCCAGATCTAATTCATAAATACAGGCGCAGTTTAATATCACTAATGCAACAAGGAATTTCACAGCCAGTTTTTATGGAGATTTAATTTACAAACTTAAGAAGATAAAGGGCAATGTTAATTTATCCCGGTTATTCGTAAAAACCATCTGTAAATTTAAAAAGAAAGGTTACCAACATGATATTTTACAACGCTCTGCAATCCTTGTGATTAACAATTCTACAGTTGATCATTATGCTTACCTCTTTGGTTGCACGAGGGTGGCATGGGTTTAAGAGTTTATGAAGGTTTATGGGGAAATCTTTTCTTAAAAGAACCTAGAAGCTCGATTTGTTTCTTTTATCCCCGTCATCGTGTTATTTTGATTTTACTCTAGGAGCTCTGGTCTCGGTAAGATCATCGAGTACCCGCTCTTTGGCTTTGCAATGCTATTTGATTCTTATGTTTTATATGTTTCTGTGCTTTTGCATGCAACATTGTTGAGCCGATAAGTGGGTTGGAGTGATTTCACCAAGACAACTTGTATTCGTTATGTGATATGAAATCCTGTTGGGGCAAGTGTAAGGTAGGTGCACCCTAGAACCTGGTTTAAACCCCCAGTGGCAATTTGATTTGCCTGTGACCGTTCCATAGGCGGTAACCCCTCGGGTTCTCATTTTTGTTAATTGTTAGTGGTGTCTCTTTTGAAACTGATCATTTTATTAACCATGCTCTCTCCCTCTCTTTTTCTCGACTCTTCTTCTTGACTGTGTGGGGAGGCTTTTTTATGTGAATGTGGCAATTCCTGATATGCATATTTCACCTTTTTACTAAGATACATAATGTTAAATTCCTCCAATGAATATACGTATTTAATATATGCTATCTAGAGTAAAATCATTATGTGCTCTTAATCGTTTAAGTCTAATCATGAAACCGAATTAAATTCATTTTATATGTACCAACAAAACAAATTATAAAATTGTAAATTAAAGATGAAATAATGCGTCTATTGAACAGTGCTCTGTATATTCATTTTGCGCCGTATAAACGTAATAAAAAATATTATTTATGAACACGTGTTCTTCCTAAACTATGAAAATGACAATGGTGAAAACTGAAAACTGATCTGACAAAAACAATATGTTACTTGGTTCCGACTTTTCTGCCTACTCCCTGCTAAAGTTGCATCGAAACCCTAGCGACACTGCACGAGGATTACGTGAATCATCAAAACGAATAAACTTGGAGCAAACGTGTAAAATACGTTGAGTCATGAAATAGTACAATTACTATGACATAAGTTGTCATAAACGACGGGTAATATAATAAAAACATGAACTAGATGAAAAAACTACATACAAAAGTGCGCCATAGTTTGTCGTTTATCTGAAAACAATATCACAATTAACACAAAATCCCTATTTTACCGATAAACTTCAAAAATTAAGTAAATGCTTTGCGTCGATTAACTAACAATCTTAAAAAATATATCGATTATTTTAATAAAACACCGACAAGATAGTTAACTGTATGTCATGCTATCAGACCGAGTAATGTTACGTGGCGCACTCAACTTTATTGAACCTAGATAGAAAAAAACCCAAAAAAAACAACAACAACAACGGCTAGTTCCGAACGAACCGGCTTAGTAATGCCTTGTCTGGGTGTAACCCAGGTAAGCAAGTAGCCGAAATACAACGAAACAATAATATTATCAAAAAGAACTGAGACATATAAGCTGACCTTAACACTCCTCTGTGATTCACTGAAAAAATTGTCGTCAAAATATATTTTAAATACACAAACAACTCTTCTCACTATCTCGTGTGTTTTCCACAATTGTGTTGTAGTGATTTTCGCTCATGACTGGCAAAAAAAAAACGCGAGTGGAGATACAGTTGAGTAACATAAAAATATTTTGATATATATCCTTACATCTAGATATTGCCAAACACCAGCACAAATATGTATATCCCAAACGAGAATAATTTTATTTATAAGTTATGACCCATAATTTGTCCAGAAAATATTAATTAATTGTTCACATGTAACGCTAATGTAAACACGCCAATGTTAACATTGCCAAATTGCATTCTCCAATAATAGATCTACTTTCTTTATTTATATGGTCGAAAACAGCATATTATTCGACAAAGATAAGTTGGCAATGTTTACTTTGGCGTTACATGTGAACAATGGAGTAATATTTTAATCATTGTTTAATATAAAGCGTAACGCACCCAATGCATGTTCAATTAGCCGACAACATCTCCTCTTAAACCCCTGGGCCAAAGTTGATGAAACTTGCAACGGATATTTCTTGTATGAAACTCTACCAAAGTTGTTCAAAGAAATCAATTGCATGTAGAACTCTGGTTGCCATGGCATCCTACTGGAAAAATTTTAAAAAGTATTCTTGTCTGAAACCACAAGGCCTAGAGCCTAGATATTTGGCATTTAGCACCCTCTAGTGGAACTCTACAAAGATTGTTCAAATTATTTCCCTGGCGTCAAAATTTGCCCCACCCCAGGGGTCACTTCATTTAACATAGACTTATATAGGAAATCTTTAAAAATCATCTTTTCATTAACCACAATGCGTACAGCTTAGATATACTGAGTGCCAATGAAAACGCAACACTTTACTTTTTGGAATATTTTCGATGTGTTGAAAAGTTTAATAAATTCGCAAAATATACTTGTTAAAATGAATGATAGATGAAAAGGGAACTTAGAAAGCCACCAAACACAACGAGTATGAAAATATTGCATGCTCGGTTTGATTGAGCCTGTTCATGGGCATTTATGGAAATGCATATTACTGCCCACGCTGCCTAGCCACGGGTTGAGCGCAATTCAATATTTACATTAATAAACAGTACAATTTTGATCCATCCCAAACGATGGTAAGCATAATTATGGCGCTGAACATGGAACCTTCAATGCTGTATTTTCATATTAATACCATTCGTTATTCAACGGCGTATGGTCCCCAGATAAAAGAATGGGTTTGCCCTAAACGGAAAACAATGTTCCCTAAACAAAAAAAAATAGAATTTTGACTGGGGATGTCGTTGAGCCAAGCGAGTAATTGTCGACGGCGAACAATGCATTCGACGAGCGATTTCACGTCGAGACATACCTCCTTGGATCATGCCTTAAACCTCATGTCGCTGGTTATCTAAAAGTCTTGGCATTTTCACATTTGTATAGAGTACAACTTAAAAACTGAAGATGGGATTTGTGTAACCGTTTGTAAAGGTTTACAAATGGACTTGTTTTGAGGTTATTTATGCACGTCTACATCCCAAAACGAAACTTTCATGCGTTTGTACGGGGTTACTGTAGGAGAAAGAGTTTAAACAATCAGTGGACAATAAATGTATCGATTGGTTACTTTTTGATTTTAAATCACATATACCTTTGCCAATATATTTAACTTTTACACACATCAAAAATATTCTAAAAAATTAAGTGTTGCGTTTTCATTGGCAATCAGTATATTTGGTAAGTAGCATTGTCTAATGGCTGTTTACTAAATTTGTTCAAATTATGTCACCTGTGCCAAAATTTGCCACGCCCTAGGGTTCTCTTGGTTTACATATAGTTATATAGGAAAAATATAAAAATCATTTTTTCTCCAAAACTGATGGGACTAGACCTTAGATGTTTGGTGTTGAGTATTGTGTAAAGACCCTTTACCAACATTGTTTAAACGTTGGCCCTGGGGTCAAAATTGGCCCCGCCCCAGGGGCCCTTAATATGTACAAAAGGCAATCTTTAATTTTTTTTTACAGGAGACCTCAATGCCTAAAGGTTAGATATTTGGTATGTAGCATTGTCTAGCGGATGTCTACCAAGTTTGTTCAAATTATGTCCCCTGGGCCAAAATTTGCCATGCCCCAGGATTCTCTTAGTTTACATTGATTTAAATAGGAAAACATGAAAAATCATTTTTCTCCGAGACTAATAGGACTAGACCTTAGATATTTGGTGTTGAGTATTGTGAAGAGACCCTTTACCAATGACTTTACCTCCACCATTGTGAACCTTTCCATTCTCAATTACAAACTGAGAGTACTTTTGTACTCAGGTGAACGATTTAGGGCCATCATGGCCCTCTTGTTATATATACTAATTTCCATAAGATCCTCAAGAAAAAAAACGTTGTGTCGACGTATTCCTGCATTAAATATGGCAAGTAACAAGAGAAAGAAGTTATATCTGAGCGCTTAAGATGGAAAAATAGTGATATTAAAATGGTTCTTTATTATTGTGAGGAGGAAGAAGCCTTAAAGTCAATGCGAAAATAAAATAAATCAGAGCTATACGTTGACATAACTAAATTAAACCTGAAAAATATTACTATAAAATATATCTCCAAAAGTTCTGAGTCAATGTGAATTGAACCCGTGTCGGATAAAAAATAAACTGAACATTGTATAACCATGCTCTTTTCTCCTCTCTACCTTTTGGGGGAGACTGTGTCGTCTGGTTGTGGTTATTCCTGATATGCATATTTCACTTTTTTAAATATATATTACTGCTGTAACTGACCAGCCTTTTGGAAAAGTGTAAATTGTGATTTTAGACTTCACTCGTTTTAACTAAACAACCATATGTAAATAAATGCATACAGAGAAATTACGGTAAGACAAAGATATCTTAAATTATATTTGCGAAATTCCCCTTAAAAGTAGCTCAAAATAGCACAAAGACACAAAAAGTTTGAAATTATAAAAAATACGGAAAAAAACTTTCAGTCGTGAAAATATATTTTTTAACTCTTCATCAATACTTCAAGTCTACAAGATAATAATTAGCTGTGTGTGTGTGTGTGTGTGTGTGTGTGTGTGTGTGTGTGTGTGTGTGCGTGTGTGTGTGTGTGTGTGTGTGTGTGTGTGTGTGTGTGTGTGTGTGTGTGTGTGTGTGTGTGTGTGTGTGTGTGTGTGTGTTGGGGGGTGGGGGTGAATGTAGGGCTGTTCTTTAAACATATCCTGCACTAAAATGAAAACATAAGTTTAAAATAAGTTGAAAGCTTAAACTTCCGCAATTGTCTTTTAATATTCCATTCAAATTTTTCATTTGAATAATGTTAAGATAACGAAAACTAAAATTAATAAGAAATCGTCGCCAGAGCACTGTGTCAGGGGCGATTTTACTACTTTTAACTACATGCATCATTGTCGGCTTGATGAGTTGGTTGGAGTTATTTCACTAAAACAACTTGTACTTGTTTGTTTATATTAGAACCTGTTGGGCCAAGTCTAAGGTTGTTGCACCCTAGAACCTGGTTTTAACCCCTGTGGCAAACTGTTTTGCAGCTGACCGTTCCAAGGCAGTAACCTCTCGGGTTCTCATTTTCGTTAATTGTTTGTGGCGCTAATTTTGAAATTGATACTTGTAAAATCATGCTCTTTTCTGCTTTCTACTTTTAGAATATGTGTGGAGGCTGTGTCCTCGTATGCATATTTTACTTTTTCCATAATATCGAAGTAAAGTTTTTTAAAGTTTTTTCAACGCTTTCCTCCAAAGACACACCTTTATTGCGTTGGTGAACAGTGTAGATCCAGATTAGCCGGCACATCCGTGCCCTCTGATCAGGAGCTGCACTGCTTGCTTTATGATTCGTAATTAGGTTATTTCTGACCAAAAATCCTGATCAAATTGCACGGATGTGCCGGCTGATCTGGATCTAAACTGGTTGAAATTGCGTATAAATGCATATATATATATATAGAGGTGAGGGTTAAAATTGTATAGATTTTGATGTTAGATTTAGCTCAAAGCACTCCGGCATTTGTCAAAGACTGAAAGTCTGATACATTTTTTTTTAGAGATATCTACCTATTTAACAGTGGTTTTGCCTTACATTTCTGCAATTGAAAATATAAAATCCATAAAATACCATTTGGGATTATATTTCAGAATTTGAAATTCATATTTTCCAGTCCATAATCACATGTATAAAATAGTCAGCAGACAGAGATCCAAAAGTGGTTACTGATAATTGCATTTTTATTTTCAATCATATATTGCCAATTTATCAATAGCTTTCTTCAATAATCTGAGTTCTATTAGCATTGGTATCATACATTTTAAAAAGTGTATTTGAAAATACCATTAAAATACCATCGCACGTGTATAAATTATAGACATTTCATAGAGGTGATGGTAAAACCAAAAGTCACAAAATCGGCAGTAGCTTTTGTAAAGAGGATATACTGTGTCACAGTTAAGCACTTGAATTATTGCAGAATTGCATAAAACTGTTCAAAATTACTTAAGAATCGATATTTAAATAAGGAATTATGAATTTTCGTTAATGTAGAATATAACCGCTACCAAAGATTTTGTGACTTTTGTTTTTATCCCTACCTTGATTGAATGTCAGTGGTTTCCGAACGCATGTAGTGATTTTCAAAACTTAATCGTTCATAAACATAAAATTATTAAGTGAAAATGATACAGAGAAATAAAGAAAATACAATCGGTGTAGTTAGAACATTTAATTTAGTTAAGTGTGTTATTCAACTTAAATGACTTACTTTATCATGCATATTCAAGTAACTCCAACATGTACTATAGTGTCACAATAATTTGCACACAGCATCTATAGCTTCAAGATCACTTTCACAAATAACTGTAATTCCTATGAAATTGTCATGCCTGGAGATGTTTATAAATGACCTTGCACAAAAGTGCCCAAAATGTAGATGATGAATCACACCTACATATTAAAGTCGGAATGTGATGTAATGCAAAGTAATTGAAAATAGTAATTTTAGGTCAAGATTTATTTTAGAAGCTAAATGTATTGTTGATCAGTGCATTCATTAGACTTTCTATTTTTTACAACATTTTATAAGTATCTTCGTTGTTCACGTGATAGGATAAAATTCATCTGTTGTATGCCCGAAGGATTACCAGCAATTGAACAAATAAGAATGATGAGCCCTTCTGGCTTTGAAAAACAACTAAATCTAAAAATTAAAATACCGATCATTTGATATATGTATGTCCATTTAATAAACGACAAATAATAGACAAAGCGACATTTGGCCAGACGCTCCATAAAAACATTTTGCGGAGGACACTTTTATCATGTAAACTGATCTAATTTTAGCTCATTTCACATCGGCAGTAAATCTTAGAAGTACATCTGTTTCCCCTTATGTTACTATGTCATTCGTAATAATTGCAACAGTCTGAATTTCTATGGTAAGACAGTGGTCGTCAGAAAATCAAACAAATAATTCGTTTGACGTAAGAGAAGAACCCATGTCCTGGGGGAAGTTATGTTATTGTTGTCAGCGTTATAAAGATAAAAAAAAATACAGCCTACCATATGTATTTTGCCACTCCTACTGTCTGTCAATAATCTTATTTCGTTATATAAGAGGAACTATATATAGAAAAATATAGAAAAAAAGGAAATCATATCATATTTGTCGTGTTCGATGGCTTTCAAAGTCCCCTTTTCATCTATTTAAATATCACAACAGCGTTGTTTATGCTGTGTGGCGGCTGTAAAAAGTGTCCCGGTTCATTCAATCTGTTATCAGTTACGTCCTTTGAAGGTCGTTGAGCACGATATTTATGTACAATGATAATACTACTTCTAAATTTTTGTTTGTTTTGATATTTCGGCAAGTTTATAGATGGTGGTTTCAATTTCCAAGCCAATATAGATTTGGATATTGTTCAATCACCCCTAGGATATATTCCTGCTTTTTAAATTTTGCATTCGGCGTCATCTGTGATATGCAGGCTTTATATTCTCTGATCCCCTGTCAAAATTCCATTCGTTTTAGTTCCGCCCATTGTTATCTCGTTCAGGGCAAACCCATTCTTGTATCAGGGGACCATACGCCGCTGAACATGGAATGGTACTAATCTGAAAATGCCGCATTGAAGGTTCCATGTTCACCGCCATATGCATACCATCGTTTGGGATGGATCGAAATTGTACTGTTCATTGGTGTAAATATTGAGTTGTGCTCAACCCGGGGCTAGACGGTGTGGGCAATAATATGCATTTCCATTACTGCCCATGAGCAGGCTCAATCAAACCGAGCCTGCAATATTTCATACTTGTCGTGTTTGATGTTTTTCAACGTTCCCTTTTCATCTATTTAAAACTGTATATTAAAAGAGATTCAGAAAGTTCATATGAAGAAGATAGCTGGGAAATCAAAAGAGCCAATAAAAACTGTGAACAAAACATTGATTTAGATATAATTATTTTGTTTTACTGGCTCAATGTGTGGGGGACATGTCCGTCACCAACTGTTCATATTCAAATGCACACTTTAAAATATTATTAAAACTGTACATGCTGAAAAAAGGTAACTGAAAGCATTCATTAAAAAAGTTTTGTTGACTTTGCTCAATTTTAAAGTTGCAATTGTATGTGCATTTGTCGGTGACATGTCAGTCATTAACTGTTCATATTCAAATGCACACTTCAAATTATTATGTCAAAAATGAACATGTTGTCACTAATATTTTAAATTTATTTTTTTATTGAAATATGCATGTCAATGGATAAGAAATAGTAATTTTCAATCGTTCATGTGCACAATGCAGTAGATATATGAATCAAAGTTATATTTAAAAAAAAAAACAGATGGTAGGGATGTATGTTCATAACTAAGTGTATGGCTGCTATATGAGAAAATGTAATGACCAGTCGCTGAATTAACAGTAGTGGTCACATTATTGAAACTCCTTTAACATTTTTCAAAATCAAAAACTTCAATTTTGTTGTTCAGTGAAATTGCAATTCTGTGAGTGACTTTTATAAATAATCTAGTAATTGTGAACATTTTTTTTATTGTGCTACTTGTACCATATGCATCCCAAAGTTTAGGCAACTAAGACAGGTTTGAAACACATATTCTTTAATCAGATCTCAAGGAAAGTGAACTTATTCAATTAATTAACTTGTTTAAATTGGAAAATTGTTTTGCAGTACCTAGGCATAGCCTAATTCATATTAGCTTCTAGTTATTTATTTTGTCTTCGTTGCATTTACAATGTCTTATATTGTAGTATATCTCTTATTCCATCGGGTTGTCAATGGCCAGTATTATATGATTTAAGTACATTTAAAATCTAGTCGACTATTCGTAATTTCTTTTAATTGTTTTTTTGTTGATGGGGAGAGAGTGGATATAGAACTAAACGTGCATGTTACAATGACTTCTAATATTCGATTCTGTCAGAAAAGGTGAAATATGCATATCGGGAATCGCCACATTCAGAAAAAAACAGATTCCCCACACAGTCAAGAAGAAGAGAGAGGGAGAGAGGATGGTTAATAAAATGATAAGTTTCAAAAAAGACACCACAAAATTTACAAAAATGAGAACCCGAGGGGTTATCGCCTTGGAACGGTCAGTGGCAAATCAAATAGCCACTGGGGGTTTAAACCAGGTTCTAGGGCGCACCATCCTCACACTTGCCCCAACAGGTTCTTATATCACAAAGCTTGCTGTTGAACTCTTTTAAAGAAAAATTAAAAGTTGTCTTAAAGCAAGAGTTATTAATTTTACAAAGAGAACATCTTTTTTTTGGTTGGTGGTTATTATTACCAGAAATGCATCGAATGACGTTTTGTTAACAACATCCTATATCAGACTGTTTGAACCGACGTAAATCTATGCTGTTACATTGTAAATGCAAATAATTATAGATCACATCCATACAAACAAGACTTCATATTTAATATTATTTGTTAAAGTTATCGTACAGGCTGACGGGATTTATAATTGTAAATTATAAATCACGACTTGCTGTACGTTTCCTCCTCAAATTAAGATGCTTAAGAACATATGTGCTTCACCGCGTTAGATCTCCTTATTCTCCAGAACATCGTTTTATCAACACAGTTCATTCTCTTTAACATCAAATAGTTTTATCTTTATTGCAATACTGAAAGCATCATTAAAAGAAGACAAATTAAAAAAAAAATACAAAAAAACAAACAAATGTGAGTTGAGATCTGCGGTTTTTATTTATAATTTACTTTAATTTTCCTTTCACTTTTTAATCAAAAGCCTGACAGTTTGCTGTACGACTTAAAGACACAACTTTCTTAATTTACCGACGTTCTTAACGATTTATTCTATTAAGATTGTTTAAATGATATTAAGAAAATAAGAGCCCTGATATTGCCTTTTACGGAGCCCTGATATAACATATCAGATTTTTGTCAAAGATTTTGACACACTAACGGAATCAATGATTTCAGTCCTACTTAATTAAAACACTTCTAATCATTCCTTGAGTTAACTGACTTAGAATGCAGTGGAAGCTTTTGGTTATACAAGTGTGCTATGTAATCAAACATGGACATGTTAATCTTAACAGAACGGACGGAAATCGAACCTTAATTTATTTTGGTTTAAATATTGAGTTACGGTCCAACCCGGGGCGGCGTGGGCAGTAATATGCATTTCCAGGGTTGAAGGTTATAAAACTGAGTTTGGAAACCAGTCTCAAATCTCAAGCATCTGATTGGCTGAAATGGCGACTGGTCGCCATTTCAGCCAATCAGATGCTTGAGATTTGAGACTGGTTTCCAATCTCAGCTTAATAACCTTGGAGCCAGTACTGCCCATGAAAGGCTTAATCAAACCCATCCTGCAATATTTTCATATTTGTCATGATAGATGGCTTCAAAGTTCCCCTTTTATCTATTGCAATCAAGTAAAACTAGGATAATTATCCAAAGCCAGGCATCCAATGCCATAAAACATTTAAATAATGCAGATTTAGACATACAGACCTATTATTAAGAAACGATACACACACATAGTCACTTTAAATCAACTTCAGCTCAGTACTATTTAAGAACACATTACCATAATAGTAGTAAAACGAAATGACCACAATTCTAATCGATGATGGAACGATCGTACCGGAAGATTTCATTTATCATCCTCGTTTCATATGAAGTTTTTTTCGAAAGCAATCCTTAAGTGGTCAGTCTAGTTTATCCTATGAGTAGTTATGAAACAAATCAAAGTAGCCGAGTAGCTTTTATAAAGAAGACCGTGATTATATACTTGTCAAAGAGATAAAGAAGATTTCCAATAATAGCTATTTAATTTAAGAACTACAAAATCAAACATTATCAAATCATTAAATAATACTTGCTTAAGTTCTTAGAGAGCATCGTCTACTATAATCAATTATAATTAGTTATATAGTGCGTTGAAACTGACTACTGAATATCGACACTCTACCGTCCCCATTGCACGTTCATCAAATATTAATAGACAAATAGTTGTTATTAATGGATCGTTATTTTGCATATGGTAAGATACGTTAAAACAGTCAGTTTGTGAACTTATGTAAATTAATTTTTAAAGAAAAGCTTTAGAATATTATACAGCGCCCTGCACGCCTGTTCCAAATGCCGCTTTGATTAACGCTTTGGCCGGTGTGTCCTAGTGACAAAATGCTTCTCCAATACCGTTCTAAAACGGTTACCAATTGTTTCGCTAAAGGTCCTTTTTAGAAATTTGCAATTGATCATGAGATGCTGTGAAAATCAAATCGTGACATAATTGTTTTAAGAGGTTTGTACTGGTGCTTTGAGATGTCAGATCTTCAGAGTTTTCGGTTCGAGTACTTGAGTACTCGATCGGAAGAATATCCGAGTACCAATCTTACTACTCGTTGCCGTCCCTAATAAGCAGCAAAACAGAATAGATATTTTGACAGAGGATCTGAGTATATCAATACTGCGTTATAATGAGAATGCCGATGGCAACAATAAAACAAATCAGTATATGCTGGGATATTGTAGACCTACCTGCAAGGATATTAAAAAACCACCTGTATACCAACAGGCTGCTTGTTTAGAGTTACTGTTAACAGGCTCAATGTTATTATAATATCAAACCAATCAAATAATAAATAATCGTACAATATGTGTAAAGAGCCAATTCGTATATTAAAACTGATTTTATTATTTGAAAAAAATAACAAGGACAATATTACCTCTTGTTTATATAGGACAAAACGACTCTATCATTGGTCTATCATTGGTATTCAGTGAAGATCACGGTATCCCAATCTGAGGGTAATGCTTTCCAGGCAGAAACGAAGCTGTGCCGTGATCTTCCAATACCTATGATTGATTATTTTTCGCCATAACCTTTACAAGTTTAAAATATGTTACGAATCTGAGAAACGAACAGAACCGTTATTTTATCGCATGAAAATCTGCAGCAGTTCATCCGTTGATAGCTGATCTGCAATTTGTTTTAGGTTATCCGTAATTTCGTCACATTTCATAATAATGAAATTAAAGGCTACATACAAGTTGGAATATCCCGATTACAAAAGCAGTTTTTTGTTCTACTATATTTTCCATTCATTTTCTTTATAGAGCCTGATGTTAACGAAGCTCGCAACAACGGTAAACACTCAAAATAGCATTAAATTTAACAGACTCATACCTTTTCGACGTCATTCCAACATCTTTAACAGTATATGGATTCGCTGACGACCATACGGCAAACACGCGATTTCGTCCAAATCCTGTGGCGAAAAGGAACGCTATGCAAGAGCTTGAACAGTGCGCTATGATTACAAACGATTGGATGAATGAAAATAAATTGACAATGAACGCATCGAAAACAGAATTCATTATGTTCGGTAGTCGGCAACAGCTTGACAAATGTATTACTACTTCTATTAACATTGCAGATGACAACATTGAAAAACAAATGTGCATTCGTTATCTTGGAGCTTTTCCTGGCGAGTCACTTAACTTCAAAGAACATATAAAAAGCAAATGTAGAACTGCTATGTTGAACTTCTTCAAAATAAAAAGTATACGTAAATACCTCACAAGGGAAGCCACTGAGATCCTCTGTTTGTCGTTGATTATCTCCCACTTGGACTACTGTAATGTTGTGCTATATGGTGTTTCTCAGTGCGATCTCAACAAAATGCAACGGATTCAAAACATGTGTGCGAAACTGATTCTTAAGCGTAACAAGTATGACAGTTCGAGACAAGCGCTCTTTGACCTTCATTGGTTGCCCGTAAAAGCCAGGATAGAATTTAAAATGATGACATTCATGTACAACTGTTCATGGCAACGCACCAGTCTACCTGATAGAGCTGTTGTCACACCATACACCGACACGAAATCTGAGATCATCTGACCGCTCCTCGCTGAGCTACTCTGCTTCTTTTAATAAACGCAGAACTTTCGGGGATAGGGGATTTCGTACTGTGGGGCCGAAATTGTGGAACACATTACCAATTGAAATAAGGGAATCTGCGACATTGCATATTTTAAAGAAAAAGTTAAAGACCTATTATTTTAGAGACTTCTTTAAATTATTTTAAAATTTACTAAGGACAATTATCTATGAGTATTCTGAGAAAAATCGTGTAGATGTTCTATATTTCCGGATTAGACCTGGTGGCCTTTGGTCACATCAGGGATTCAGGTGGAGATACATCAAGTAATGTGGCTTTTGGTCACATAAAGGCAATGTCAAGTCACAGATAAGTGACTTCTAGTCACATTCGGGCTTCGGGCAACTTCTCCTTGCATTCAGTTGACTTCTAGTCACATTGTAGCGACATCTTGTTGCATTCATTTGACTACTAGTTACTAACAGGCGATTTCTTGTCTTGTGACTTCTAGTTACAAACGGGCGACTACTTATTGCGTTTTTGGTGACTTCTAGTCACATACAGGCAACTTCTAGAGACATTTTAGATCAATGATGTTAATTCTTATCATTTTATTATCTTCATTTATTCTAATACTGTTTTACTATGATAGTTTTAATGATTCTTAAGTGATTGTATGTGCTTTTATTCAAATGTGCTATTTTTATACATGTATGTTCTTATGTAAATGTTATGTACAACGCCATTGAATATGTGCACATAAAAATAGGCGTTTAATTAAATTAAGAAGTTTCAAGTTTCAAGTTTCAAAATAAACACTTGCAGATTTCAGACATTAGTAACCTCTTACTGTATATCCCTTTCAAATGATTACAGAACAAAATCCTGAAAAAAACTTGCTTTACTTGAAAAAGTAAACATTCGTTTCATTACGTCAAATATTAAAAATAAATGAGGTAGCAATTAACATCATGACGTAGTCTAAATTAATAATGAAAGTGCTCTATTCATATGTTGCCTACTAATACGAAAGTACTCGTGCACGCGGAAAGTTATGGTTAAGGCCATGAAGGATGAGAAAATTCTTGACAGATTCGTCCTGTTTAGTAAGTTAGAAAGTATGATGTCTTGTTTACAAGTGTATTAAATGTAATACATACAAGTACAAATGCACTCAAGAAACTAAATGAAAATAGTAAACTACTAATATGTTAACAGTCCTGTTAAAAAAATATCCATTTAGCCAAACTCTGAAAACAGCCACCATACACAGCCGCAAAGTATAGAAGAAATAGAGTATTGGTTTATACGAGTAAAATGATTTTTTGAAAACACACCAACAACAATTTAAAAATCAGAACCTAAGGACCGAGAAAAACTCATTATCGTTCTGACTACGTTTGCAAAATATCCATCAGAAAGCTCTAATGTATTTCAGTAAACCTGATAGTTACAGCTGTATGTTCCAGAGATAAAAGTATGTCATAGTTTAAAAGTCTAAAAAGAATCTAAAACAGTCTTGATGAAAGGCAGAAATAAAAATTCAAATTTTAACCTCCTTTGTTAAGGCTTAGCAAGTAATCATTTCTCCATCGTGCAGTCAGTTGTGAATTCCTAATAATTGACCGTTAAACGGTTGAATTAAGCACTATCTGTGCCCAAGGTTATAAAACTGAGCATGGAAACCAGTCTCAAATCTCAAGCATCTGATTGGCTGAAATGGCGACTGGTCGCCATTTCAGCCAATCAGATGCTTGAGATTTGAGACTGGTTTTCCTGCTCAGCTTTATAACCTTCAGCCCTGCATCTTAAAGTATATTCATCATTGCTCTACATGTTTGGTGATCAGTCCCCTCCAACACTAGTCGCTGTTGCTTACTTCTTTTATTTCTTAGGAATATGTGTCAAGTGTTTATTATCTAATATACGACAATAATATATTTAACCTTGAACACATGTGCATTACATTTGACATTTAATATGTTGTTATAAGGTGACATATAGGCCTGTTGGGCCGGGTGGATACTTTTTATTTATTTATATATTTATGTTGTTTTGTAACGATATTCACATGTCACTATGATAAATGATTACTTACTTACTTACTTACATAGGGAGTCGATCAGTTTAATTCTTTCCTGCCTTCTTTATGTGATCTATAAGAAGTAACTTCAAGCGCTTCAAAGCTTAGAAGAGTAATCAAAACCAATAGATTTCGTGCGACAGTACCATTAGCGTCTTCTGTATTGTGTGTTTGATCGCAAAAAAATATCCTGATGAACTTAATGACGCGAACGCCTCAGAACAGTAAGTTAATTTTCATGATCGAAATCTCTCTACATATCAGATAGGTGATTATGATTTCAATTTTGCTAAACTTCGATTTTTAGATGTGAATGTCCCACGTGCAACGTCTTATGGGATTTTAATTTTACAGTTTGTTTTACAAAAGAATTCCGAGAACGTAAACTTAACATAACAAAAAAAACTTGTTTAAGGGTTCCACAAATAAGAAAAAAAACTTATGGTAAGTTTTATCGCCGATACTAAGATTTAATTAAAAAATTACCGCTTCGGCTTAATAAAATCACGTGATTGCAACAAGGTATTTCTTTACAAGTGTTTTATGTACATTCTATTTTTGAACTAAGGACAATATCAATATCTGCACTTTCTGTAGATTCAAACAGAAAGGCTTTCAACATAATATTCTAAAGCGCTACGTATTCTTTGCGATTAACCCATCTTCAGATGATCACCTTTCTTACTGTTTGTTTGCACGACGGCAGAAGGGGTTTAGCAGATTTTGAAGGTTTCTGTGTCAATTTTGCTTAATGGAATATACGATCGATATGTTGTTTTTCTCCTGCCATCGTGTTCTTGCTGATTTGACTGCAGGTACCTACCTTTTTGCTCAGCAATGACATTAGCTTCTTATGTCTTAAACGTTTGTGTATTTTTATGGCTACCCCACAGCTTTTTATTTTCGTTTTATTTGTGGTTGTTTTATTTGAAATCCATCTTTTTTTAACCCGTGTTCTCGTTTCCTCTCTGCTTTTTGGCTGTGTGGGGTAGGCTGTTTTTTGAGTGTGACTATTCCTGATCAGCATATTTCACCGTTTGCATAATTTGTTCACCTTAAGTGGTTGGGTTTGAGTTTATTCAACAAGGTGATTTGTACATGTTTATTGTTTATGACATCCCCGATGGGAAAGGTAAGGTTGGTGCCCTAGAACCTGATGTGACCCCAATACTGCAAAACGGTAATCCACTGACACTACATTTTTTCGTTTTGTTTTATTGTTTGAAATATGTCTTATTTAACACTTTAACCTGTAACACTTTTGCAATTTCGCACTACAATTTGTACGGCTATACTATGACAGGAGACACATTGTAATAAAATTTCATAACAATTCTGAGCATTTGCTTAGCGGTTTGTATTTGTGCTCTTTGTGGTAATCGGTTAGTATATGGGGTATCCATCTGTGCTCTTTGTGGTAATCTGTCAATATATGGGGTATCCATCTGTGCTCTTTGTGGTAATCTGTCAATATATGGGGTATCCATCTGTGCTCTTTGTGGTAATCTGTCAATATATGGGGTATCCATCTGTGCTCTTTGTGGTAATCTGTCAATATATGGGGTATCCATCTGTGCTCTTTGTGGTAATCTGTCAATATATGGGGTATCCATCTGTGCTCTTTGTGGTAATCTGTCAATATATGGGGTATCCATCTGTGCTCTTTGTGGTAATCTGTCAATATATGGGGTATCCATCTGTGCTCTTTGTGGTAATCTGTCAATATATGGGGTAACCATCTGTGCTCTTTGTAGTAATCTGTCAATATATAGAAACCCCCCGTACTTAAAAAACGCTTAAAATGAAATTCGCTTTGGCATTATCGCGAATCGTGTACCTGCCATCATATTCAACAATTTCCCTTACTTTTGTCTTGCATGTTACAGTCACAGGTCCTAAAGATTTTGCTGCATCTTTGACGGACTCTGTGCCAGTCAGAAATTTCTTTCTCCACCTAAGAACTGTTTAAATTTAGAGGACCAAGTATACTTTCCCGACCAAGGAAGATAGCTTCGTATTGCAGTGTCTATGCAGTGTGCGAATGCTTAAGATAGGTAAAAGTGCAGAGAAATGATGCACGTGTAATACATCTTTAGCTTAGCTTGTTGACAGTAAGCAAGGACATCAATTAAGAATTGGATTGCGTTATTCTGCGTTGTATTGATGTTTTGAACGGATCAGAATGTTTACTCATAATTTGCATAATGATCAAAGTTTTTGTTAAAAGAAGGGCAAATAGTTGAAAATTCTTACATCGATGAAGCGCAGAAAATCGATATTTAATTCTTTTTCTACGAACAACTTTTTAAGTTTGTGTATATCATTTATTGATTTTTAATTTGATTGTAATTTGCGCGTATTAATTACCGCCGTCAGAATAAGGAACTGCCTTACTGAGAAATGAAACAGTCAACGGCCTTTATGATTCAAATGTGTGCTAATTTGGAAACCTTGCAAGGTACTAATTATATAGAAAACCTTTATTCTTCGATACCTTATTTATATGGTTTCTAAAAGACGTTCAAAACACATTTTTGGGATGGATTTTTAAAAAAAATATGCGCCAGACAATGGGAGTGTTTATTAAGCCGTTCTGATGATGGCTCTGGTGACAAAAATGTTGTTTTCTTAATGGTTCGCTTCATTCCCGTCTAATAACTGTGTTTGATTTAATGTTTTAACAAAGAGCTTTCGCCTTATACTTCAAGATCTTGCTTTACATTCCTAAGTGGAACTTATTTATATGTCTCTTTGAATTATATATTAACGATTTTTCAAAAGATGTGAAAGGTTTCGTTCTCGGAGACATACAATCGAACAAACTGGTATGGAATTCTATGAACAGAAAATACACACAAAATACATAACATGCAATAAGTAAAATAAAGGAAAAGAAGTCAACTGGCTATTTGGTTATTTTTCCTGCCAAACAATACATACTCGTACAAAAAGTATCCGAGCATGTGTAACCCTTTTTAAATTAAACTTTATGAGCCGTTCATTCAGGATATTCATTCATTGCAACTTGGCTTACCTCGGTCCATATTTTTGAGTAATATTAATTTTTTATAAGTTGAGACCCTAACACATTATGTTGAAAAAAGAATGTGCGTATGTTTATATTAGATTTGCATTAAAGTAGATTTAATCCTTGTAAAAGGGTGAAAATTGCTTTTAAGGAAAAACATACAGAAAATATAACCGCCCACATCCAAATACTAGTAAGATAGACCGAGGCATGTGTTTATTATTTGATCAGTTTCAAAAAGTAACAAAACAGCATGAAAACAAAATTAAAACAAACATCACCACGAACAACTAACTTAAATAGGAATCTCAGATGTTAGACTCTATCGCCGAAATAAAAGAAACAGATCAAGCTACGTCCTTTTTAAAGATTATGCTAGAAATATAAGTATCATGAATGAGTGTGAGGTGAAGATGGAAAAATCTGTCACCGAGGGTTAACTGTTTTGCGGGAACGAGGCTCTGCCGAGTTCCCGCCAAAACAGTTCACCCGAGGTGACAGATTTTTCTATCTTTACCGAATGTCTCGTGCAAGATACTTTTTCTTGCATACCTTTTTTATTTATAACATTTCTGTGTATGTAGACAAACTAATTTATTTTCCTTATGTTCAAATATTGACATTTACGGAAACCTTTTTTACAATGACGTCACTAACTTGAATATATTACGTCAGATACTTGAAGACGTGACGTCACTCACGTGACTCATTCTACACGGGGGGGGGGGGGGGGGGGGTGTAGGATCGAAATTTCCTACACGGGTGAAAACGACGGATTACCTGATCTGGTATGCAAAAATCTCTATAAACCTTTATCACCGCCGTGCAAATAAGGTAAACGATAAACATTTAGTGCCGAGCAATACCAAGAACAATCTACCAGTACTATGTATTGGTTATCTAAAATATGCAAAAACATATAAAGCAATATTTATCGCCAGCTTTAATTCTTGAACAACTACTAAATAATTTGTGCTCTAAAAATCTTTATCATAACCATAAAATGAAAATTTGAGCATGCAATTAGGTATATTGAAATATTTTTGAATCAACTGGTAGCAATCTATTTTAGTCTATTAATAAAACATTATGTGATGTTTTAAAGAAGCTCATATCTCATATTTCCCAGGTCTTCTCTTTGTCAACCTATGATTATTCCACATAAAATCTTTTCTTCTTCAAAATGTACTAAGAGAGAAGTTCAACATTGTCATTTGAAAACGTAGAAAAAATAAAAATAAAGCATTTATCACTTATCAGTAAATTAACCCGTTACCGATGTCATGCAGTGATTGTTACGTATATCAGGGCTATCCGATCAACGTTTTTTGGCATTGTCCCGGTTAGCTCAGTTGGTTACGTCGCAGGAATTGCATGGCTAGGCGCTCTCGCCGTGACGGTGCGGGTTCGCTCCCAGCTAGAGACACTATCAGTTGTAATGAACACTGAGCTTTTAAACAGATTGTTCTTACGATAAATCATTCTTATTGGCCTTGTCAAGATCTGAACCGCTCTCTTTTCTTACTAGATACTATCTATGTTAGGTTTGGTGCCTCTGTTTATTAAGGGGTCGCAAATATTGCAAATGGTGAAAACTTCAGAATTGAATTTAGTGGAAAATTTTGGTCATTTCACGCAAAAAGGTATATTGTCTGTTTGGACAATAAATGGAACATAAATAAGAAAAAGCCGTTAAGGAGACACGGACTTCAAAAACAGCCAAACTAACTAAATAAATGATGTCAAAACTTACAAAATTTAACAACTTTTTAGTCTCAACAAGTCTATCATTTTTTGGATTTAAGTTTACAGGCTAAGAGTTTTGCTTGTTTTGATGTCAAGTTTACAATAAAAAACCGGTTTCTTTTGTTAAAAATGCAATTTGCACTTTTCAAACAGGTCAGTTCCACTGACTGATTTAATTAAGCTTAAACAAGCAGAATTGTGTTTAAGACCATAACCATTGGACTGTTTAGAGAACGTTTACTTTAATTCATATACCAACAGTTACTGATACGTCAACTTGTGAATAAAACCAAAAACAAGTAATGTCAAGCTTTAAAACGATTTCGAATAATGGCCTTATAAAATAATTGAAAAATCTTTAAGCACCTTGCATAATTATTAAATTGATTTTTAATTAACGGATTCATATGGATTTATCTTGAACACCAGAGGAAACATCTAACTCTACAATTAATATGGAGTCGGAAGGTAATTATGTTGATACTTTAATCAATTGATTTTGAAACATATGACAAACTGGTAAAAGCGATTGTCGTTTCTATTGTTGTAAAATACTGCAACAAATTCAGACATCTGTCACAAATCATATCATGAACTAATAGCTATGTTCCACACATAACGCAATAAATTCAGCAAATATTTGATAAGTAAAACAATAAAGATGGTTTTTAATGCATATGTTACAATGATTCTTGCACACAAGTCATTCACAACATAGTTCAACTATTTTGCTTCCCAGTTACAATATACATGAAGTTAATTTTACTAATACAGCCAGGTTAAAGCCTAAAAAAGAGTAATCTGTTTCGGGTAACTCTACCCTAATTTCTGAAGATAAAATCAAACATTTTTATCATCAATTATTTTACAATTGAATCCATTTTAATGGCTTGAAAGTATTTGAAAAATCATTAAATACAGACTGAGAAGTAATATCTGCCCAAAACATAATCCAGAGTTCAATTTTTTATAATCAAGAAAATGCCAAAATGGTATGGCCAAAAATGCAACTAGTCAATGATAGCAGCAGCAACTGAAGCAATTACCGATCGTTCCACACAGACCATTTCGAAACTAGTACTTAACAATTTGTGAATTGTTTCTGATAACAAATCCTTATTAAAATACTGTATGATGTTTATTATGTTTATCTGGATTATCTGGATTATGTTTAATTGGATTATTGTCTTAAGAGCTTGAGCTGATTCCACTTTCCATGTCACAGCTCTGTCGAGCTTTTGGAATATACAGACTTTCTGGTAACTGATCAGTTAGTAACTTAGTGGTCTCACATGCCTCTTCAATGTCTACACATTCTTTACTGACTCTACATGTTTGTTTTTCATTGTCCATGTTCGCATTAGCAATTGGTTTTTTCTTGTCAACTTTCTGGCAATGTTTGGTTATATCCGGGCATGTCAAGTTGGCGTCATAGAATTCATAAAGTTCATCTTCCTCGTAGGCCGAATCCCGGCTCGAATTCTTCAACAGTATGTAACCTTCTTGTCTTGAAGTCAAACTATGTCTTTTAACTGCAGAACTCTGCAAGTAACTCAATGGTCTCCTTAATTCTACTAAACTATTAGATTTCTGCTTTTGGCTGAGAACGTCAAAGTTTCCAGAAGTTCGCCACAGAAAAGACAAATGAGACGTCTTCCTCCACTCGTTTATATGTTTGTCTTTCTCTCGCTTGGTGATGTCGGCAGATAACTCTGGTTGGCGCGGATGTCGAAGCTCTATTAGCATCTCCGTCTGCGTTGATGTCGTCCTTTGTGGGGAACTTTCAACATTTGGTACGTCTTTGTTATTCTTGGCTTGTTTAGCATTACGTTTAAAACTTGAACTTTTCAAGCCTAGCTCTTTACTTCTTTCTAGTTCAAATTTTCTCCTAACTTTATCTACAGCATTTCCATCAAAACCCTCAGCGTCGTCGTTTTCGACCTTAGCACTGTCAAAATTTTGGTCATTAACTGATGTTGTTTGCGACTGAACTGATCTTAAACCGCTGAACGCCGCAGATTTCCTTTGAGAAGGCCTGATTGAATAGTTGCACAATCTTTGGGCACATTTATCATTTGGAAATTTTAAAGTACCATCCCTGCAATTAAATGATTTCAGCGGTTTAGGTTTAGCACTTAAATAAACATTTCCTTCCTTGGTATGTAACACTATTTCGTGCCCACTTTCCACACCTTCATCAAATGATCTGTTGCGAAAGATAGAATCTTTCTTTTTTGGTTGTGACTTTATATGTCGTCTGGTGACTAAAGACAATTTGGTCTGGCTTTCTGGTGAGGATAGTTCAACCGGAGAAGCTAATCTTGAAGCGGGGTGACATGAGCCGGTTTCAGAACGAACGTAGCGAAGAATTCGTCTCTCCTCTCGTGTGAGCGGTAATTTACGTATTGTCAAATCAGAGTCATCAGAAGGATTGTTTGAAGAGGAGGCTTCACCGGAAGTGCTAGGTTCATTCAATGAGTTATCACAGCTTCTATGTTTTCCACCGGCGTTCTGGTGACGGTTTGAAACAGCGGACGACCGCCCCGCCCCACTACTTGAAAAATGGCGGGAAATAGTCGACTCTTCAATACGTTTGCACAATTTGACACAGTCACGCTTGAACTGCCTCGTGAAAAACGCGTATAAGAACGGATTTGCACAACTATTCAAAGGCAATACGAATATTGTTAAAACTTTAGCTTCGTCTAAACTTATTCTGGCAAGATGCCAATTTAGAGCAGCAGTCAAAGAGAAGAAGATTATAGGAGCCCAGCAGAAGAAATCTGTGAACACAAGAAGGGCCATCCGCTTGGCGACAACGGTATCCTTGGAGTTCCAGCTATGAGACGCTCGTATTGATAAAAACATCCCTCCATAGCAGACGACAATCACGAGGAATGATATGGCGTTGAATATCATGATGAAGCAGACGTAGGCTGAAAAATACCAACACATTTCTTGCATTCCATTAAGAATATAAACATTTTACAACAAATAAGTACTATGGTATTACTTGATTTCGCGAGGCCTAATTTTCGCGCAAATAACGCAAATGATAGTTTTCGCGAACTTTAATTTGCTCAGTTGTATTGATCTTGTATAACGAAAATAGCATGATGTTTGGTGGATAATTTTCGCCTGGGTTTGATTTCGCGCAAACTGCATGCGCGTAATACGCGAAAATTAAACCAATGTGAAATATAATGATACCACAGTGAATAAATGTACATGTATTGATTGCACTTATTTCTTTATTTCTTTATTTACTGTTGTATCATTTAATTTCACAGGGATTAGATTTCGCGCTCAAACTGTTTTTCGCGCGGGCATTAATTTGCGCACTTGTATTTTTCTCATTATTCTCAAAAGACTAGTATTTACTGATTTGATTTCGGTTTGCATTCATGAGTCCTTATGCCGTCGAAAGAATGTCCTAAGAATATGACAAACTCGCAAGAAACAAAATTGGTAAAAACTATTTTTCTAAACTTAATGGTTGTTTATTCATGTCTACACTAATATTTTGCAAACATTCTTGGCAACTTGACATTTTTACAAGTAAACTGACGATATTCTATGACATTACAAAGGCAGGCAAATGTTTATCTTGACTAATACTTGACATTTCGAAAAATGTGATTTGCTAAATTATAGTCAGACAAATTTAACCTAATGAAGGTTATATTTATTGATGTAGAAAATATTAGGCTAGTAACAAACTATGTTAATATAAATGTATTTTTAAATTAACTTTCTCATTGTCTGTTTGTTCCTATTTAAGACAGATGTGGGAAGTTTTATAAGTTATACATAAACCTCTCCCCTTCTGTACTATATGGGGAAGTTTGATTATATAAGCATTCAATGTTTTTTCTTTTCCTCCGATTTGAAAAACTGTATTGAGAGACACGTGACGTCTGGTCGCCAAATTTCGAGAAATATTATTGATTTATAGCGAACTAGCATCACCTTAAGGAATAGTCTGGAAACGTCTCAAGCATATTAAAAACCGACTATAACTTATAGAATAAAGGCGTGCTCTGGAAACGTCTCAAGCATATGACTATTACTTATAGAATAAAGGCGTGCTCTGGAAACGTCTCAAGCATATGACTATTACTTATAGAATAAAGGCGTGCTCTGAAAACTTCTCAAGCATATGACTATTACTTTTAGAATAAAGGCGTGCTCTGGAAACGTCTCAAGCATATGACTATTACTTATAGAATAAAGGCGTGCTCTGGAAACGTCTCAAGCATATGACTATTACTTATAGAATAAAGGCGTGCTCTGGAAACGTCTCAAGCATATGACTATTACTTATAGAATAAAGGCGTGCTCTGGAAACGTCTCAAGCATATGACTATTACTTATAGAATAGAGGCGTGCTCTGGAAACGTCTCAAGCATATGACTATTACTTATAGAATAAAGGCGTGCTCTGGAAACGTCTCAAGCATATGACTATTACTTATAGAATAAAGGCGTGCTCTGGAAACGTCTCAAGCATATGACTATTACTTATAGAATAGAGGCGTGCTCTGGAAACGTCTCAAGCATATGACTATTACTTATAGAATAAAGGCGTGCTCTGGAAACGTCTCAAGCATATGACTATTACTTATAGAATAGAGGCGTGCTCTGGAAACGTCTCAAGCATATGACTATTACTTATAGAATAGAGGCGTGCTCTGGAAACGTCTCAAGCATATGACTATTACTTATAGAATAGAGGCGTGCTCTGGAAACGTCTCAAGCATATGACTATTACTTATAGAATAGAGGCGTGCTCTGGAAACGTCTCAAGCATATGACTATTACTTATAGAATAGAGGCGTGCTCTGGAAACGTCTCAAGCATATCACTATTACTTATAGAATAGAGGCGTGCTCTGGAAACGTCTCAAGCATATGACTATTACTTATAGAATAGAGGCGTGCTCTGGAAACGTCTCAAGCATATGACTATTACTTATAGAATAGAGGCGTGCTCTGGAAACGTCTCAAGCATATGACTATTACTTATAGAACAGAGGCGTGCTCTGAAAACGTCTCAAGCATATTAAAAACCGACTATTACTTATAGAATAAAGGCGTGCTCTGAAAACGTCTCAAGCATATGACTATTACTTATAGAACAAAGGCGTGCTCTGAAAACGTCTCAAGCATATGACTATTACTTATAGAATAAAGGCGTGCTCTGAAAACGTCTCAAGCATATGACTTACTTATAGAATAAAGGCGTGCTCTGAAAACGTCTCAAGCATATGACTATTACTTATAGAATAAAGGCGTGCTCTGAAAACGTCTCAAGCATATGACTATTACTTATAGAATAAAGGCGTGCTCTGAAAACGTCTCAAGCATATGACTATTACTTATAGAATAAAGGCGTGCTCTGAAAACGTCTCAAGCATATGACTTACTTATAGAATAAAGGCGTGCTCTGAAAACGTCTCAAGCATATGACTATTACTTATAGAATAAAGGCGTGCTCTGAAAACGTCTCAAGCATATGACTATTACTTATAGAATAAAGGCGTGCTCTGAAAACGTCTCAAGCATATGACTATTACTTATAGAATAAAGGCGTGCTCTGAAAACGTCTCAAGCATATGACTATTACTTATAGAATAAAGGCGTGCTCTGAAAACGTCTCAAGCATATGACTATTACTTATAGAATAAAGGCGTGCTCTGGAAACGTCTCAAGCATATGACTATTACTTATAGAATAAAGGCGTGCTCTGGAAACGTCTCAAGCATATGACTATTACTTATAGAATAAAGGCGTGCTCTGAAAACGTCTCAAGCATATTAAAAACCGACTATTACTTATAGAATAAAGGCGTGCTCTGGAAACGTCTCAAGCATATGACTATTACTTATAGAATAAAGGCGTGCTCTGGAAACGTCTCAAGCATATGACTATTACTTATAGAATAAAGGCGTGCTCTGAAAACGTCTCAAGCATATTAAAAACCGACTATTACTTATAGAATAAAGGCGTGCTCTGGAAACGTCTCAAGCATTTGACTATTACTTGAAAGAACAAAGGAGACTTGGAATTATGTCCAATAAATGTCCAGACGTATTTTAATAAGTTTTCTTACGGTTTCTGAGCACATTTCCTAAAATCCAATACCAAAATGATAAAAGTAGATAAAAATTACCCAGAGAGAATTCATCTTCTGTGTCGAATGGCAGACAGATGGCAAACTTTCTATAATCGCTGACCTTAAAAAGTGGAAGACTAGCAACAGTCAAGCAGAAAATCCAGCCAAGTACCATCACTAGTCCTGAAACAACAACAACATCGAAAACATGTTAACCAGTAAAATAACGCCTCATTTCTGGAAAACGACAAAGTAAAATAACAGGTACCAGATACCACATATATGACATTTTCACCTATTTGCATATATAAAAACAAGAGGAATGCAACGCAATCGTACCTCAGGAACGTAGTAGCTGGAAAATTCTTGTAACAGGATAGTGGGTGTGGTACGCCTTGCATTCCTTGTGTTTTAAGAATATAGGGAAGATGTCATAAATATTATATATCTGGATATTTTTGTTTATAGAAATTCAGATTCCTGTTGTAAAATTAAGACCGACGATAACGAAACGGCATCTGTCAAAATAATCTTGAGTAAAACTGTACGTTCATGTAACTGCTCCATAATTTACGAACTGAAGTCCTTGGAGTTTTTCAGTTTACAAGATGTAGTCCAGACGCATAGTATTGCTTAGCAAGAAAACAAGACTTCTGGTATGTGTGGCAATATTCAGGTTTAGAAAAGAATTTTGTACTTATGAGTTTGCCTAATATTTCCATTTTGTGGCACCAGTATCTAAATGATAAAGGTCCACACGGGGAATCGAACCCGAGATAGCCTGGCCAGAAGCTACCAACTCAGAAAATCAGGTCACAAGGTTATAAAACTAAGAATGGAAACCAGTCTCAAATCTCAAGCATCTCTTTGTCTGAAATGCGACCAGTCGCCAGTAACAATACTCATTTGCTGCGACGGTCCCCGTATTGCACAAACAGTGCTATTGCGAATTATAAAAGTAGAAAGTTGATCATAAATTCTTGCATTCTCACTTTGTTGATTTCTGTACATTCTATCTCACTTTCAATTCGTAAAAATCATATATTTATTGAAAATGAAGGTTTTAGACATTTTACTGCCGACTAACTCGTTTCTGGAACGATGGAAATGTACGTTTTCATGTAACTTAAAGTTCAACGTGATAAATAATGCTTTCGTGAATAACAACACTGAGAATAGCGGAAAATTAAGTTAAATATAAATTGATGGCCAATAATGTGATGATGACAATAATGTGATGATGACAAACTGTTAATGATACCATTAATATTATTTTGCCAAATATAGTTTCACTCATTATAACACTTTCTGTCAGTGACATAATTGATTTGTTCTTTTTAAAATGAGGATAAAAGAATTCCAGTAGCTAAATGACACTGCTTGTACAGTTTTATTAAGCTGTAACATACAAACAGAGTGGATGCTCGGTGCTCTTGGTTAAAAAACATAAAAAGATAATGTTAATTAAAACAGACAATAACTTTTAAAGCAATTGTTTTATTCAGCTCTTGAAGATTTAAATATATAACCCTGATTTATTTTAACATAGTTTCTATTAACATTAATCTCACAATACAAACATCTGAATTGACATTCCAATATACTGAGCCAAAATGACACTTGTAAAATTCAAATTTATAAAAGTTTTGTTTAGTGATGCTATATTTTATAAATCATTTAAGTTATGGGATTTGCAAATTTCTTAAAAATTGAAAAAGCGCGAAGATGTTGTTATTTTTCACAGAGGTCTATGTTATCTCCCTTTCCTAAATAATGTTAGGATAGATTTTTTACATAAGTCTTAAAATATTTGACCGTCAAATTTAGATGTTTATGACTTGTACAGACGGAAAACACTAAAGTCCACTGGCGCAAAAAACAGTTACTTAATATCATTTTTTTGCAAATAACCTTCCTTAAAAACAAAATCCAACCGTTAATTTGCCAAAGCCAAAGTTTTTTACTTTTCTTTCTTTAACCGATATATACGGAACCGACAACTTTCAAAATAGACATACTGGTGTTGAAATTCCTAGATATTTGCATTGATTGGCATCATTAATGTAATAGGAGTTTACCATGTTGTTTTATCAAGTTTCTCCCTGGCTCAGTCTATTGTATTTACTTGATAAAATATATCATACGTATTGTGTAATATATTTTTTGCATAAACAACTTTTAATAATTATTATAATAATTTATTATAGTCTAGTTTCAACATGGGAAATTATACTAGTATGTGCTTTAGTTTAAAATCATCAAATCAATGTACACATTTTGTAGATCTCGATTTTAACATTGAAACCAGAGCAGGCATAGAAAGCAATATCTTATAGAATTCAGAGTTGTGCTCTTTGTAAATTGTGGCGCCAGGGTTGAAGGTTATCAATCAGATGCTTGAGATTTGAGACTGGTTTCCAAACTCAGTTTTATAACCTTGGGACCAGTAGAAAGTCTCTCCGTACAAACAGTTACATAATAACGAATCAGATGTCATTTCAGATTTAATGCTTTAATAACTTTTAAAATGGAAATAGAGTTTTTTTTAATTATTACAGCAGAATGGTTAGAAATCTGAAAACGTACATGGATACGTTAAACAACCTCTGAAACGCGAGATTATTATTAGATTTCAGAAAATGGAGTAAGAAACACTATTCCAGTAAGCCACCTACTTTTCTTTAATAGTGTCCTTTTAAAGTCACTTCGTTCGATATGTGACATTAGAGGCCAAATACTACCTCTTACTCCAAATGATATTGCCTCTAAAGTTTGTAATGTGTAACATAAACTACTGTGCCGACTCTTGTTTCTTAGGAAATGATCTATTTGTTTACCTAAGATGGTGATAAAATGAATCGAAATACTGTATAGTATATCCCAATTCGCCATGACAAGGTCGAATGCAAGTAGGACATTATTCATTCTTTGTGTTATTAGAACTCATTTGCAATTAATTTGACAGAATGCGCTTCAAGAAAAGAAGAGCATTACATTTCACGAAGCAAGGAAAACTACCGAGATAGAAGAAGATGTGAGCTGAGTTGAATTAAGTTGACAACTCCCAGATGACTCAAACAGGCTCATTCCAACCGAGCCTACAATATTTTCGTATTTGTCGTGTTCGATGACTTCCAAAGTTCCATTTTCATCTATTTAAAGGGAATCTTACATTTCAAATGGTGAAAACTGGATAAAAATTCAAATTTTTAAATTAATTTTGGGCAAATACTCATTGCCACCTCGAGTTTAGTGAAGAAATGTATAATTTGTCTAATGATGTACTAATGTTTGACGTAAGTGACCCCTTTTGTATTGCTTTGCATGTCCAATGTCAAAAACTTACCAGCTTGACCAAGGCGCACTCTCTTGCCTAACTGCATAGCGTGAGAGATGGCGTAGAACCGTTCCACGGTGATAACAACCAAGGTGAAGACGCTGAGCTCACTGGAGAGCACGCCCAGGAACCCTGCCACCAAACACCCTGCACCTGTCTGCCAGTATATAGCGTGATTCTCAAACTCACCTTAAACATAAAAGTGAAATACAATGTATGCATATCAGGAATCGTCACACTCACAAAACACAGCCACCTCACGCAGCGAAAAAGAAGTGATGAAAAGAAAGATGTTTTATAAGTATGTCTAGTTCAAAGGTAAAGGTAAAGCTGCGGGTTTATAGTCTGGTATATTATTGAACATAATCACCAAACTTTCACATTTACAGCCCTGATCACTGAATATAAATCATCCGATAAACGAATAAATTTAAAAGTTTTCAAATGATCAACCAGCATTTGATACGGACTTTTACCATGATCTTAAAATTCATAAATTTTTGAATAGTTAGTTTAAAACCTCTTATTACTAAGTAATATCAAAGTTTACTCAGAATTTGAATGTAAATATAACTCTGTTAATTTGCTGAATTTTTAAGTTTGAAGTTTCAATTTTCTGTACAATATTTCCCAGCAAGTTAATATACACGAACATGAGAACACGTGTGAACAATGTCGGTGGTTTGCCGGTCACGTGACATTGAAAATGGTTAAGGGTAGCCTCAAACACAATAACAGATCTCTTCAAGTAGACAAGAATAGGGACAAACTATAATACGAGGTATTATTATTCAAACCAATCAACAAAGAAATTCTTGTATTTCTCAGAACATCTTTGTTGTAGTTTGAAGGACGGGGATTCTTGTATTTATAACACACGATACCTAGATTTTGTTTTCATAAAATAGTTAAGTATAGACGAAAGTGACAATTTGTCGCGTTAACAAGATATAACAAGTTTTATGTTTATAAAATGAAAAACCCGCACGCGATATAGTTCTAATATCACAACTGCAACCTCAGTGTTAGATTTCGTATTTCAAGTAACCTAAAACGACATAATAAAGTCCCAAAATCACAAAAAAGTTTTACTCAACTCACTTTTCTTACATTATATTAATTCAAATTCTGAGTAAACGTTGATATTACTTAGCATTTTTCAATGAATGTTCCGAATAACGTCGAGCACCCTTTTCGCATGTAAAACCTTCATTAGATTGCATCATTGTTTTCAACATTTTCCGGGTATTAGGTTAGGCACCCCAGACACCTATAACTCAATAATTATGAATACACCTGAATAGAGTCATTGCTGCCTTTGCTAGTTTTACTTTGAACGAAACAATTCCCCGTTTCGGGCTTTTAATTCAACAGGGCATAACTTGTGTGACGTCATTGTTGGAAGGATGTGATTTATTGAATCGGAAAGAGCTTCAGCAGAACAGCATTGCAATGTTTCTCATTATACTTAATAAGTTTTAAACTAGAATGTGTCATCGGACACAGATGCCCCACTGCTTGAACAACATATAATAACTAAGGGTAAAAACTCTGGTAAAAAAATC
Organism: Corbicula japonica; assembly: GCA_038501625.1. Taxonomy (NCBI): domain Eukaryota; kingdom Metazoa; phylum Mollusca; class Bivalvia; order Venerida; family Cyrenidae; genus Corbicula; species Corbicula japonica. The sequence goes on from JAZAYU010000047.1 coordinate 667,124, forward strand.
TTCTCTTTACAATCATCTTCACGTCCTGCTTGATCATCTGTGCAAGTTTGAAAGATATCCGCCTGACAGTTTAAGAGAAGTTAATGCAACAAGATTTGGAGGACGTACAGACGTACGTACGTACGAACGGACGGACGAGTGCATAAAAAATCATTATTTTCATCCTTAAAACATTACAACATTTTTCTCTATTCTCTACTTTTCTCTTTCTTCACAAATCATTGGGCGAACCGATTAATGGTTTGTTCGGTCGGCTCAAATGAATTTATTTTTACCATTTTTTTCTGAGCTACATGTAAGGTAACAGTTTTAATATACTTTAATAAACTTTTAATACTCTTTGAAAATGCCATAAACATTGCTTGGAATTTGATACATCTAAAGCACAGAAACCAATTATTAACAAAAAATACGTCTACAGTAAGATTTAATTTCTTGAAAATTACACGTACGACATGAATTATTGTGTGATGTAATAAAAATGATTTAATAACGTTTTGTAAAAAATCACCTAATATTAGTAACAAGAAAGAACGTCGCCGTACGACGAAAACCAGGTTTTCGTTTAGGTATTAAAGAGTATTTTTGTAAAGAAAATATCTGGTGGATAACTGCTGAAATTGACAATCATAAAAAAGTTATTAAAAAATCTTGTTTGGGGGGTACAGAGGTGGGAAACAATCATCAACACGGATTAACCAACCCCACCCTTGAAGAAATGTGTGATGTTTTAAGATCAGACATGAAAGAAATAAAACATTAAAAAATGTTGGTTGGAGGGCAGGTGGGGGAGGGAGGCCACTACCTTGATCGTAGACATATAGGTAACAATCCAAAGTTGCGCCTTTATTTAAGCTACCACACACTAAATTTGATGTCAAGTTATTACGCAGAAACTGAATTTCTGTTTTTAGCTATAGTGATCTTCACAGATATCTAGGTAGCAATATCGAGTTGCATCTTGATGAAATCTACCCATACAGCAAGTTTGGTGTCAATAAGTCACGGCTTTCTCCAGTAAGTACCTGGAACCTATTTTTCTATTTTAGCAAAAATGACATTGACCTTGATCACATACACCTTTGTAGCAATCGTTAGTAGCATCTACCCACATACCAAGTTTGGTGTCAATAGGTAACAGCAAACTAAAGATATTAAACGGAAATTGATTTTTTATTTTTAGCAACGATGCCATTGAACTTGATCACAGACACCTGTAAAATAATTCCAAGTTGCATCTTACATAAGCTTCCCACACACTTAGTTTATTGTTAATAGGTCAAAGCAATCTCAAGTTCTTGAAATTGAATTTCTAATTTAGCAACAGCTGTTAGGGCAAGTGTGAGGTTGATGCACCCTAGAACCTGGTTTAAACCCCCAATGGCTATTTGTTTTGCCACTGACCGTTCCAAGGCGGTAACCCCTCTGGTTCTCACTTTCGTTATTTGTTTGTGGCGTCCATTTTGAAACTGATTATTGTAATACCATGCTCTCTTTTACTCTCTACTTTTTGGCTGTGTGGGGAGGCTGTGTCTGCTGGATGTGGCCATTCCTGATATGCATATTTCATTTTTTTTTATCTCTGTGTAACGAACATCAAGATGATGTTATTACAGATTTTAACAATACCTCGAGGTACCTTGATGATTTATAAATATAGAAAATAACCATGATTTTCAATCACTGGTCAAAAAGATTTATCCTAAAGAACTAAAGCTTAATAAAGCGAACACTTCAGAAAAGCAAGCAAACTTTCTTGATCTAAATCTGTCCGTTGAAAATGGTTACGTCACTACTAAAATATATGATATCAAATATTTTGTTTCATTTTAATATAGTAAATTTTACCGTTTTTAGACAGCGATGTTCCTTGTGCAACATCTTGCGGGGTTTTAATCTCACAGCTTGTTTGCTTTTCAAGAGCTTGCAACGATGTTAATGATTTCAATGAACGTAATCTTTGCATTACAGAAAAAAATTAAAAAATTGAAGCTTATCGGTATCACAAATTAGGGAAAACCTTTTGCAAGTTTTATCGCCGATACCCAAATCTAATTCATAAATAAGGGTGCAGTTAAAATTCACTTTTGCATTAAGGTATTTCACAGCCAGTTTTTATGGAGATTTCGTTTATAAACATAAGAAGATAAAAGGCAATGTTAATTTCTCCCGGTTATTCGTAAAAAACATCTGTAAATTTAAAAAGAAAGGTTACCAACATGATATTCTGAAGCGCTCTGCAGGCCTGGTGATTAACCCATCTACAGTTGATCATTATGCTTACCTCTTTGGTTGCACGCCGGTGGCAGGGGTTTAAGAGTTTATGAAGGTTTTTGGGGAAATCTTTTCTTAAAAGAACCTAGAAGCTCGATTTGTTTCTTTTTCCCTGTCATCGTGTTCTGATTTAACTCCAGGAGCTCTGTTCTCGGTAAGATCATTGAGTACCCGTCCTTTGGCTTTGTAATGCTATTAGCTTATGATTGTATATTATGTTTTTGTGCTTTTGCATGCAACATTGTTGAGTCGATGGGTGGGTTGGAGTTAATTCACCAAGACAACTTGTAATTGTTTTGTGATATGAGAACCTGTTTGGGCAAGTGTGAGGTTGGTGCACCCTAGAACCTGGCTTAAACCCACAGTGGCGATTTGATTTGCCACTGACCGTTCAAATGCGGTAACCCCTCTGGTTTTCATTTTTGTATATTGTTTGCGGTGTCTTATTTGAAACTGATCATTTTATTAACCATGCTTTCTTCCTCTCTCTTCTTCTTGAGTGTGTGGGTAGGCTGTTTTTTTCTGAATGTGGCAATTCCTGATATGCATATTTCACCCTTTTGATAACAGACACCTGGGTAGCATTCCTTACTAGGCTCTTGATATAAGCAACTAACAGACCATGTTTTGTTTCAATAGGTCACAGCAAACTAAAGATTTTACACGAAAACTGAATTTCTATTTTTAGCAACAGTGACATTGACCTTGCTCAAAGACACCTGGGTAGTAATGCCAAGCTGCATCTTGATAAAAGCTATGCACACACAAAGTTTGTTTTGTCAATAGGTCTAAGCAAACTAAAGTTATTACGCGGAAACTAAACTTCTATTTTAGCAAAAGTGACTTCACAGAAACCTGGGTAGCAAAAATTAGCTGCTTCTTTATTTAACCTACCAACACTAAGTTTGTCGTCAATATACCTAAGCAAATAGACCTTGGAACGGTAATGTGGCAAGAAAATGCAACTGGGGGTTAAAACCATTTTCTAGGGTGCACCAACCTCACACTTGTTCCAACAGGTTCTCATATCAACAAACAAGTTGTCTTGGTGAAATAACTGAAACCCACCCATCAGCTAAACAATGTTGCATGCAAACGCACACAAACGTAAAACATAAGAAGCTAATAGCATCGCAAAGCCAAAGGATGGGTACCCAATGATTTTACCGAGACCAGAGCTCCTGGAGTTAAATCAGCAAAAACACGATGACTCGGATAAAAGCAACAAATCGAGCTTCTAGGTTCTTATACAAGATTTTCCCATACACCTACATTAACTTTTAAACCCCTGCCACCGTCGTTTAACCAAAGAGATAAGCATAAAGATCAACTGTAGATGGGTTAATCACCAGGCCTGCAGAGCGCTTCAGAATATCATGTTGGTACATTGTAACCTTTCTTTTTAAATTTACAGATGGTTTTTACAAATAACCGGGAAAAATTAGCATTGCCTTTGTCTTCTTAAGTTTATAAATTAAATCTCCATAAAAACTGACTGTTAAATACCTGGTTGCAATAGTGATTTTAAACTGCAACTGTATTTTTTAATAAGGTCTTGGTATTGGCGAAAAAAATTGCAAAAGGTGTTTCTTAATTTGTGATACCGATAACCTTGTTATAATTTTTTGTTATGCAAAGATTACGTCCATTGAAATCATTAACATCATTGCAAGCCCGAGAAAAGCGAACAAGCTGTGAGATATAAACCCCAAAAGATGTTGCACGAGGAACATCACCGTCTTAAACGGAAAATTGACTATATTAAAATTAAAATCATCTCTTTTATCATATATTTTAGTAGTGCACAGATTTAGATCAAGAAAGTTGGCTTGCTTTTCTGAAGTGTTCGCTTTCTGAAGCGGTTCTTTATATTTAATAAATCATCAAGGTACCTCAAGTTTAGAATGGAAACAAATGAACCGGGTTCAGGAAACGTAAACGATGACGTCAGAATATCGCTTTTCAAATGATACTGAAGTCATTAGCTATTTTTTCCATTCTTATCAGACTGAACTCATAGTATAGTTTAAAAGCCCATTAGAAGCTATGCAAATTCAAATTCCTAGGTGATTTATTTCAATAGAAGTTGCCCAACATTTGTAGCCAGTCAGAAGCTTTGAAAATGTAAATTCCTCAGCGATTTATTTCAATAGAACTCCTTTCTATTTTCTATCTTACAATGAACAACATAGATCGATCTACTTTAACTGCACATGCGCATGGTTACAAATGTAGGGCAACTTCTAATATAGAAAATTGATTTTTTTTAAATGACATGACAATGTGTTTGCCTGTTTTATTTTCTCCGAAGTCCTTTTTGTAAAAAAGCAAGAGTATAGGTCATAAACCTTTATCAGAAAACGAGATCATAATCCAACCATGCAGAAAAACAACGATGTCGAGTCGACAATTCCGAGTGACCAAATAATGCTGTGTGCTGTTAACAGTAAGAAAATTGACTTACCTAGCGTAGAGGCATCGACGACTGCTAGAAAGCCGAGATATACGCCCATGCAAAGATCGGAAAATGCCAGGTTACAAATGAGGAATCTAGTCACGTCCATCTTTGACTTGCTAGTGACGGAAACAAACAGAACCGTGCCATTACCGAATACTGCAAGCAAAAACACTATCCAAACCCCACACCGAAGAGACCACCATCCAAATAGGTCGTCACAAGGCCGGAACGGATCTAAAAAATAAAATACAACGATTAAGTACAGCCACATCCATTAAACAACACATATTATACAAAATGTGGCTGGCTTATTTATAAGCTCTAAATTTCAATCATGTAATTTCTATAAAAAAAACAATGATCGAAACATGGTAAAACCGGAACATTGAACCAAAATTGTCAATAAACCTGTTTGAACTGGACATCAGGGTTGAAATCATCAAGACTGGAGACCAGTCTCAAATTGCAAGCATCTCGTTGGTTGATATTGAGGTTACACTCAAAACCATGGGCCTGGTCTCTTATCAGATTTGGACATTAACAATAGGTGTTATAAAAATATACCACGTAACCAAGCCATGTGATAGAGTAAAAGTTGTAATCTACACAGGCATAACATAATCTACACAGGCATAACATAATCTACACAGGCATAACATAATCTACACAGGCATAACATAATCTACACAGGCATAACATAATCTACACAGGCATAACATAATATTTACATTAATTTTGGGCTTTCGAAAAGCTTCTTGCTTACTTTAAAATACCCAAATGTTTTTCAAATCACGATGAACACGATAAAAATATTTACACACTTAAATATTCTATTCTTAAGGGATCGCAAACATTGCAAATTGCGAAAACTGGCTAAAATTTCAAATGTTTAGTGCTAATTCGTCAAAATTTCGAAATGTTTGAATTTCTTGAAAACCCTAACATTATTTGACGACGAATTGGCACTAAACATTGTAGACCAGCATATACTTATTTCAGGTATGAGTTGCTTTGGTATATTGTCCATGAATTTCTTTCAGAGTTCTCATGCAAACGGTTTTTCTTTTTTTTTAGTATGTGCTTGGTAATTAGAACATGAATTAGACTAAATTGAGCTTGCAAACATTAACTACATCCATAGCTAAATACATTTCTTTACTAAAAATCTAGGTGGCAATAAGTATTTCCCCCAAAATTCATTTTTGAAATTTTGGCCAGTTTTCGCCAATTGCAATGTTTGCGACCTCTTAACAAAATATTAAGGAGGATTTGTGATATCAAGGCCTTCGAAAGGCTGTTTGTATAGTAACATTGACGACCAATCGAATGATCAAACGCTCTTTCACAACAACTCGTGGTAAAACATGCCTGCTCGGCAATGTATAACAACATGGTGCACACCCTAATAGTTTGTTTGCGGCTTTTGTTGAAGCTAAACCCCAGACCAAATGTAAAATGGATGCATTCTGAAGAAAGGGAAGTGCAAGATAAATGTAAATATGTATTCCATACCCCATATGAACGCGATAAAAAATCAATCCAATCATTAAATATCGATGTATTTTAATATTATTTATTATATATAAGTTAAATTAAAGTAATAACAATACACTAAAACCCCTTTAAACCGGAACCCCTTTAATCCGGAAACCCCTTTAAACCGGACAAATCGTCTGGTCCCAAACTTTTTACTATATAAATCACCCCTTGAATCCGGAAACCCCTTAATTCAGGAAATCGGACAAGAATTATGGCGCAGATTGGATTTGTCCGGTATAAAAAAAACCTTTCAACAAAACAAGATTAAAATTAATAAGATGTTTCATGTTAACGTGGAAATGTATGGTCCATTAGAAGAATGAAAAAATTGAATTGCATTTAAAAATACATGTGCACAGCAAATGAAATAAATCAATATTGTTGTCATTATTTATTTATACACACCTGTATGAATTTGTGTAGGGCTAGAGCATGTCATGATTGGTCTTGATATGGCAACAAACTGAGTTTTCACAGCTTTTTGTTTAAATTATGCCAACTGTGACATTAGGCTAGTGCATTTGTTTCAAGGGGTTCTCCTTCAACACTCAAGTTGTGTAAAAATAACATATTTAAATTTGAAATATCTAACGGAGAAAGTGTGCTAATCATTTTCTTGTAATGTCATAATGCATTAACGTTTGTTGGTTAAAAGCTGTAGAGAACTGTTATTAATAATTATTGATCAATGCAGTTCTGTACAAAATATAGAAATACATGTCCACGTTTGGTTAAAATGTTGGAATCTTGTCCAGTTGTCAAAACCCCTTTAGTCCGGAAACCTCTTTAAACCGGAAATTTTGTTCGGTCCCGACCTCGTCCGGTTTAAGGGGGTTTCAGTGTATTCTGTATCTGAGCTGTGTTTAATATTGCCAATTTATGCTAGCGATCCGTTTCATCACATAATTGATCATAGTTTCTACCTGGCAATGGTTCACACTGAACCATAGGCTTCACTTGAACCATGTTGACCACATCGTAATACTGAGGGCGCTCTGGAAGTTCTGCGCTATCGTTAAAATCATACAATATGTGATCTCCTTCTTCTAAATCGTATAAAGTCTTGTTGATGGCCGTCTCATACAGCGGGTAGAAGTAGTTCTTATCGACTTGAAAAATAAAGATGTAAAATAGCTGCTGGTTCCAAGGTTATAAAACTGAGAATGGAAACCAGTCTCAAATCTCATGTACGTATCTGATTGAATGAAATGGTGACTGACCGTCATTCCAGCCAGTCATATGCTTGAGATTTGAGACAGGTTTGAAATTTCAGTTTTATAATCTTCAGCACAGATATTCTTGAACAAGTGCTAAGAGCTCAGTATCGTGGAACTCGTGCATAATTTCTTAGGATGTAAAAATTGCTCAATATGAGGTACAGTGGTGTTATTAATGGGGCGCGTCACGGGAAAATGTACCTTCGGAAAATTGGCGTCAATCTTTGACATGACGTCATAAATTTGAGCAGACGACATTACTTATTATACAGTTCGCGGTAAAAATACCATTTTATTGTCAAAATGTGTAACAAAACCACATTTTAATTATAAGAAATTTATTTATAGTTGTAACTTCTTTCTAAATTTAGTAGAAACTAAAATATTACTAAAAATGACAGAAGGTACCTTTTGCCGTGGCGCGCCCCATTTAAGGGAATAATTTTCGCGCAGAAGCCACGAGCCATATATATTCGCGTGAGTATAACTTCTCGCAATTGTGTTTGCTATTAATTCATGCTTTAACATGTTGTCATTTCTCTCAGATTTAAAATCACGCATTTGTCCTATCGCGAAATACGCGAAATTTAAACCCGCGAAATATAATGATACCACCCTAAAACTGAAAAACAATAACAGCAAACGTTTCACATTGTATAACCTGCTAAAGCTAGTTTGTTTAATATTCTTCTGAATTTTGTTGATAAAAAGTTGACCAAAAAAGATATTTCTCTATTCCCCTCACGTGTGCGATGTTCGGATGGAAAAGTATCGTCCTGAAGGCAGAGTCTAGTCACCGCCAGGGACTGATAAGCGTGATCATTTTTATATGACAGCGGTAACCGATTAATTCTGCTCACAATACTGACTTATTTTAACGGGGAGACATATCACCAGACTTCACAAACAGTGCTACTGTTATACTGGCCGTCATTAGGAAGTTACCACGTTGACCGTAGCATTCACCATGCGGTATCGTGAAATAGCACATGTAAATCCTTGTAATTTCGGGCAATTTACTGTCTTATCAGGATTTTTTTCTGCTGCCAAAATTGAAAAACTCAACATTTTATATAACTTGTAAACATGTAAAAAATGCATTACAGCCAATTGGAAACATGTTAAAGGCTGTACATGTATTACTACTTCGTCGCGTCAAAAAATTAATTTGCTAAGGAAATGAAAGGTTACAATGATTTTCTTTAATGAATTTTGATGAATTACAACCTCTACCGTTTATTCGGTCAACGTTTAAAATGGTTTAGTAGACGGCTGTCGGGAAATTTGCAGAATACCGGAAATGGCTTAATGGTGGCAACATCGGAAATGTGTTATTGATCTTGATCAAAGTGATTGTTTCAAATACCGTCATAAGTAAAACTTAAAATTAATATGAAGCAATTCAAATTTTATCAATCACTGACAGCTGGTAGTAATAACCAAAATGGTAACTTTCTATTGACGGGGAGTATAAACGACATCGACTTAAACCGATAATCGGAGCACTACGACCTCAGTTAGAGAAATATTAACAATACTTAAACTAAGTAGGTCCGTTTCCGTTTTGTTTGAATTTCATTAACCATATTTTTACAGCAGGCGACTTATATATGCACTTCTTAGAAATCTAATTTTCCTATCATAGCTACAAAATTATCGTTCTCGATATTTCTTGTAAGAAGATGCGTCGTACATGCGCTAGATATTCGGGTTCTCAATAAAGCGTTTTACAGCGATTTCTTGGAATGTAACAATAGTTATAAAAAAACATACGTTGTACCTTAATTCATTAAACGTGTACGACAAAAAATCATTAACAAGAAATAAAACCGTAGTCTTGCTAGGCAATTATTCTTGTGAAAAGAATACAGCAGATTTATCTAATGTTGTGAACACATCTGAATCGATCATTGTTTAGTTATCTTACAAGCGCCAGTCTGATTGAATTGGATTTGTATTAAAATATCCTCTTCAATTTTTTTTATGTCTTATTAAATTCAAACCGTCAAAGTATTTTAACCAGACGTTGATTTTTGTAGACAGAATACAGTTAGGTTCTATTCGTTTTCTAACAATTCTTAAGCGTTAGCCACATTTTTGTTTTCGTTCGACAATGTTTTTAGCTAAACAATCGACAATGGTAAAATGAGCCTAGTAATTCACGATGTTTTTAGCTAAACAATTTCCATCGTCAAAAATGTGCTAGGTAATTGTCCAGGTTTTAGCTAACTAATTTACAGTGTTAAAAAACGAGCTAAGAAATTGACAATGTTTAAGCTAAATAATTGACAATTTTAAAAAATAGCTTAAATATTTTTAAAATATTAAAGTTATTTACAATGGTTTCAGCTATATAAATAAGTAAAAAGCAAAATTGTGTGAAGTAAAGAAAATGTGTTTCAGAAAAAAGTAACTGATTCACAAAAATAATTGAAAGGTTGTCAAATAACGAACCTGGCATTGTAAAAGTGTCGTTCTGGTCGACTAACCATTTAACATCCGTAAGAAAATTCATATTCGGTGTGTTGTCCTGGAAAAGAAAATAACAATATTACAGTAACTCGACTGGAGATCATAATAATGTGACAGACTGTACATAACAAGATATTCTACAAACTTTAACCTCAGAAGCAAATATTTTATAATTTTACAAATGTCCATATAAACCCTATAGTTTTGTAAAGAAACGCAAACTGTTCTGCTAAAAGACTGACTACCGACCTGTGACGTATCGGATTATTCCCATTGTAACCCGTTCAAGCTGCGAACGCTTTAACTATAGTATTACTACAAAGATTTGGAGTAAAATTATGGATACACTTAAATCCGCGGGTATATAATTTCTTGGTAATCCGTTAATCACCATTTTGTGGGTTCTTAAATTTTTGTATCTCAATTTTCTCAAATGTCCATATTGCGTTTATGCTCATGTTGGTTTTTAAATTGTGCATGGATCTTCAAACAAAAGAATGTGTCATCAAAATCCACGAAAATCATACCACACGAATATACATCATTTTACAATATTCTTAAAATTCAAAGAGGTTGACCTAAAACTGCCTGGTGACTCGGTAGTGGTATTCCCAAGATGATTTGGGGCACGCCACGGGGAAAGCTGTCTTTGGTAATATTTTTTGACATTTTAGATTTAACTTTATTCGGAAAGAAATCAAAATTATCTTTCATTTCCTTATACCTAATTGGAAATTTTGTTACACAATTTGACCACATTATGCTATTTTTACCGCGAATTACATATAATATTATGGTAATGGCGTCTGTTCAACTTTATGATGTCATTTTATGAATTGCCCAAAGGTATCTTTGCCGATGACGTGCCCAATTTTATTATATTGAAACATAACATGAGTGAGAATCTGAGCTGCTGGATGGGCTGGTGATACACCGTTGCTTAACCTTACGAACATCAACTGAATACTACTATAAAAGGTGGATTGTATATATCAGGAGTTTCCACGTTCAACTCACCCTCCCTACAAAGCCAAAAAAGCTGAGTGGAAAAATAGAGCATGGGCTTATAATTTGATTTAAAAAAGACACCACAAACAATTAACACAAAAAGGAACATGAGGGGTTATCTTTAGATCGGTCAGTGTAAAAATGTTTTGCTATGGAAGATAAACGCCAGACAGCTTCAAGGATTGCCTTTGCCAACCTATTATTTTATATCTATAGTTTATTACCATTCCTTGTAACTTCATTAGAGACAAGCTTTTCAGTCAGTTTAAAGAGGAAATAGAACTTGATGAGCGTTATATAAATACAGAATGTTTTAATAATTGTATTATGAAGAGGTTTTTCACTTCAAAATTTTTGTTGGGGAATTATAAACAAATATTGAACGTTTCTCAATTTATTTGTTACAAAGCACACTTCTGGTAATCCAGTTTAAACACGGTCAACATAGGAAATCCAATGTTCAAGTCCCTTTAGTGGTTAGTCCACAGAATAAAAATTTGGTTATGTAAGTAACTTTAGGAAGTCCTGTCTCCTTGGAGGTCCAGAGACAACTGCTCACATATGTATATTTTGAGCATTATAATTTAAAACATAACAAACTAACAACCAATGAAATAACCTGATTGAGTAACAATGCATTTGGAATAATACAAACTGGCACAGCTCAAGGGCTTCTCAGATTTTGTGGATAAAAAGTTCATATGTCAATTTTGACTTAAGATGTTTGTTTAAATTCTTTCCATAATAAGACAACACTATATAGGAAGTTATCATGACACATTGAAGGATAATCAGCAAGACAACACTATATAGGAAGTTATCATGACACATTGAAGGATAATCAGTAAGACAACACTATATAGGAAGTTATCATGACACATTGAAGGATAATCAGCAAGACAACACTATATAAAAAGTTATCATGACACATTGAAGGATAATCAGCAAGACAACACTATATAGGAAGTTATCATGACACATTGAAGGATAATCAGCAGCTGCTAAAATCAGGACTGAAGGTTATAAAGCTGAGCATGGAAACCAGTCTCAAATCTCAAGCATCTGATCGGCTGAAATGGCGACTGGTCGCCATTTCAGCCAATCAGATGCTTGAGATTTGAGACTGGTTTTCATGCTCAGCTTTATAACCTTGGGCACTGTTTGCTTCTCGAAATCAAGATTAATCAATTAAGTGACAGATAAAACATTTCATTAATCTATGTAAACAGAAAATTGTTGTTACATTATTTACAGGTCGCTGGACCAAACCGGTCAGAACACCGATAAATGAAAGAACTTGTCAAATATGCAATTTATTAGAAGAGAATACCATTTTATTATATAATGCCCTCTTTATAGTGAACTACGTAAAAAATACATATCTTCAAGATATACGAATCGTCCAAATATGTTTAAATTTCTGGAACTGATTAATTCCGAAAATAAAACAATCATTACAAAATTAGGTATATTCGTAGAGAAAGCTTTCCGTATAAGAAATGATATTATATATGAAAATTCAGTTTATATACAATTATCAACAACTTTTCTTTTCTTCATCTGTAAATACTTATGATTGTGTTGTTAAAGAATATATTATGGTGTTTCAGGTTTCAACACTGTTCAAAATTTTCAAAACTAATTTTTGTATGTTATGTTATGCGTGTTAATATATGATAATATACGAACCTTCTCCATTACTATTTTGATGCGATTGTATGTGCATATATGCATTATTGTTTTCACTGTTCGCTGTCTATTTATTTGTTCATATTGTCCTCATGGGCTTCTAAGCCTTTTGGAAATAAATAAATCTTGTCTGTCTATTTACGGTGTCTATAGAAATTATATTTTAATCAAAATTCATTTTACTCTTATTTGAAGTGGTTTTTAACTTCATAATAGATGGAAAAGTTTAACTTGTATTGGTTAATCATATTGAATTTTTTTTTATTTTCTATCACGTGACTAATTGTCTTTGCTTGTGACTTATGACTTGTTTCAAGAACTGAATAGTACTTATCCTTCCTCTGTGAAGAATAGTCCTAATTTCACATTCTTCTCAAATATAAGGCTCAGGGTCCAATATCAATAAACTGAGACTGGAGACAAGTCCCAAATCTCAAGCATTCACTAACCTCCTTGAAGTTTTTGATGAAGGCACAGCACTGGTACGCGTAGGCCAACTTGAGATTCCGGATGTTGGGAAAGGCTGTATCTGAGAGGGGCTCTTGAAATTGTATGTTGTGAAATGTCTTTAACGTTTGCAGTTTTTGCAGACCTTTCGTCGGCAAACTTTCAAACCTGTTCTCACTAACGTTTCTGTAACAAAAAAGTTCTGTGAACAGTTTTCACAAACATATTACAGGACAAATAAACTGATGAAAACAGTTTTTTAAATTACTAGTAAATTTTTTTATAGTAATTCAAATTACGTACAAATCTTCCAAATTGTGTAGTGCTGTAAATGCTTCTGGGTGAATACGTGATATTCTGTTGTTAGACAAGTCCCTGAAATAGAGATATATATCTGAATGTCACACTTAATTTAAAATGGAAATGCTTGAAACCCAATTAATTGGTGACTGCCAACTTCGTGAAATGCTAGGAAATCAAATTTATTTCAAAGCGGACACAAGTCATTTTTCTGCATTTAAAGAATATTGTCTAAAAGAAACTTTGGAAATGAACACAATTTCATGTTTTTAGAGAGGGTAACCCCATAAATGTGAGTGTGATATTTTATACGAGTTATATTACGGGCGCGAAGGAGCTGGTACGGCAGAAGCCGCGACCGCGAACCCAATATCTTAGGAAGCCACTGTCCAGCCGCGGCTCTAAAATTATGGGTTCTTTGGCGTTAATGCGATGCCATTAAAGGTAAAATCGGGCAATAATTAAGATCGTCGTTACCGGTAACTAATACACAGTCAAGTGTCAACCCCATGTAAAATATTATTACTTGCTTCATGACGTTAACGCGACGGCTTAGTAAGGTGCGAAAGTAAGTAAAAAATAAACGAGTTGGCTCTTCGCACTCTGAAACAATAATATAATATTTCCAAGGCCGTAAGGCTGGTGTACGTGCGTTGTTAAAGCCGTCAATTGACTCATGTGACAGTTGATGATGGAATACTCAATTTCACCGATGTGGTTAATATTCATTGAATACCTATATAATCCTTATAAATGACCGAACAGGTGCGAATTTCGAAAATTTAAACTAAACAGTACATTTTCAGATAGGTTGTGAACGAATCTTAATGCGTTACGTTAGTAATGCTAAAGCAAGGTGCCAAGGTTATAAAGCTGAGATTGGAAACCAGTCTCAAATCTCAAGCATCTGATTGGCTGAAATGGCGACTGGTTTCTATACTCAGTTTTATAACCTTAGGCATAGGTTGGTTTCAAATACATTGACTCGTACGTTGAGTGTGTTAGAATACGTCACATTTACTTTGTCTACAGATCTTCTCCAGTTTGTATAATACGTTTTGATATTTGAAACACATACTTTATATTTCCGTTCTAATGCGTGACCAGACACCTTTAAGACTAACAATCCCATACTATTATATAGCTATTTAAGCAGATAATAAGATATTAGTGAAAAAACCTGTTGTTTTCCAGACAGATAACTAGCGCTGGGTAGGACTATTTGATATACATAATCTCTGTTCAAGGCAGCATTAATATCTGTAAAATTAGCAAATTCTTTATAAATTTATAACTTAGTATGTAGTTTAGCATTATTATTTTAAATCAGAGTCGGCCTTTTGACATTCCCATGAGAATAAATGATATCCCTTCAACTTAAGTGCGGAGGACAGTATTTCGCGCATTTTCTACCAGGGTTGTTCCAGATTAGCCAGCATATAAGCACGATTTGGTCAAGGCCTACATTCTTCCCAAATCAGTTAAACATTCAGTTAATAAATTCCCGTTAAGTACCGAGGTGGACCAGAAATGGAGTAGTCTCAATCATTCAGACGCTCTGATTTCGCAATGGCGATCAGTACGTCTGAAGATATTGTTCGTTAAAAATCAGACACTTCAAAACGAGGCTCGTACTTAGGTTATTAGTATGGAACGCCGTTGTTATAATGTGATAACTGTTTTTAGATTGTTTCATTGCTGGAAATCGAAAAAACATCCTACGACGACACGCACTTTTTAACTGTATTATTGCATCGACAGGCGTGTTCAAGTAAGCTGGGTTCTGTGGTGACCACGAGATATGATAAAAAAATTTATGCAGACGTTGCAAGCACAGAAGTAACTGTAGCGTTATGCTACCGCAAGAAGAACACTAACAAAATGTAAGTGTGTGTCGGCCCAGGAGCCCTCGTCGTGTGTAATATAATAAGCAACTACAGCGATATCAAATCGTACTCGATGAACCTGTCAGAGGGTCAGTTTGTCAAGCTTGAATGGACACTGCCTGCGGATAGGGTCAGCGGGTACAATTTGATATCGCTGTAATTGCTTATTATATTACAGTAACCTTATTGCAACCTTACCAATATCTTAGAATGAAAACATTTCGATTAGAATAAGAATATTTTCCACTAATTATGATCGTTTTGGATAAAAATTACGTCTGAAAATGAAAATTTTTGCCCTACACACACTTTTTATTTGTTAAAATAACTTCAAAATTCTTTGGCATACCCTCATAGCAACCTAAAAAACACTTTACAGCTAAATCACTTCGATTAAATTTCATAGAAAATTCTATATATATTTCATAAGTACGAGAAGACAAAAGGTTTCAGACAATTTAGAAGAGTAAAGAAAATTTTATACCTTGTTTTGAAGTGTCTGATTTTGTAACGAACCTGTTACGGCAAGTGTGAGGTTGGTACCTGGTTTACCCTCCCCGTCCCCAGTGGCGAATTGTTCCAAGGCAGTAACCCATAGGGTTCTCTTTTTCGTTAATTGTTTGTGGCGTATTTTTTAAATTTGACATACTTATAAAAACATGGTATATTGTCCTCTCTACTTTTTCGCTGCGTGGGGAGGCAGTGTTTTGTGAGTGTGGCGATTCCTGATATACATATTTCACCTTTTTTAGAAAATCCCTAAACTTTTATTTACAATCAAACACAAAACGAAGCATCGCAAAACAAAAACAATTCAAATGCCCACGAGAAATCAAATAATACTGTCAATACGTAAGGTCCTTTCAAATGACCTTTAATAATGTAGAGAGAAATCAACATTTTTTGTCATCCATTTTCGCAACCATGAAATTACAGGTCAAACACACTTTTACAAATATCTAATACTGTATACATGTGTAAGACAAGAGGGCCTTAGATATCGTTGTTAGTAACTTATTAATCATGAAAGCATTTAAATAGATTAGATAGTAAAAAGTTTAGTGTTGCTTCGGTTTTTGTGTTTTAGTTGCAAATAGAATTTTGTTTAGAACAAACCATTTTTCATAACTGTTTTTACTTTTCTTAACGTATAAAAGCAAACATACATTAATAACATTGATTTGTGTAAAGTTTGATGGAACAACATTTTTCCGTTAGGGAGATTTTGATATTCTTCCTTTTTATCAATAACAGTACGATGACAACTGCCATTGAACCAACATACAACGTGACAGTCTAACACCATTATCACAAGGAGGCAGCAACGGCGTACCATATATTCGCATTCATTTTTGTAAAATGGGGGTAAGCAAGTACATAAAGGCTTTGTTTCATAAACCATATACATGATTTTTTAGCTTCGATATCATATTACCTAAATTTCACATTGCCCAGTGTTGAAGAAATACGGTTAAGGTAGTGTTAACTTATTTCATCAGAAATGGAGATTGATTTTAGATTTGTTTATCATGCAAAAGCGCCACCTGGGGGTCAGACTTTTTATATAGCGATGTCTTGAGACGTTCGTCAGAGCATTGTGATACTGATCAATGACAGAACGTCTAGATGATCTAAACTAGAAATGGAGAGGTTTACATTGCTAGATTGTTAAGTAACCAGAAATGGAGAGGTTAAAGTCGATAGATAGTTAAGTGACCGGAAATGGAGAGGTTAACGTTGATAGATAGTTAAGTGATCAGAAATGGAGAGGTTAACGTTGATAGATAGCTAAGTGTCCAGAAATGGAGAGGCTTTCGTTGGTAGATAGTTAAGTGACCAGAATTGAAGAGGTTAACGTTGATAGGTAGTTAAGTGACCAGAAATTGAGAGGTTAACGTTAATAGATAGTTAAGTGATCAGAAATGGAGAGGTTAACGTTGATAGAAAGTTAAGTGTCCAGAAATGGAGAGGTTAACGTTGATAGATAGTTAAGTGACCAGAAATGGAGAGGTTAACGTTGATAGATAGTTAAGTGACCAGAAATTGAGAGGCTTACGTTGGTAGATAGTTAAGTGATCAGAAATGGAGAGGTTTATGTTGATAGATAGTTAAGTGATCAGAAATGGAGAGGTTAACGTTGACAGATAGTTAAGTGACCAGAAATGAAGAGGTTAACGTTGATAGATAGTTAAGTGACCAGATATGAAGATGTTAACGTTGATAGATAATTAAGTGACCAAAAATGGAGAGGTTAACGTTGACAGATAGTTAAGTGATCAGAAATGGAGAGGTTAACGTTGATAGATAGTTAAGTGACCAGAAATGGAGAGGCTTACGTTGGTAGATAGTTAAGTGATCAGAAATGGAGAGGTTAACGTTGATAGATAGTTAAGTGATCAGAAATTGAGAGGTTAACGTTGACAGATAGTTAAGTGACCAGAAATGAAGAGGTTAACGTTGATAGATAGTTAAGTGACCAGATATGAAGAGGTTTAACGTTGATAGATAATTAAGTGACCAAAAATGGAGAGGTTAACGTTGACAGATAGTTAAGTGATCAGAAATGGAGAGGTTAACGTTGATAGATAGTTAAGTGACCAGAAATGGAGAGGCTTACGTTGGTAGATAGTTAAGTGATCAGAAATGGAGAGGTTTACGTTGATAGATAGTTAAGTGATCAGAAATGGAGAGGTTAACGTTGATACATAGTTAAGTGACCAGAAATGAAGAGGTTAACGTTGATAGATAGTTAAGTGACCAGATATGGAGAGGTTAATGTTGACAGATAGTTAAGTGATCAGAAATGGAAAGGTTAACGTTGATAGATAGTTAAGTGACCAGAAATGGAGAGGCTTACGTTGGTAGATAGTTAAGTGACCAGAAATGGAGAGGTTAGTATTGCTAGATAGGTGTGTTCATTAAATTATTTCAGCGAGTGAAATGTAAAAAAGAATCGTTTCCTCAAATTTTATATTTTCCGAAATAGTCAGAATGTGATGTTATATGATAAACAAAGGTTTTGGAAAACGTAATTTACCCAATTAGTAAACAGCCAATTATCTTATATTTATTTAAATTTATTCCAAGCACAAGTTGTCTTGGAGAAATAACTTCAACCCAACCATCAATTAGACAATGCTGCATGCAAAAAGGAAAGAAACATATAAAACGTAAGATATTTATGGTATTGTCAAGCAAAAAGGTAGTGTATGGCTGAAAGTTACAAAACTGAGCATGGAAACCAGTCTCAAATCTCAGGCATCTGATTGGCTGAAATGGCGACTGGTCGCCATTTCAGCCAACAATATGCTTGAGATTTGAGACTGGTTTCCATGCTCAGTTTTAAAACCTTGGGCATAGGTTTTCTTACAGATACTGTAGCTTTCCAAGTCCAAGAAACGCTGTTTCTGAGATGTACGTTATCTTGTTATAGGCCAGTGTCAGGTCTTTAAGGTTGCTCAAATCCATGAACGGTGACCCGTCGATTGATGCAATGTCATTGTTCCCCAGATTTCTACAACAGATTAATCAATATTTGGCACATTCGCTTCAAGTGAAAGTAAAAACAGTAATTTTTGACATCTGATTTTGTTTTGGAACGAGTTATATTGTCTTTATCAGCCTTTATTTCAAAAGATTGCGGAAGTTGATCCGGCATAAATCCTATGTACAACCATTTTAAATTGTTCTCTTCTAAGAAGACATGTTTTCTGAATATGTTTTTATGCACTCTTAAATTAACGTTTGTGTCAAAGTTTTGAAATTATCGAAGAATACCTTACAAATCGGTCACCAAACAAATTGAGTGTTTTTCGGATGAAGATTTAATAAAGAAGGGAAATGGTTAAATTGTCGACATAAATATCACATGCATTGAATCTTACATCTCAAACATCCCTAGCTCCTATTTCGGTGAAAGATTTAATAAATCAAGCATGTATCATAGCTAAATTCGCCTTGAACTAGAAGGCTTATTCGACGGATATCCAATGTTCATTAGGTTCAAGATGAAGATTTTATATGAAGCAATAAACGAAAGGCAGAGGAAAATAGATACACAAGACTTACGTCTATAAGTCTCAAGCTTTATAAAAAAATCACTAGCAGGTTGATGATTAAGGGGCCGGAACTTACAGAGTGGTGAGCTGGTCGCATCCTGTCATGTTGGGTATCGTGGAAATGTGGTTAGAGTGAACATCCCTGAAAAGGAAATGTCAGAAACAGATTCGGTTACCATAAGAATGGAAAAGAAATAACAAAACTGTGAAATATGTTAACAAAAACTTGCAATATATTTTGCAATGGGGCTTTAAAACGGCCCTTGTGAGACGTAGTCGTTTCCTACATCTTCATTATTATTTTAAGACATTATAGGTTGATTTTGCCCAATTATTTCAGTGTAAAATGACTTCGAGCAACTTTAAATATAGTTTTGCTCCATCATTTCATTACAGCTCATCATTAATGTTGCTCTAAATGAATATTAAAGGGGGGATTTTCAAACAGTTGTTGAAGTGTCGGTTTCTGAATATAAAGATTAACTGAGGAAGCCAAATAAACCATAGTGTAGATGAGCTGCGTGTATATCTCAGATCGCTGTAACATGTATGCATGAGACACATAATTTTAAAGGACAATCTGCTTACGGTTGAATAACATTAAAACATATAAAACATATGGATCCAAAAGATGAACTTCGAGACTTGTCACAAATCTCAAGCGAAGCGTCTGATTGACTGAAATGTAGACACGTATTTATTGCAGCCAATCAGACGCTTACGATTTGAAACATGTCTCTAGCCAGTCAGGTGCTTGAAGTTGACACAAACCTTGTTTAAAAATATGGGGCTCAGGGCCTTAAAATATTAAACTGAGAATGGAAACCAGTCTCATATCTTAAGGATATGGGCTGTTTGGCTGAAATCAGATGCTTGAGATTTGAGACTCGTTTCTAATCTCAGCTTTATAACCTTGGGCACTGATTTGCTGAAATGTCGAGTGGCCGCCATATCAGCAAATCAGATGCTTGAGATTTGAGACTGGTTTCAAATCTCAGCTTTATCATCTTCAGCGCAGAACTTACAATTCTAAAAGAATAAACATATTCTCGCAGAAGTTTTCTGGCAGAATCTTGACGGAGGCCCGATCTAGTTTTATTTTCTCTAAGCTATGAGTTCCCGCAAGGTTCGGGAACACTCGTAGTTCATGGGCCTCAGATAGGATTCTGTAAATAAAACATGTAAAAGAAACGTAAAATTTGATCACCTATTTTCGAATATCGCATTTAATAGGTAATAATGTGAAAATATTGCAGCTTTTAGGACTATTGATTGTTAAAGAAATGAATCTTTCTTCTATCGTGTACATCAGTTTATTAAAATCATTGTGTGTGGCTTAAAATGAAGCCGGATGGACTTAATGCTAACTTACTGCGAGTAAACTATAACGCACTCAAATTGTATTTTTAAAATGATACATTTTTAGTTCAAGATCAAACATTCCTGTTGTGTTTTTTACAAATTTTAAATTGTTTAAAATTTTTTCGATGTCTCATTTCCTATAACGAGTCACATGCGAGTTTAAACATGTCCCAAAATCATAAACCTGAGTTTGGAGACCAGTCTAAAATCTCAAGCATCTGATTGGCTGAAAGGGCGACTGGTCACCATTTCATCCAATCAGATGCTTGAGATTTGAGAATGGTCTCCAGTTTTAGTTTTATAATCTTGAGCCAATGAAAAGACCTACATTTCTTTCAAATATGGCATGTTACTAAAGGCGTTAATTCCGCACGAGGTAACTGGATTATCCTGTACTAATAAAATGGACAGCTTCTTGTTCCCAGCAAAACATCCATCAGGAATGTAATTAATTCGGTTCCCGGCCACAGTTCTGAAATTGCACAGTAAACAAAACATTCCATAGGTACCAGAAAGACTTAGATCATTTCATATGAATTATTGGTCTTGAAAAATAAAACCAATCAACATTTTCAACGATATTGAAATAAAATACATACATTGTAGCAATAAGTTTTTTTACCACAATGCTATTTAACAAATATTATTATACATGAGAAATGGAACGCAAACTATTCAATTGATAAATTACTGAACTTTGAATCAGCCATTGGCACAGTTTCTTGATTTGCAAATACTTGCTTAATATATTTAAAGACATGGTGAAACTACTTGAATTTTTTAATCCAATCAATAAATTTGCTTTTGGTTTATCTCGAAAATTACGCTAGTTAAAAGCTACGTGTGTTAAAACATAAAAAATATATCGTAAAATTTACATAGGCTTTTGCGTTTTTAAACTATTCTAGTGGATCTGAGTTTATTTCGCCTCAGATTTTCATACTTACAACTGAATAAGATCAGGTAAGGCGCTAATAGCTGTCGGTATGGCTGTTAAGTAGTTTTTATTCAGCTCCCTGAAAAAAATACTGCTGATAATGTAAAAAGCAATCGGAAGTTTCCGGCTGTTTTCGATATTGTATACGTGTAATTTCACAGTGGACATGGTTTGGCACCGTGGGGGAAACACGCCTATTTAGAAATAAGATTCAATAATGTTTCATGACTACGCATGGCAAGAATACTTCAAGGAATTAAAGCCAACGACTCAAATAATTGCTTGTTTCTTGACCTACATTCACGTTCCGATCTTGCCGGTAGATTGCTATTGAACGGAAGAAATTAATGAGCGTTTCCGTTGAGTTCAGGCTTTAAGCCAACACATACACACACACGCAAGCACACACACATACACACGTGTGAACACACGCACACACAAAAAAGTTTGTGTATGAAATCCCCATTGTTGCCTGTATGTGGATTATGCACTTTTAATAACCTACTGAATCAAAAATCAGCGTTATAATTCTTCATACAAAGCTTGTATTCTCAGGCGTTACATAAAAGGAAACCTGGCACTGCATATTTCACCTATTTACAGAATCAATTTGATGAGCTATGTTTAATGTGATTGGAAATGAAAACTGAATGTGTGAAATTATCTGTTAAAGTCATTGTTTTTAAAGGTCGCATAATAATAAAGCGCCGGGTTTCTGTTGTTGCTGAGTATTCAAACTGTTTTATAGAGATCATTTTTCAATGAGAAAGATAATCTAAGAAATGAATTATTATTTCTGTAATCGCGATAAACACACCCATTTTAAAAAGTCTAAAGAATCACATGTGTGCCAAACGTTCAAAAACACGTGAGTCATTTCACGGTTAAGTGATAGTTCTATAGTTCATTTTAATAAGAGTGAAAAGGAAAAGCGCGATTTTCAAATGAGCAATTCTCATACTGAAACAGTTGTTTTAAGGCACATTTATCAATATCATTTACCATTTAGAGTTAACCTATTTTTGTTATACATATGTAATTATATAATACCACAACCTTATACATATAGACATATATGTATTACATTTAATGCAGGATGCAAAAATTGATGGAAGTTTTCAAACCTGTATAGTAATATTGATATGCTAACCTAAAACACAAAAATTATATAAAGATGAAAAGGGGACGTTGAAAGCCACAGAACACAACAATTATGAAAATGTTGCAGGCTCGGTTTGATTGAGCCTGTTCATGGAAGTAATGGAAATGCATATTACTGCCCATGCCGCCTTGCTCCGGGTTGAGCGCAACTCATTTTTTACACCAATGAACCCATCCTAAAGGCGGAATTTAAAAAGCAGGAAGTATATCCTTGGGGTGATTAAAGAAGAAAACTGCATTTAATAGTATATTAAAATTTTAATATTTTTTCCCTCTTTTACCTGTAGAAACTTTTTTGTTTCTACACTATTTCAATGTAAATCATACTTAATTGTGATAAAGATATGATTTAAAGAACAAACACTTGAAATATAAAATGCATGTGTAAGTCTGATATAACATATCATAATGATTGTGGAAAGCACATAACTTTGATTGTAAGCAGACCCGTAGCTTCACAGAGTCACATCAAGGTATTTGCCTCGATGACAATTTGATAACAAAAAGACATTTAGAAAAAAAGAAATTTCCGGGGTAGCTTGCCGCCAAGAGCCCCGTTTCTCTCCCCCCCCTCCCCCACACCACACACCCCGTGAAAATCTTTGCTTCGATGAGAGAGAGAGTGAGTTACAATTGTCACATTTTAAAATTTTTAATTATAATGTTCAATTTACTTTTACGAAGTCACATGGGGATGCATAAAGACATTTTCTTTTGTCAATTTAATTGCTGGTTCGCTCCCAGCTAGAGACACAATCATTTGAAATTCACAGTAGCGCTATTTGTGCAGTGTGGCGGCCGTAAAAAGTCTCCCCGTACATTTAGTCAGTACTGTTATCAGTAAATTAACCCGTTACCGATGTCATGCAGTGATTGTTACGTATATCAGGGCTATCCGATCAACGTTTTTTGGCGTTGTCCCGGTTAGCTCAGTTGGTTGCGTCGCAGGAATTGCATGGCTAGGCGCTGTCGCCGTGACGGTGCGGGTTCGCTCCCAGCTAGAGACACAATCATTGGTAACATGACGTTTATATGTTTTATGAAGGTTACCTGGGCATTATGGTTTTATTGCCTCATAAAATAATAAATAAAATATTATATGGATATAAGGGAGAGACAAAGATACGTTAATCATACGTAGGAGGTTAATGGCGGAAATAGTGTAAAAACCATAGAAGCTCGTTTTTTAATTCAGTTATTCGTGTTCTTGCTAAACAATTCTTGGTGCTCTGATCTCGGTAAGGTGAGTGACATAAGCTTCTTAAGATTTAAAGGTTATGGTATTTTGCATGCAACATATCGAGTTGATGTGTTGATTGGAACTAATTCACTAGGACAATTTGTACTTGTTTGATCATGATTTCTAGTAGGTTGATGCACCCTAGAACCTGGTTTAATCCCCGCAATCCCCGCAAGTGGCAAACCGTTTTGTCAATGACCGTTCAAAGGCATTAACCATTCGGGTTTTCATTAGTTGCTGATTGTTTGTGTTGTCTTTTTTCAACATTGATATTATTATATATTTTTATAAACCGATGCTCTCTTTTTCTCACCGCGTGTTGGCTATGAGAGAATGAGATGTCTTCATGACGTGGCAATGCCTTATGTGCATATTTCACCTTTTTAGTGTTATAAAAAGTCACATTTTTACCCGAAATTTCCCCAAAAGTAAATTCAATTGTCAGGGTTGAGACAAGATTTCATTTTCTCCGTAATGCTTGACCACACACTCAACGGCCAACCGCACCTCTAATCGTCAGCCCCGCTTAACACATGTTTTCTGCTACATTTTCTATCAGTTTCTGTCAACAGTTTGTGTGCCTATTTCAGAGGTTTCCCCAGCTGTTCACAAAATTTTATTATGACAAGCAATTTGACTTGTTTCAGTTAACATCATTGTCATCAGGTTGCATTGTAAATGTATTTATGTTTATGACAGTTTCCAGGAAATGTTGGTATGTTCCTGACAGTTTCGAGGTACACAGTAATAAAGACGATTGATATTTGGCGAAAATAACGTTAAAACGTGACGCAAGTAACACGTTTTTCGGAAAATTTAGATGACTAACATACAGTTAAGTTGACTAACATACATTTTATATGATTAACATACAGTTTAGATGACTAACATACAGTTTAGATGACTAACATGCAGTTTATATGATAAACATAAAGTTTAAATTACTTTTATACAGTTTAAAATACTTTCATACAGTTTAGATGACTTACATACGGTTAAGATGACTTACATCCAGTTTATATGATTTACATACCGTTTAGTTTACTTTCATACAGTTTAGATTACTTTCATACAGTTAAGATTACTTTCATACAGTTTAGATTACTTTCATACAGTTAAGATTACTTTCATACAGTTAAGATTACTTTCATACAGTTAAGATTACTTTCATACAGTTTAGATTACTTTCATACAGTGCAGATGACATACATACAGTTTATATGATTTACAGAAAGTTTATGTTACTTTCATACAGTTTAGATTACTTTCATACATTTTACATGACTTACATTCATTTTAGATGACATACATACAGTATATATGATTTATATACAGTTTAGATGACTTACATACAGTTTATATTATATGTACTTTCATGCAGTTCAGATAACGTTCATACAGTTTAGATGACTAACATACAATTTAGATTACTAACATAGAATCTACAGTTTAGATTACTTTTATATAGTTTATATTACTTACATACAGTTTAGATTACTTTCATACAATTAAGATGACTAACATACAGTTTAGATTACTTTTATTCAGTTTAGATGACTAAAATACATTTTAGATCACATAGATACATTTTATATGATTTACATACAGTTTAGATTACTTTCAAACAGTTTATATTACTTTCATACAGTTAGATGACTAACATACCGTTTAGATGACTTATATACAGTTTAGATGACTTATATACAGTTTATATGATTTACATACAGTTTGGATGACTTCCAAACCGTTTAGATTACTTTCTTACAGTTAACATTACCTTCATAGTATACAGTTTAGATTACTTTCATACAGTTTAGATGACTTACATACAGTTTAGATTACTTTCACACAGTTTAGATTACTTTAATACAGTTTAGATTTCTTTCATACAGTTTAAAGGACTCACATGTAGTTAAGATGACTTTCATTCAGTTTAGATGATTTACATACAGTAAAGATTACTTTCACACAGTTTAGATTACTTTAATACAGTTTAGATTTCTTTCATACAGTTTAAAGGACTCACATGTAGTTAAGATGACTTTCATACAGTTTAGATGACTTACATACAGTTTAGATTACTTTCACACAGTTTAGATTACTTTAATACAGTTTAGATTTCTTTCATACAGTTTAAAGGACTCACATGTAGTTAAGATGACTTTCATTCAGTTTAGATGATTTACATACAGTAAAGATTACTTTCACACAGTTTAGATTACTTTAATACAGTTTAGATTTCTTTCATACAGTTTAAAGGACTCACATGTAGTTAAGATGACTTTCATACAGTTTAGATGACTTACATACAGTTTAGATTACTTTCACACAGTTTAGATTACTTTAATACATTTTAGATTTCTTTCATACAGTTTAAAGGACTCACATGTATTTAAGATGACTTTCATTCAGTTTAGATCATTTACATACAGTAAAGATTACTTTCGTACAGTTTAGATGACTTACACACAGTTTAGATGACATACATACGGTTCGAAATGACTTACAAACAGTTCGAAAAACTTACATACATACAGTTTAGATGGCGTGCATTCCGCATGAGACGACAATGATGTTACCTTTAATTCAAAGTGTTACATTTATTGTAAAAGGTTTTAAAATCGACGGTTAAAGAAAATGTTTGAAGTTCTAAGCATCCGTGTCTATTTGCGACTTGTTTTAATGATAAATAAACATCATAAAATTTGTCAAGTGTTTTGAAATGATAGTTTTTTAACAAGTTATATTGAATACAGATGCGTTTATCTTGGATTAAAACCTAATTGGTTTCACAATCTATATGGCAATATAAAAAGTATCGGAGATATCCGGCCATTTCCGGCTATTTTCGATATTGTATTCGTGTATATATCTGGTCATGTACTCACAAATGATTTAAAACTTGCAATCCGTTAAATGCCTTCTCTCCTATGTGCTTTATTTTGTTATCCGACAACGTCCTGAAAAAAACATAACATACTAATGACATCAACTAAAAACAAGGGCCCAAGATCATATAACTAAGTCTGGAAACCAATCTAAAATCTTAGGCATCTGATTGGCTGAAATTGGATGCTTGAGATTTGAGACTAGTTTTCAATCGTAGTTTTATGATCATGTTCTTAGAAAATGCCATTCAAATTGACCTATTTATATTCGAGCTATTTTAACCAGAAAAATGCAATTTGGGGCACTTTATTTGAACAGTTTTAACTAATGTCGCTCCAAGTTATTTTATTTTCTTTCTTTTCGCCATCTTAAACAGATACGACCAACTACTCAATAAGAGTGTTAAAATTGTTAAATCATTTAAGTTTTTAGGACAGTGTAATTGCAGAGAACTCTAAATTTAGGGATCGTCTCTGATTCTTTCTTGCGCCAAATGCAATTAGATGTACATCCATTAAGGCATTGCTCCGTTCGTCATTGGTATGCCATAGACAAATAAGAAAAATATCAACATCTCTCAAATGGCATGATGCGACTCCATTAAACTTTGCTGATACGATGTTGTATTTGTTATTTTTTTGACAAGTAATTAGAATTCGCGAGTTATGATGAACTTAAAAGGCGTATAGTTTGTTCATTAGAATTCGCAAGCTATAATGAATATGCGAGAAATTGTGAACTTACAAGCTGGCGAGGTTGGTCATGTTAACAAAAGCATAATTTGGTATTTCTTCGATGTAATTTCCCTCAAAGCTGCTGCAATATAAAGATAATGATTGTTACATTTAGCACTAGTACACGCAAAATCTAGAAAACACTACAGTGATTCTATACAAACAACATAACCTCTCTTCTTTTCTGTACATTGACTTTAGATGGCAGTGTTAAAAAGTGTAATTGATATGTTTTTTTTAATTATTATTCTTGTCTTGTCATATATTTGGTTTGGTAACCAGCAAGGATATATTACCAGCTATAGGCACGAGGTAATTTTCCATAAGAATGCCTAAATATCACAAAGTGTCATAAAATAACTTCCTTACAGCGGTAATGGTTGTTTCGATTTTGCATGAACATGTATCGATAGGTAAAAGGGATTTCCACTTACAATCCTGCGAGACTGACGACTTTATTGAGCGCTACAACAGGAAGTGACGTCAGCAGGTTAGCGTCCAGACGAAGAGTTATTAGATTTTTCATCGCCTGGAAACTGTCGTCTGGAACACTCGTTATATTGTTGTGATCCAAATCTCTACAACAATATAATGAATTTCAGCATTTATATCAAGATCTAGAACAATTTGAAATATAAATGGGGTTTCCAGCCAAGAACATTGGTGGTTGAAATAATAATTTTGTCCAGTCCAAATGCAGTATTTTTCAGATTGTTGGGAATTTAGTACTTATGCATCATCGAATAATTTACCAATTAAGACAATTAATTAAATAAGTATAATTTCAGTCACCAAGTTGGTAAGTGTTTATAAATGAGCATTTACAAATTAAAATTGGTCGCATGGCTGCTCCGCATTAGACCGATTTCATGTTGTAAATGCTCATTAATAATTAAACTACAAACTTAATATTGTATGATGCGATTAATAAATTACCTGGTAAGTTAAACACACGCCAGGCACTAGCTAGATGGTTAAAACACTGAAATACTTATTTCCTTTTTTGTTGCATTTCATTTTCTTTTTTCTGATATATTCTGGACGATAAGGGAAGTGAAATGCTTATCAATAAGGTATCTGCACATGTTGCTTTTCTTGGAGGTATTGATTATTGTATAAGTGACATGAGAGTATATAACAGAACATAGGGACGGGAGCCAGTCTAGCCAAACACATAAAAATCTTACAAGCGTATAAGATTAGTAAGGCACCGGAAAGCTTCTGTCGGCACGGTCTGTAATCGGTTTCCTTGCAAATATCTAAAATATAAAAATGTAATTACCAATTATGTAGACAGTTTAATATAACAGTAATAAGGTCAAAATATTATGACATAATATTTAAATCAGTTAGAGAAAAATGTCTCAAAAATAATTTGTTTGAAACGTTAACGTTTAAATGATCATTGTTCGACTGCTTGTAAATTAGGTGAGCCACCAAAAGAGGTGACTAGGGTGTAGTGTTTGACTTTTTTTATATATATTCAAATAGCTGTAATTACAATTGTTTATTATTTTCCTATAATTAATACATGTATGTGATACTGATGCACATTTTTGAATAGTTTATGACATTATATTCTGAAATGTATACTAAGGAATGTCGTGTGCTCAACTTTATGACATCAGTTTAGGGTTTTACGTCATCTTTCTGAAGGTACATTTCCCCATAACGTGCAAAACTGATGCTTACTGGAGCAGGAAAACCAATGGTCCAAGATCAAGGTCGCCATTTCAGCCAATCAGATGCTTGAGATTTGAAACTAGTTTCCAATCATAGTTTTATGATCTTGGATCATTATCATACCAAAACAAACAACTAAAACTACTAAACATCTGCTATTAATGTAACAAAACAACCTTCACTTACAGGAATTGTAGATCTGGCAAGCCAATGAACACATCTGGTGAAAGACTTGATATAGAGTTGCTAACCAAACGTCTGTAATATCAACAAGCATAAACACATCGAGTGGAAGACTGTATATAGAACATATGTTTAAAACACCGAGTCTGTTTGTAATGTATGAACTCAAACAGGCCAATACGTGATCACTACTGATAAGCTCCACCCCTCATGCCATCTTTATCTGGTTAGAATAGATTAAGTACCGAAACACAGTGTTACTTCTTTCTTCGCTTCTACAAACATTACACTTTTAAACAAATCTGTTGCAGTAGAAAATTAAAACACAGCATTCAACAGTGACTTTTATTACAGTACACCCTTATTAAAGCTTCAGTCACAATTCCTGAAATGGGCCCTGGCGGGGACAGTAGACAAGAAAAGTTGCCAAAACCGGGGGCTGGGGGGGGGGGGGGACAGCGGGCGGAAATCTTTGCACCGTGCAGCAGCAGCCACTATTATCGGCTGCCGTCAACCCTCCGCGGAGTAATAACTCTCAAGTGGATTTTTGAAGTTAGCGGCCTAGCCAATGATCAGCCAATCTCAGATGCTTGAGATTTGAGACTGGTTTCCAATATCAGCTTTATAACCTTCATCCCTGCTGGACAAAACATTATGTGAAATCCATAAGTATATGTCACAGATCAATATCGCATAGATGATAAAAATCTTTGGCGCGATAAAATAATTAAAATCAAAACGTGTTTTCTGGGCCCAAGATCATAAAACTAATTCAGGAGACCATTTCAGCCAATTAGATGCTTGAGATTTGAGACTGGTCTCCAATCTCAGTTTTATGATCTTGGTACAAGTCTGGAAATTGAGTAATTTATCAATAAAGGGTAAAGTTTTAATTTTAAAACTTGTGTGCATTCTGTGATAAACTTTGAGGTAGAAACTCTCGGCATTCAGGATAAATACTGCACAGAAATTGACAAAACATTGTCAAACTTTGAGAACGACATTTTACCGATATTAACTTAAGGTTTTGATAAATTTCTTTTTATCGATGAACGTGCTGAGGAGGAGTGTAGTAAGCGCTTTAACGACCAAATATTTCGGAGGTTAAAACCTTTACTCAGTCTCGAATATAGTAAATATGATCAAAATGGTGTATAAACTTATCCATTCAGACGTACAAAATTTGATTATTACCGGCCAACATTATTTTAAAACAGCTGATTCGCTGTTCAATCGAAAAAATAACGTTCAGGAGACCTACATGTCTGCATAGATACCATAAATATGCATTGGGTACGTGTCTGGAATCTTTCAATTCTTCGGGTAGGCCTATAACAGAAAGTGCGACGCGAGGACACGATATTAATACTAAATGTTATCTTAAAAAAACTAAGTTAAATGGTTGTATGTTTTTTTTACGGCGCCAAGCTCTTATATCTACCCCACCCCCCACCCCCTCCTAGTAATCACTTACACGGTCCGCCGTTTAGACAAAGTAATAAACAATTTTTTTCTTTTGTTGGTGTAAATGCCGAGATCACATATAGGTAAAATATTGAGTGAAATTAAAAAAACTTCTTTCGTAGAGCTGACAACATAAAGCTCACTTGATAGATTAAGCAGCTTTTAAGAATATTTTTATGTCATTTGTTTAAAACGCTTTTTTTCATATTTTGAGTTTATAGTATACTTAATTATTAAATTACCAAACAGCTTTTGGAGCAGATACTGAAATGTACATGTATGAGCTTTAAACACATTGTTCTATGCTACTCACAATTCTATTAGCCTGGGAAAGTTGGCGAAGGCACGGTCTGGTAAGGACGAAAGGTGATTCAAACTGAGATCCCTGAAAATAAACAATAATTATTATTATTAAACACTTCTGGTTGCGTGTTATTCTTAAATTTGTAGATTAGACTTAAAGCATTTATCTCTCGTAATATATTTAAATTGTCAATACTTGAATAATCTTTTAATAATCTAGAAGGAAATAAAGATATTGTTTGGTTGTATCTTTGTTTGATTAAAAATCTTTTTTTTATTGATTGATTGATTAAAAATCACATGTGTCTAGTATCATTTTGTTTAAAACAGCAATATGACTACAAAAAAAAACTGGGGCACGCATAAGATTGTTTTTGCAAAGAAAAAATACGCGGTATTATCTACGCTCTTTATTACCTTATCTGGGCAATGACAAATTCTCACAAAACCTAATCAAAGTTAAGAGTGCTTGTGGGCTGTCGAAGTTGCTGGAAACATTCATACAGACAGCCAGCAAACAGTCATAATTAATCTTTTTCCGTTGCTTAATTATTTGGAGTAATTTAAAATTTTTGCTGCAGAATATTGCAGAATCGTTTTTATATGGGAATGTTAGAAAAAGCAAGTGTCTTTAAAAATGTTGGTGATTCAATCTAACATCGTAATTTTCGGACTATTCACGAATTCAGAATAAAAAAGGGTTTTACATGAATGTAAAGCGCGTGCGAGCATAACTTGTGTCAGAATTTGCTACGTTAGTGTCCAGGTTACTTTAAAAATCTAATAGCCACCTATTTGACTTAAAGCTGCCCATTCACAGTTCAGGGTGGAATACATCAAGTGAGTGACTTTAACCGCGTAAGTTACGCTATAATATAGTTAAAGCGTTCCTCGCTTGAACGGGTTACAAGAGAAATAATCCGATAGTCTCAGGTCGGTAGACGGTCTTTTAGCTTAACCCCTTTTCTTTTCCGGATTTGTATAAAACAAAAGGTTTTATTTGGGCGTTGGTAAAATTGGAGAATTTATAGTTTTGAAGTTATTGTTTGTTAGATATTTTGTTATCCCGCCCACCACACCCTTGAGGTTAAGTTTAGTAAATTATTAATCAGCACTGTATCTTGTTTGATTTTCTTGTTGCGTTGTGCTGCTTTGTTTTCTGATTATTTTCAAGAAGAAAACAAACAAGATGCAAACGTCACGGCTCCTGGACTTGTACGTCTGCTTGAGGAAGTTTGCTTTGAAATTCTGGAATCCGTGGGATATTTTGTGTATTGACTTTGAAAAGTTCTTCAATTTGTTCGGAAAACTGTTTAAACTGATACTTCTTTACTTTTTCAAAGACATAGTCTCTGGTGAGCGGTTAAGTTGTCGCCACCAGCCTTTCGCAATATAATTAATAAGAAGAGAACCAAGTGTGCTTCTGATCCCAGGTCTACTTTCTTCTCTATCTTAATTGAGTTTTTTGTAATTAGCAAATTATTCTGGTAAATCGTTGGAGCCATGAGCCTTACTCCCATTCAAAATAAACAAAAAAACATTTACTTCAGTGTTTGTATTGTTCTTTAAGGATTATTTCCGCTTGTAACAACTTCGATCTTACTTAAATATACTTGCTCGTATGTTGTCTGTGTAACAACTTCGATCTTACTTAAATATATTTGCTCGTATGTTGTCTGTGTAAGTATATTACATCACATTTACTTGGTTTACATGTCTTCTTCAAATTATATATTTAGATATTTGTAAACAATTAATATTTTTGTCTTGATACGTGGCCTGGCACCTTTATAGGGTTAAATGAGAACTTAAGTCTCTCTAGGAATATTGCTGCCAGATATAAGTGCATGCATGTTAACGGTAAAACTTAATCTTCTTCCTTCGCTGTATATTGAACGGTTTTCCCTTATCATACTTGTGTATCTGGTAGGTCGAGTCTTGCGCCATGCCGGTGGCAACTTGAGACTTCATATGACAAATACACCATGTTATATTGGCTGGCAATTAATCATATTGTCATGTTTTGCCTATTCTCAGAGACAATCTAATTTCCTAAAAATAATGAGTCGGCAGATTTATTTCGTCGGTTGGAGCCCGTATACGACATAACGCAATAGGTTTTGCATCGAATAAAAGATTTTGTTTGTCTTTAAACGTAATATACAACTTCTTTGAGAAATGCAATGACATCTAGGTGATTGCATCGGAAGAACTTGAATTTCAGCCAATAAAACAACGCGTGGAATGTCCGCACACCTGTACACTAAAGTCTCTGATGTTCAAAAGAAATCGGCCCTTGCGAAAAACCAGCAACGGTTCTGACAGTTTTATATGCTGAAGGGATAAAGGAACGCTGATTAAACATTTGAAAAGGAATTAAGTTTTTTTTCTTTTCCCCGGAAGTCATCGTTGCACAATCCCATTATATAACGCAGTATACTGTAGCACGTGCTCTGTAATCTATAGAGATTTCTTTAGCAGATTGTTTTCAGTCAACAAGTTCGCAAGACATTGCAAATAATGTCATTCTGCGTTTTTATCTCTAGAGTATGTTAAAATAAATAAATATAAATACTGTACTGTAGGAACATCTCTTTTGATCGCTTTCACAAAATACGCAACAAAGATACACTCGCCAGGGAAATAACATGTTAAACTTATAAATTGGGGTTTAGCGAAACCATTCAGCGATAACTACAGAATGTATTATAAATGACTTGCTGATTGATCGATATAATAACTTTCGCTGGAATCTAATCTTTTCAACGGTAATTCATTTTGGCAGAATACAAACGATTTCTTATTTATTTTTTCAAGTTTTTTTCAATAATAACATATGATAAAATCTTGCCATACTACACGTTGGTTGTCATTTGGAGACGGAGCGTTTCCAGCATTTTATGGAGACTCACTCCAGTTATTAAAATTCTCATTTCTCAAATTGACTTAAGAAAGTTTTATCATCAGGGCTACATTTTATAATAATTATATAAAACATGTCTCAATAATAGGTGAAACTCACTGCTTATTAACTTAGCGATAAATATGGAACTTAAATTGCAGACTTATAATTGCACGGTCCGGAAAGGAAGTAATGGTTGTTAATATCTAGATGCATATGTAATGCTTCTCTGACTTAATGGCAAACGCCGTATTGCAGGGATGTCTTAGGTCGCAAAGGTCGTCATGTTGCCTCACACACAGATATATATGAAACACGTACATTTTCACGGACAATTAATTACAATAATAGAGAAACTAAAAATGATTGTCAAATGTACACGGATGTCGTCCAAACGCCAATTTGAAAGTAATCTGCTGACATTTAACTGAAGGTCAATGTGATTTTGAAATTTGACCTACTGGCCTCACAATCAATACGGGTCATCTACAGAAATGACAAACCTCCCTACAAAAACCTGCCTACAGCAATCCTGATTTCATATTGATGCAACAGATATAAATGGAGAGCTTCGAGGGAAAAATGTCTTCTAAAACGAGGCGTTATTTTTTAAAATGAAGTCATAAAGTTGAGCTAAGTTGAGTTTCACAAGATCACACATTAGTTACTGAGAAATAATAGATTATTTAGTTCTTTCCATATAAAGTTACAAATGTAAAATTTTTGAAATGTCAAAAATGTTTCCGAACATACATTTTTTCCGTGACGTGCCCCAAATGTATGCAATACAGATAAGAACGTGACTTGAAAAAATAAGACACGTACCTATCTATACTGTGATAGCATTATATTTCGCGTGGGTTTATTTTTTGCGTATTTCGCGCTAAGAAATTTGCCCGAAATTGAATCCCAGCGAAACCAAACCATTGAATATCTTATTTAGACACACGAAGAGTAACACGACTTCGCTTATTTATGTCCGTGTCATGTGTGCCTTCCGCGCGAAACTTCATCCGAGCGAAATTTAACTAAAACCACAGCATTCTACACACTATTATTTCATTCCTTGGAAGATCCTAGTCCCCATGTATATCCTTCTCATTGAATTCCTTGGAATATAAAATACGTCATTGAAAAGTGTTATAGATCTACCAAAAAACTTTCTTTTACGCTCTTGATGCTATTTCCGGCGTCTAATATGCAGCAACAGATTGTTTGGTATCAATTATTGTAATTAAATACAATCTTGTCATTGTAAATTGAAAATCATTATTTAAATTGGTTCAAAGTCTTTAAACTAAAATTAAAATGATCTGAGATGATATTAGGCCTTTTATCAACATGTTGTTATATAGAAGGCTTCTGAAATATGATCATAATTTGAAAAAAAACAGCGAAAACTGAAAAGAAGTTAAACGAACACGGAAATAAAACTGAAATTAGGCCTCTTTGTGGGCCGTAATGGAGAGACTAGTCTCACATCTTTAGCATTTTATCAGAAGGTTTGATGCTTGATATTTGAAACTGGTCTTAAGTTTCAGTTAAATGATCTCCGGCATTGGTGTTGACGGGACTTGAACGAGATAGCATCATTTTTTCCATTGCATGATCAGAGGCGTTATCGACCTGTTTATAAAGAAAACGAACATAATGAGTGCAGCAAAACAGGAAATGTTATTTTCCTCGCTTGAAGCGAATAAGAATAAAATTAATTTCTATTTGTTGAATGTAATGAACGCTATGAGACGTTGCGATAGACTATGCATATGTGAAAAAAATTATGTACGAGCTAATATTTTCGGTAATGATCATGTTGAGTAGTAGCTTAGTTTGACAGTATAATATAAACGTATTTTGAATTATGACACAAATTTTCAAATAGATGAAACGAATTGTATTTTACTATGATGTGAATAAGACTGTTTTATGAATTATGTCAGTGGAATGCCCAGAGGGTTACTCAGATATGCAAAGTATTTCATAAAGTGTTTGTTAACTTTTCTGAGTTGTAGACACTATTCAGGTTGTCGGTAAACTTGAAAGTCGTGAATGGAGTGTTATTAAAGGAAAAACATTTGATAATAATATACAATAATATATTCATTTTGTATACTAGTAAAACCAGATGTCTGTTTAGCAAATATGCAGACAATTAACAAAATACCATTTTACTGAGTTCAAAAACTTTGTTTTCATAAGTTTATAAAATTCGTTACCCTCAATCACTATCGTTTTTAACATTTCGAGAAATAATCATATGACAGATGTGAAAACCGGAGTACAATTCAATTTTAATTAGTCTTCAATGGATATATTTAGTGGAAACAATTTTCTTGTAATATGTTTCTTTGACAGCTAATATTTTGTTTTATAATGTGTTTTGGCAGAGTACAAGAAATTGAATATTTCATTTGCAGGAGAGGTTTCTTTAGTAAGGAGATAGCAAAAAAGCTCTCGTTATTGATGAACTGTAATGTAAAAGCATCCACAGACAAAAAAGGCAGATGTGCGAAAAACTAGTAATCTTTTCAAATAGGCAGTTATTTGATGCACGTTTTTAGATTTGAGCATTTAAGACAAGCTTTTATACAAGTGATCGAGATTCTATGCTCGTTATTCAAGATTTCTTAAAAAATACTTCTTAAAACTTACGTCATCCTTACTTAGCCAAAGAATTAAGCATATCGACCACCTGTAAGATGTTAATCACAAATAATCACAAAGCTTTGTTTTCATTTTCTTCAATTGTAAATCACATTTTCATAAATGCTTTAATGTTAAACAGTATTTATTTAATTGTATTTGTGTAACCACGCGATAAATACAAAATATGTTTCTTTATAAGTGAAAACAATACACATGCGCCAAATGGCTGTTAAAACCCGAATTGTGTTTATTTTAATATCCGACATTGTTCCAATTCCTTGTAAAGTAAAGTCTTAAGAAATATGGACGAACATCGTCGTCAAGATATGAAAAGTTTTAAATATAAAAATATAATCCATTTATTTCATCATAAAATTACAGTTTTATAATTTGTTTTCAAATGAACTATTTCGACCAAGACGTTTGCATTATCTAGATATCTGTTTAAAAACTGAAATCAATCAATCAATTGTTACAAAGTTTTAAAAAATAGTATTCAGTAAATCGTCAAGATAAAGTGAGGTATAGCTCAATTGAGTAAAACGTCAAGATAACGCGAGACAGAGCTGTCTTAAGTAAATCGTCAAGATAAAGCGAGGCATAGCTGTATTGAATAAATCGTCAAGATATCGCGAGGCAGAACTGTATTGATTAAAATAATCAAGATAAAGAGATGTATAGCTGTATTGATTAAATCGTCAAGATAAAGCGAGGCATAGCTGTATTTTGCAAATCGTCAAGATAACGCAAGGCATTGCTGTATTGAGTAATTTGTCAAGATAAAGGGCGGAATAGCTGTATTGATTAAATCTTCAAGATAACGAGATGCATAGCTGTATTGTGTAAATCGTCAAGATAACGCGAGGTATAGCTGTATTGAGTAATCGTCAAGTGATTGCGAGGTATAGCTGTATTGAGTCAATTGTCAAGTGACCGTGAGGTAAAGCTGTTTTGAGTAAATCATCAAGTTAACGCGATGTATAACTGTCTTGAGTAAATCGTCAAGATAATGCGAGGTATAGCTGTATTGAGTAATCGTCAAGTGATTGCGAGGTATAGCTGTCTTGAGTAAATCATCAAGATAATGCGAGGTAAAGCTGTTTTGAATTAATCGTCAAAGATAACGCGAGGTATAGCTGTATTGAGTAAATCTTCAAGATATCACGAGGTTAAGCTGTTTTGAGTAAATCGTCAAAGATAACGAGAGGCATAGCTGTATTAAGTAAATCGTCAAGATAACGCGAGGTATAGCTGTAATGAGTAAATCGTCCAGTGACCGCGAGGTATAGCTGTATTGAGTCAATTTTCAAGTGACAGTGAGGTATAGCGGTATTGAGTAAATCGTCAAGTAAACGCGAGGTATAACTGTCTTGAGTAAATCGTCAAGCTAATGCGATGTGATATTATATGATAAGAAAGCATAAAACCGATCACAAACAAGGGGTTAGCGATTAATAAACATAAGAATGCCTTTATTTCTTCACAAATAAACTTACAAAATTTAAAAAAATATAACCTAGTAAAAGTACAATAGATCTGAGCGATCAAATCATTTAACAAAATGTATATTTCAATCGAGTTTGCAAATATACTGAGCGAAATTGAAATCTTACCCTTTTTAAATTCAAGAAGATGTTCAGTAAAGCTTTATTATACTCTAATTATTCCTAATTTATTTTGTGGATTTTGCACATAACTAGACATTTGATAAAGCGGGAAATGTTGTTATTTTTCATAAATCTTATCCCCGTTATCCAAAATAATGATGAGATCGATATTTTTACATTAAAGTCTCAGACATATTATTTTACAGTCAAGTTTAGAGATTTGTGGGATGAACAGTAAAAAACACAAAAGAAAAAGTGTTCTAATGCAAAGAAATAATATACTGTTACTTAAATATCCCATTTGGTAAATTAACTCCCTTTGAATTTAAGAAAGTACAAAATTCAACTTCAGTTTCCCGCAAACAAATAACTTTTTTCCAATATTTATTTTTTAAATTGATAGATACTGAACCTAAAACTTCTATGTTAAACATATTAATGATCACATTCCCCCAGATATTTGCATTCACAGGCATCATTAATGTAATAGGAGATTCGATTGTTATTTCGTCAAGTTTTCATTTTGTTCAGTATTTAAAATAGTTCTGTTTAGAAAAGTAAGACATAAAGAAACGTATCTAGATGTATGAAATAATATATTGTTATCATCTGCCTATCTGACTACAATAATAATGGCAGTATTTCAACGATTCAAGGAAAGTAAGATAACTCGGGTTAATAATTTTGTGAAAAAATAGACTAGCAAACAGTATGAAACAGCGTACATTATAGGCCTCGGCAAAATATGCACTACTGTTTCACAAATTTTATCTTCTAACTACAATAATAACACTAAGTTATTCGACGACATCAGATAGAATGAAAAGAGGAGTTGACAGAAAGTGCTTTAAGAAATATCTAGCTAATGCATCTTTAAAACAAAATTTCTCCTTCGGTTTAAAACATTCTCATGTTGGCTATAAGTGTGCCTTCAAAAAGTGTTTTTGCGTTTCTGAAACGGCCTCTGTCTTGATATAAATAGATCTGTAGGGAAATGTTTTAAAAGAACATAGAAGTCTGATCTGTTTCCTTTATTTCTGCCATCGTGGTTTTTCTAATTTGACTGCTGGGGCTCTGGACTTGGCACAAGTACTGACCATTGAACTAAAGTAATCAATAATATTCACACTTTGTAATATTGAGATGAAAATGTTCGAGATTTTTGACAAATATTAAGCTTAAAGATTTGCCTAAACGATAATCAAGATCTCTTAATAATGAAAGGAATACACATATAAATAACAAAAGAAAACATGCACGTATTTTTTGATAAAAAATGACATCTTTAAATCATCATAAAAGAAAATAAATGATAATATACAAACTCACGAAACCCTCGTTAAGCTCGTGAAACTTTAAACTAATCAGACAAGTTAATTCTGAGACAGAACGTAACTTGTTCAAGGCATCGTGATCTTGCGTTTCAGAACACGCAATTTATAAAATTTATAAAGACACAAATAACGCAGTAATTGATTGCTCTAAAATCGGCGAACCATTTACAAAACTGGCTTAGACGCATTCTAACATAATCTTACCAGCAGACTACCATGCCACCGGAAATTTCCTGTTACATATTCATAGCGTTTCAGAAACAAGAGCTATCATAAGTTCAAGAAAAGACAAATTTAGCAGAAAATATGAACCATTAATTACACTATTATTTTAAACCTCAAGGATAAAATTGGACAAGTTTTAATGCCGTCATCAACTGGCTAGACGCTGTATATTTCCACTCCTAACAAAGACTCAAACAGTCTAGAATACGCGATGAAATAGATAAAAAGTGAACTTTGAAAGTCATCGAACACGACAAATCTGAACATATTGCAGCACCGGTTTAATTAATTTGGTTTGTTGGCACTAATAAATAAGTATTATATATAAATACAAGCTATATAAAGACCTAACTTACTATTCCATTACTCGGTTTACCATTGTTATTTTGTATTTAATAAATATATTTTTAATACAAAAGCCTTCCGAAGTGCAATGACAAGACATTACGGATTCTAAACCTAAATATCTCCTTTAACTTAATTTTACTGTTGTTTTGATAATACTCCTAATTAATGTTGCAGCAATAACTGTTTGCAAAGTTCGCTCACAAATAATCGTACACTAGTACCAATAACAATGGCATATTTTGCGCGAAACAGTATCAAAACATTGTCTTGCCCAGGTATGTCAGTTTCTTGACTTTTTCTACAAAAATCTTTGGACACAAAGTTAAAATTAGGGGTTTAAAAAGAAGTCAGTTGTTCTAAATAATTTTCGCATTTATTAGGTACAGATCAATTGTTTAAGTTCTTGTTGTTGATAAAATCACAAAACATCAATAGATTAAACAACTAGTCATTCATTGACAAATAGCGAAAGAAATTCCAACAATTTCCAATTATCTCCCTTTAAATGGAAAATAAAGTGTTTTTGTTTCTTTTGTGAATTGTTATTCAATTGGCAGATGCTCCATTCTTGGTGTGGAAGATTATGTTTATGGTCAATAAAACTTAAAAACTACTGAGATTAACGCATAAAACACTGTTTTAAGCGCTCATCATTAAATAAAAATACCTCAATGAGCATATAAGGATAACAGGTGGATACTTTTTATTTTTGCTGAGTATTAATTATCAAATATTTCAGAAACAAGTAAACCGAAATGAAACGTTTATGTCAAACCTTTTTCGTGTTAGAACAAATAACACAGTTGTTAAACAGATCAGTTAGATCCGTATTAGTACAGTGTCACTGAAGTGTGAGCTCACAAAATAATCCCTGGCACAATTGACAATAAATACTATTTCTGATGTAAAGCATTCACTGTGGATGAATCAGCAAATATTTTTCATGCATTAACGTCTCAAGTGTTTTTAGACGCGTCGGGCGCATTTAAGTATAATATACGAATTTATCGTATTGATACATGAAAACAATGCTTAGATCTGTACAAGCAATCGAAAGCTTCGACACATCATTGAGACAGTAGCTGCTGATTTGTGGTTGTGACCTTAATATGAATATATGTATCGACTGTCTAGAAACCACTATTGTGTATTACACTTCAAAAACCAATGCACTGAATGAGAATTCAGACATCTGAAGTTTTAGCAATTAATCGTGTTTAAGGTAATGCGCCTTTCGCCATTTGTTTGTCATAGAAAAAAGGAATAATATAAAAAATCTCTCAAACGGAACAATTCTGTTCCTTCAAATTTGCACAAACCTGGGTTATTAATATATGTTTATTTTACATACGCTAAACAAAGTTAGAACAGTAGAGAAAAATAGTTAAACTCCAAAACCCCCGAAAATTCTATTTGCAATTTATCACAAAAAATGAAGCAACACTAAACATCAATTTAAATGTCTTGATGAGTAATGAATTACGCACAACGATACCTAGGTCCATTGGTCCAACAAATGTATACAATGCGAGTTATTTGTAAAGTGTGTTTAACCTTCAATTTCCTGGTCGCGAAAATGGATAACCATAAAAATGAAAATGTTGATTTCTCTCTTCAAAATTGAAAGTTCTCCTTCTAGGGCCTTAGATAGTGTTTTCAGTATCATTTCACGCATGTTGACATTTGAATTGTTGTTTCGTGTTGCTTCCGTTTTGTAATAAATTGCAAACAGAATTTTTGGGATTTGTTAGGTCTAACTATTTTTCTCTATTGTTCTAACGTTTCTTAACATATTCAAAATAATCATACACTTATAGCATTTATTTGTGCAAAGTTTGATGGAATTGCATTGTGCTGTTTGAGAGATTTTTATATTTTTCTTTTTTATCTACGACAAAACAATGGCGAAAGGCGCAATACTTAATTGATATAGATGTAGATTACCAACCACTCCGAGAAATATACATTTCAGACATTTTGATTTCTATTGTAACTGCCATCGAACCACATTAAAGGCAAATATTCTTACCAAATTAGATCATAAAAATCTTTCGCTTGTTCGAAATTCGGTTGTGCAAATCGAAATAAGGATGTGCAAAACTTTTTTTTTTTTTTTTGGGGGGGGGGGGTGGGTGGGTGGGGGGGGGGGGGGGTAAAAAAACTACGCCGTGTTCGCACACTAAAACAGTTACCCGAGGAACGGATTTTCCCAAACCTTTCTATCATAATTGATGAAACACTTTTTCTTGCATACTTAATATCAAATTTCACCTTCTAGTTTCATAATTGATTGTTTTTGCTTTAATTTCCCGACACTGACGTCATAGAATATGCATTTATTTCTCATTTATAGATGTTAATTAAATTATACAATGCGTGACTCATACATAGTTTTGAATACATCAGCTCGTGTGAGACATCGAATAAGGGGAATAATAGTATATCGTAACTGATGACTAAAAACAATAAAAAGATTCATTATTCAAAAAACATCAATAACAAAGTATTATCACCATAGGTTGTCATAAATGTTTTAAATAACTAAAATGTTTGCATAAACTTGTCAGATTCTTCGGAACAAATTAGAAAAAATACAAATAAAGTTTCGTCAAATTCAAAAGTTAAAGAAGATAACTACTCAATGAATCAGAATGGGAATAACTTCTTTAATAACTTGGTATGAAATAAATGACATGTCAGATCCTA
Source organism: Corbicula japonica (assembly GCA_038501625.1). Lineage (NCBI taxonomy): Eukaryota > Metazoa > Mollusca > Bivalvia > Venerida > Cyrenidae > Corbicula > Corbicula japonica. The sequence goes on from JAZAYU010000047.1 coordinate 710,196, forward strand.
TACATCGTGGCCCCAAAATATCATTTTCGGGTAGAATGTACGGATGGCTGTCTGTATGCATGCCAATTACGGTCAAACCTATGTGTGCTAAAGAATACATGTAAAACAGATGTCCTGTTGATAAAAACACGTTTTATTTGTCCCTATGACAAATCTTAAAGAACTAATTCACGTTAGATAAAAGATCACCTTCAAAGATCACCTTCAAAGACCACTTTTGGGTTTTCTGTTGAGTGGTATCTGAAGACAGACTTTACTGTATGGTAGGTTTTTCTACTTGCGGTGTCTAGAATATACATATAGTGACGCAATTTACAACTGTGTATTGTATGCATATACTTTATGACAGGGAATTTGAAAACTACGTAAAATATTGCGAAGTTTATTTTTTCAGCTGTAAAAGAAAGACAATATTTTGAAAATCAAATTGTTAACATTTATTTTAACTATGCCTCTCATATAAATGTCTACCACTTAATATGTGTGTGTTTGTTATAAGCACTTTGTGTTTAATGCAATAAATGTGATTGCTGTTGTTGTTGCTGTTGCATATACTTTATAAACTCTTTTGATATACGCGTGTCAAAACACATGAACACATTATCATTGAATGTTTTAGATGTCAAAATCATTTTTCTATGAATTCCTCGTGACTTTTACCTCAAAATATCAACAAATCATATTTCTAACATTATACCATGTATGTTCCTCATGCATGTTTTTTTTTAAAATCGCGTCAGTTTATATGATGTAAATTTTAATACCCTGCATGATTATTAACTGCAGGCAGCACACTTCCTCCTTGGTGTTTTTAGTTTACAAAACCATTAACCAAGAATATGATGATAGACGGGATAACTCCTGTGCAATTAGGTGTTGAACGATGGGCAAGTTTTCTGTGAAAATATGCAGGAGAAGCGATGTTTAATTATGAGAAAACAGATCTTTGTAATAGCTTTGTCTGACAGCTAATCTTCTGTTAAGGTAATGAGTTCTGGCAGAATACAACCGAGTTCTAACATCGTGTAAATTACATCTATTAACAAGAAAAAATTACTTAAAAGAAGCTTTGTCAAGAAATACGATATTCTCGTAACACCATTTCAATTGATTGGAAAGGACTGAAACGTTTTGAAGAGATATTACAATCTCCTTCGCATGGTTGTCGTTCCTTACAATTTACACCCCTGCGAAAGGATCAATGTCAAGATTTCTTTTACCAAACTAAGAAGCTTCGTTGTATACAAATGTAATTATGAATTTATAAGCTTGTGGTTTAACAAATTACAGAAATTTTCACTATCTTTCATTAAAACCGATGAAACCCAAGCTTTTTAAATGTAGTTGGTGAACTATTTTTGAGTTAAAGTAAAAGTAGTTGAAAGTAGTCCCAGCCTATAACAGAGGTGAATGTTTATGAGCGTTTGTGAAATCGAGTGGGGATATTCAGGGTGAAATATCTGGAGTGACTGTTTTTGTGGTATCTTACATGTCTCTAAACGGCAGGTTTGATTCACCAACAAATTCGTGAACAAATATTAAAAAGAGAACCTATTATTAGAACAATTTACATATTATAACTGATTATGGATAAGTAGACAGTCACGTGATATTATGTTTATATATCCATCAGTGATATTGTACGGTGGGGGTTGATTAAATATTTTACAGAGACAAATACTCATCAAGAAAACAAAGCGATGTCTAATTTGTAAAACGTTTAGCTGATAAACAAAATGTAAATACCCTTGTCTGCCAGTGTTCAGTTATCGGTAACTTACTATAGTTACCAATTCGAGCATAAATTGTTGTTTTTTAAATCGGTATATGTTGAAGGAGACATTGAAAGTAAGTAAACAGGACCCAAGATCATAAAACTAAGTTTTGAGATCAGTCTCAAATCTCAAGGATCTGATTGGCTGAAATGGCGACTTGTCGCCATTTCAGCCAATCAGATGCTTGAGATTTGAGACTGATCTCCAGATTTAGTTTTATGATCTTGGGTACAGGACATATTATAAAAATGTTGCTGGTTTAGTTTGAAAGAACCTAATCGTGGAGATTAATTAATGCCATGCCATTAACGGTTTTGGTGAATGCAGTTTAATATAAACACAAGAAAACATGATATAGTTTGATTCAGTTCATATAAGGGTGGTCATGAAACCAGCAGTAATACTAGAAGATAACTACAATTCAATGATAAGCGGAGTCAGCTAAAAGATTGAAATGAATGAACGAGTTTGCTCGCGACAAGAAAACAATGTTCGTACACATGAACCTAAACAGAAATTTCTTCAATGAGATCTGCGTATCAAAGTCAGTTTTGACAATTTGAACGATCTTTGGGAAATAGGTTGATATATTTTCATGTTTTCTGTAGAAGGATGGTCATGTCAATAAAATGAAGTCACAAGAATGTGATCTCAGGTATTTAGAACGAAAAAAACAACAACAACTGAAACCTTAACAATACAAACATATATTGGCATAAATATTTCTAATATTTTGGATGAAATTAATGTTCATATACTCGCTGGTTGGATACCCGTGTTTATCCAATGATCTTTATAAAATGAATGGAATAACATGTCCATATCGAGGAACAATAACCTGTATTATTACGAACAGGCAACTTTATTACCTCTAAGAACAATTATATTATTGAAACATAGCCACCCTTTCTGATTACGTTTCATCGACAGTTGGCGGGGGGGGGGGGGGGGGGGGGCTGGAGCTAGCGCCAGTGATCAGCTGGTTTTAAGTTGAGAAAAGGTGACTGAGTCTATGATTTTATAAAGACGTCAATATCTTGTAGTACTATGGCCCACTTAACATACGCCGTACTGTGTATTTTTAATGTATATACCTAATATTCATACAATATGCACAAAATATTTTTTCACCTCAAACATATATGATTTCCACGTATAAAGAGTTCATTTTCAAACAAGACTACTATCTTCTTGCTCACCCCTCGTATTTACCGGTGCATGGTCATCAATAAGGTCAAGTACTGAACGCCATTAGATCTCGGAAAAACAAACACAGTCAATCAACATCTACCGGTTTTGGCAAGTCTGAAAAGGCCAAGTTTTTAACGCTAGTATATTCTATTTCAAATGAAACTAATTATTGCGTTTTGAAGCTAATAAAAACAACAAGAAATGACGCTAGCTTCAGCAATGCGTGCTTAATTATTGATGTTTAGAATTCTTCGATGAGAAATGTGAAGTCCTGTGGGGAAAAGGAATTTTAAAGTAAAGGCAGTAGCCTTTGTTGTTTTTCAATGTATCACACAGTTTTGCGTCATCCTATCTTGAAGAAGAACAAGTCTGGCGCCGAGCCGACGGCATCATGATCAGACCTCTGACAAAGCCATGACAAACGATTGGGTGTTAGTTAATGATATTTTCAGGTTTTGTTGACTCTGAGAGACAATCTTATTTTCTAAAAATTATTGTTCTACAGATTGTGTCTATGAAAGAAGCTCAGAGACACCATGCAATCAATGATATTTAATATAGTGGTACATTTAAACAAAGACATTCATCGTGGAGGCCTAATGAATTATTGGTCTCTGAAATGTATCTCAGAAGTTGGATAGGGTATATGACGTCAACAATGCTACGTGAGTATATCCACCGTGCCCAATCGTTAACTTGCGAGAGCGGTAAAGACGCATCGGATCACGAAATTATTTCCCGTATGTATTTTGTAAGAAAATCGATGATTTCTCTGAAAAAAAAATGCAGCTTTCTCTAGATATATTTGTATGTATATATAAAAAAGATTTTCCAAATAACAATCAACAAAATACTTAGCTTAAATTCCGAGATCCGGCGCGACTCTGTCGTTTTCGCAATGTAACGCTTGTACACGGTGATATCAGTTTGAGCTCGAATCCCCTGACTATTACGGATGTGTTGTTTTAATATAAATGCTAAGACAGACTTCACGATTTTTTTTAAATATTGGAAACGTTTCGCTGTGAACATTTAAAAAAGCGATATAAGAAGAATTAGTTGACAGTTGCAGACACTCCGGCATTTCAGAGGAAATGTGCGTGGAAAGCGATGTTAAATGATCGGAAAACAGATCGTTATATTAAGTATGTCTGACGGCTCATTCTAATATAAAGTAATTTTTTGGCAGAATAAAGCTGATTTATTGCTTTCTTTTGTAGTCGATGATCGCTTTAGAAATTCAAACTAGAAAATAATTCACTTCCAGTATTTAACTGATGATAAGTTGAAATCAGTTACCACGAGAAATATTCAAGCAATACGAAAACGCTACCTTACAAATTCAAATAAAAAAGGTGCATATTTTAATGAAAAAAATCAAGTGTTCATATTTTCAACAAAAAAGGAATAAGGGGTCAAACATTGGTACTTATCATTATAGACCAGAGCCCAAGAACATAACATTTAGAATGGGAACCAGTATCAGATCTCAAGCATCAGAATTCCAATTCAGCCAATCAGATGCTCGAGATTTGAGACTGGTCTCCAGTTTTATTTTTATAATATTGGGCCTAGTCATTCAGAAGAAAGAGTTTCGAAACTTCAACATGTTTATTATCTTTTATTCAGGCGGGGTAATGAACATTTGGTTAAGCCGATGTAATGTTAATAATTATTGTTTTCAATGAGTGATCTAGGTTGCTAAAATTGATTAAAACAAATTCGACGCAAATCATTCGATGTCTGTTGTACAACAAAATTACTTGATATCACTTTAGGTGCTTTTTATTTTCTTATATTTACGATGACAAATATCTGACAATTATTAAAAAAAAATTCGTTTTGTTCGTTACAAAAATATTAAATCTGTTAGCTTATGTCTGATAATTTCTGGATCAAGTCTAATTGGAAAGCAGTTGCCAATATTCCCTGAACTGTTTAGTGGTTACCTAAAATAATCATACCATTCAATTACATTTGTTTTATTTGTACGTTAGATACACGTGTCATTGTGAGCTTTTTGGATATAAACCGAAAATATCAGTTTCTGACATTTTTAAACGTATATGCCATTGCTATAAAAGAATCATTTTCATACATAGTATGCATTACTCAATCTGTGAGTGTAGGACTAGATCTATATCTTTGCCACTTGAGTTTATAATTGACTGAACATTTTAGTTTATAAAACACAATTGATTGTGTGCTGTAAGCCCGAAAAGAGTCTCCGCTCGGATAAATTTAGCTATTGCCAAGCCCGAGATTTTGTTGTGCCCATGATCATGAGACTGGCGACCATATCTTCGATGTGAAGTACAGTACTTTCGCTTAACAGTGCTACTTATGTGTTTAATGTGTTTCTGTGCTTTTGCATGCAACATTGCCTGTAAAAATGACTGGATTAGAGCTAATTAACAAATGAAACTTGTACTGTTTTAAGACTAGAACCCTTGAACCTGGTTCAGATAATTTAAGTAAACATTTTCCAAAAAAAGGCAAGACAAACGTCTCTCTGTTAAGGGCCGCCCATAGTCAAGTCTGGTATCCAGCAGCACTTTAACTTGAAACATGCAACAAGTGTTCTTGTGGATTTCTTCCTTCATTCGACCAGAACCAGTCATTTAACGTTCTACCAGACGGTTTAATGACATACTGAGAAAAGTTATAAAACCTGAACGATAATTAAACAACGTAAATAAAATTGCTTTCCATCGAAATATCGAACACAGCATTTAAAGAAAATAATTGGTGAACAATATGAAGACGGCTCATGATGAGCTATTTTGATCAATTTGTGTTAGGTGTTGTTAGAAGGTGGCCGTACTACTAAGGTAAATAGATTAATGCCGTGAATAATATGATGACGGCTCATGATGAGCTATTTTGATCAAGTTGTGTTAGGCGTTGTTAGAAGGTGGCCGTATTTCTAAGGTAAATAGATTAATGCCGTGTTTTTTCCGATTGTCATTAAACTTGTTCCGGAAATTCGCCGACAATGTCGAAATTGGAACCTCTGGTAATTAAATGAGAAACAATGGTGACCGTTGTGACTCAAAAAATGCATGTACCTTTAACGTTTCTATCGCCGCAATATACTGAAGGCATAAAAGAACGCAGAGTGACATTATTTGAAATATCTTGCGAACACGTTGATACATGTAAATGAAAATCAGCCAAGGAGCCCTCTAGGATGCAGTACACTTGTGCCCAATGTTATAAGACTGAGCATGGAACCAGTCTCAAATCTCAAGCATCTGATTGGCTTAAATGGCGACCTGTCATTTGAGACTGGTTTCAGAACTCAGTCCGTTTTATAACCTTAAGTCCTGGTCCTGTATGGAATGTCGAATAATGAGATTATGTAACGATGTACGCCGGGGAAAGCGAGAAACGGGTAAAACTGGAATCATCTTAAAGTTTACCCCGCGTTAATTTATCACTTGAGTACATGTTTGGTTCACATAGTTAATAACAAGATACAATAAAACACGAGATCATTCTGTTCGATTTTTGAAAAGATCGATTTACCACAGTTCATTCACCAGACAGGCTTTAAGGGTTGCAATTAAAAGGACATAGCTCTTACAAAACTAGCAGTAGTCAATAAGCATTATCTTTGTACATTAATACAGTAAAACCCCATAAATACGACCATCATTGGGACTGGGCTAAAACAGTCATTGTAATAGTGGAAAGTCTTTATTTCGGGATGGTATATAGTGCAAATCTGTAAAAGGAGACACTAAAATGGTGGTCTTAATTAAGGAGTGGTCGTTATTTCAGCGTGGTTTTTATGATGGGTTTTGCACCGTAATTGCAAATTAACTATGTCGGACTAGGTACTAAACTGTTTTTGTCTCAGTGATAGTAAGAAAAAGAAAACATTTATTTCAATATTACGGTTTTTATTACAGAAGATAGATAGATTATACCAACTTTCTATATAAATAAATCGGTGACAGTGATTTTTTGTTCCGACGATTGTCATTTCTGGTAATAGTCAGAGATAACATAAAAACTACTTCAGTCTAGGTTTTAATAAACCATCGTAGAAAACAATTTAAATAATGTCAGTGTGGAGTCAGAAGTGTCGTCTTTGTTTAAATTGTGTCGCGATGCCAGTCTAGTCATGATTTTGGAAGAAGATGTGTAAGCGGCCTGGTAGCTCAGTCAAGACCGATGTCGCAATGGAAGCGAGCGGTTCCGGGTTCGAGGCACGATCTGACTGCACATTTTTTCTCGCCCGTGACTGCTTTAAAATTTTGAAACATGCCTGCAATTCTTTACGCTTTAGAATTCGACGGCGATTAGTAAAAAAATACGGCGAAATTCGCTCCTCTTCAGTCATTTCTGTGCCCAAGGCTATAAAACTTAGCATGGAAACCAGTCTCAAATCTCAAGCATCTGATTGGCTGAAATGGCGACAAGTCGCCATTTCAGCCAATCAGATGCTTGAGATTTGAGACTGGTTTCCAATCTCAGCTTTATAACCTTCAGACCAGGAATTATAAATTACTACAAAGAATATAACCACATCTAAGACACTACGAAATACCACTCTAAACTGTGAATAGTCAGATATAAAAATGATCCATAAAATTAATTCTTTTGTGAAAACTTAGTTATAAAGAGAGGTCCGTTTATCAGTTGCCCAATATAGAAGGGTGATAAAATATGAATATGAAACTTGTTAGTTTCTATGTCTGAAAACTCTGCCAAGTTATTTCATGTATAGACCTAACTATCAGCATTTATAATGGACAATTACAAGTGATGAATCTCTTTTTCTCACCAGTCAATTAAAAATACATGGTAACTTACGAAGCAGACGTTAAACAACCGATTATTAGAGATGTGATGTAACTTTCTAATAACATGATTCCATTAAGTTACGCCTGTGGTTTAAGTATAAATTACCGACAAAGCAGCATCACAAAAATGTTAATGCCGTAACTATGTCACGTGACTGCTGTGCTGCATCCTCGTGTTTGTTGTTCAAATAATGGAACGTCACGCGAAAATGATATTTCGATGAAAATTTCTGATATTTAAGTTGTTACGATGTATTATGTTTAGAAAGAACTTAGAATAACCTATTTTTTCTCTTAAATTTATAGATCGCTTTGCTACTTTGCTATAAATTTCAACGATTTAATCAAAGGGAATATTTGTGGTTTCTAGTTATTGCAAAAATGATATCTACTGACATGTCTTGAATCTTATCAAATATGTTGTTTATTTAAACGCAATACGAACATAGTTAAACTATAGTCCCCTACCTGTTTGAAAGTATTTTCATTATGTCCGTTGTCATAGCAATATATTTTTTCTAACAAACAATAGGACTCAGAGATATTTTTGAAGAAAAACATACGCGCCGCAAGAAAATATGGCAAGGTAGAGTTATCATTCTTGAACAATGCATTGTCTTTCTATAACTTCTATCATTGATTGAAATATGAACAAAGTTTTTTAATTTTAATTTCTCATCTTTATTTAACATAATACCACGCGTATTTTTTATCAACAAAAATAATAAAATGGTAATTTCTTGAATTTTTCTCTTACCAAAAACGGTCCAGAAATCAAGCAATTCAATACTTTTTAGCGTTTGTTGACATTCTTAATCAGTTCAAGACCGTTTACTTAACGAATTTGGGTACATGTAGCAGTTATACAGTTATTGATGTAAACAATACAGTTTAAAACATTATTTTTAGGTGCATTGTAAGCAGAAGTGTCCACATTTCATGTTCATAACGTGATATTTATTAAACAGAAAGCCTGAAAATTAAAAGACAGGAAAAGTTAATGTTTAAGGATTTATGCGACGGGATAATGAAACTCAAATCATAGCAACCTTAAATTTTCTGATAACGTTCCATTGGCAGTTGACGGATGGGGTATGCAGGGCTAGCGCCATTGACAGCGGTTAAGTTGAAAAAGTGTGACTGAGTGTCTGATGTAATCATGACGTCACTGTCGTGTTGTACTATGACCAACTCAACGTAGGCCTACGCCTTGCCGTGTGATTTTTATCGACTCTAACTTTTTATTGTTGAATTTACATAACATTTACCTTATATTATAATACACTGTGCACAAAAAAATTAAACGTTCATTGATATAGATAGGAATTTCATTTTCTAACAAGACTACGAGCTTCTTGCTCACCCCTCGTATTTACCGGTGCATGGTCATCAATGAGGTCAAGCACTGAACGTCATTAGATCTCGGAAAAACAAACACAATTAACATCTACCGGTTTTGGCAAGTCTTAAAAGGCCAAGTTTTAAAGCGAGTATATTCTACTTCAAATGAAACTAATTATTGCGTTTTAAAGCTAATAAAAAAACAAGGAATGACGTTAGCTTCAACAATCCGTGCTAAATTATTGATGTTTAGAATTATTCGATGAGAAATGTGCTGTGGGGATTAAGGAATTTTAAAGTAAAGGCAGTAGTCTCTATAAATTTTGTTGCTTTTCAATGTAACACACAGTTTTGCGTCATCCTATTTTGAAGGAGAATAAGTCTGGCGCCGAGCCGACGGCATTATGACAAGGCCTCTGACAAAGCCATGACAAACGATTGGGTGTTTGTTAATGATATTGTCAGGAGTTGTTGACTCTGAGAGACAATCTTATTTCCACAAAATTATTGTTTTACAGATTGTGTCTATGAACGAAGCTCAGAGACACCACGCAATCAATGATATTTAATATAGTGTAACATTTAAACAACGAAATACATCGTGGAAGTTTAATGAATTGCTGGTACATGAATTATATCTCAGAAGTTGGATAGGGTACTTGACGCCAACAATGCTACGTGAGTATATCCACCGTGACCAATCGTTAACTTGCGAGAGCGGTAAAGACGCATCGGATCCCGAAATTTCCGGTATGTATTTTGTTAGTTAAGTTTTGTAAGAACATTGAGGATTTCTCTGAAAAAGCAGCTTTCTCTAGATATATTTGTATGTATATAAACAAAAGGATTTTCCCCCCAAAAAAAACAATCAACAGAATACTTAGCGGAAATTTCGTGATCCGGCGCGACTCTGCCGTTTTCGCAATGAAACGCTTGCACACAGTGATATCACAGTTTGAGCTCAAATCCCCTGACTATTACGAATTTGTTGTTTTAATATAAATGCAAAAGACATACTGCATGAATTTTCAAATATTGGAAACATTTTGCTATTGAACATTCTAAAAAACGATATAAGAAGAATTATTTGACAGTTGCTGAAACTCCGGCATTTCAGAGAAGAAATGTGCGTGGAAAGCGATGTTAAATGATCGGAAAACAGATCGTTATATTAAGTATGTCTGACGGCTCATTCTAATATCAAGTAATTTATTTTGGCAGAATAAAGCTGATTTATTGCTTTTTTTTCATTAGATGATCGCTTTAGAAATTCAAACTAGAAAATAATTTACTTTCAGTATTTAAATGATGATGTGGTGAAATCTGTTACCACAGGAAATATTCTATGAACACAAAAATCCCACCTTACAGATTCAAATTAAATGTTCAAAAGAAACATGCATATAAAAATAAAAAAACACAATTGTTCAGATTTTGAAACAAGGGTTCAAACATTAGTAATTAAATTCAAGAGCTGATTGCCAGAAAGAAGACCAAGGCCCAAGATCATAAACCGACCAGTCGCTATTTCAACCAATCAGACGCTTGAGATACGAGACTGGTCTCGTGTTTTAATTTTATGATATTGGGCCCAGTCATTCGGAAGAAAATGTTTCGAAACTTCTACATAGTTCATTATTTTTTGTTTCGCGCGGGCTTATGAACATTTGGATTGCTTAAGCAGGTGCTAATTATGATTGATTTTGATTGGTGATCTGGATTTTTAAAATAGATTACAACTAATTCGACGTCAATGATTCGATGTCTGTTTTACGAAATTACTTGATATCATTTTAGTAAGTTTTGTTTTCATATTCGGATGACATTTACGATGACAAATATCTGACAATAATTTACAAGAATTTCGTTTTGTTCAGTTACAGAATTATCGAATTTATTAGCTTAGGTCTGATAATTTCTGGATCTTGTCGAATTGAAAAGCAGTTGGGGTTTCTCGAGACAAAATATGGTATTTTATACTGAATGCTGGTATCTAAAACTCTATCTATTACAATCTATAGAAAAATAAATATACTTGAAAGACAGGCATCAATTAGATGATTTTGATAATGAAAATGTATACATCACCCCACATTTTGAAGACAGTGACAATATTTAAAATTGAACAAATGGCTATCGACATTTTGATGCAAGGAAACTTAAAACTACCAAAGAGAATGGCTATTTTTTATGAATTGGTTATAAAAGTAAACATTTTCAAAAAAAGGCAAGACAATGGTAAAACGTTCTTTCTTTTGAAGAGCCATCTGCAGTCGTCATTGCACGACAGCTGTAAAGAGACAGACCTGAGAAATCTGACATTCAGCAACACTTCAAATATGCTTGTGGATTTTCTCATTAATTATTTGACCAGAACCAGACATTTCACGTTCAAGCAGACTGTTCAATGACACACCGAGAACAGACATAAAATCTGCACGGTAATTAACGTTTATTTTTGTAATGTAGGTGAAATTGATTTCCATCGAAAATAATCCATCACTTAAAGAAAATTATCGGTCAACAATATGATGACGGCTCATGGTGAGCTATTTTGATCAAGTTTTGTTCAGTGCTTTTAGAAGGTGGTCGATTTTTGCGTCGCCCTTTCGAAGAAAAGGCGACATATATGAATCGCTTTGTCCGTCCGTCGGTCCGTCCGTAACGAAAACTTAACGGTTGGCTGTAACTTTGCCATTTCTTAATATTCTTCATCAAACTTTCAAATTATATTGCTTATGACAACGCGGTCATGATGATGCCATATTCTTTACGTCAAGTTACGTTTGATGGAGTTATGCCCCTTTTTGTAGTTAGATTTTGTCAGTGGTACTTGGCAAAAACGGTCGTTGTAATAGTGGATAGTCTTTATTTCGGGATGGTATGAGTATATATTGCAAATCTGTAAAATGAGACAGTAAATGGGAGATCTAAATAAAGGGGTGGTATTCATTTCACGCTGGTTTTTTATGAAGGGTTTTACACCGTGTTTGCTTACTAGTTATGCAATGTCTGCCTAGGTACTAAACTGTTTACTCTCAGTGATAATACGAAAATGAAAACACATTTATTTCAACATAAAAGTAATTACGTTTCTTTGAAGAAGATAGATCAATTGTAAAACACTTTTCGTACAAAAATCGGTCTATTAGTTATGAAGAAAGGGCCCAGTTATCGACGGCCAAATATATGTGATAAAATATGAATCAGAAATCTGTCTATGTCTGAAAACTCTGCCAATGTATTATAGGCTTAACTATTACATGTAGCGTTTATAATTGAATATTACCAGTGAGAGATGAATCTCTTCTCTCACCGAACAATTAATAAGACATGGTTACTTGTGAAGTTGTGAAGCAGACGTTAATTACAATAAAATTACAATAAAATTACAATTTTTACAATAAAATTACAATTTTTAATTACAAAAAAATTACATCTGATTTACAGATCATTGATAATACGCCAAAATCTTGAGAGTGTTTAACTTCTAAATATTGCTATATCGGTCATATTGTTACCGGTGATCTTAATGTAATCAAAGACTCTAGAATTCGTAATTTAATTTCTAAAGGTCCCAAATATATAATTCCATCCAAAATTGATTTTAATGCATGTCGTGCAGAAATTGCTATGTCTTTAAACCTATTTTGCAATAAATGGTGCAAAAGAGAACATGCTGAGCCTAATGCACTTTCTATCTGGAAAAAACACATATTCAAAATAACAGACACTCGTATATCATTTTATGAAAGAAACATTGCTTTATTACCACCTCGACCTCGTTTTAACTTTCGTCATTTGAAAAAAAAGGAATTCAAGACTTTCATAACAAATTTGTTTTAACACCTGCTGATAAGCCTTCTAATAATGTAATTATAGTATGGCGGGTACATTATATTAATATTCAAACAGAAGAACTGAACAGCACTGATGCTTATGTAATGACTTCTTCATCTGAGAGTGATATTGTTACTGCACACACTCTACAAATTACAAAATTTAGAATCAGTATTGAGCCGAAACAAGACAAAGTACCTACTATGTATTGGTTGCCTAAAATGCATAAAACACCGTACAAAGCAAGATTTATTGCTAACTCTAGTTCTTGCACTACTACTAAATTATCCGTGCCCTTAACTTCTTGTCTTACAGCTATAAAAGAACATGTAATTAGGTATTGCGATAAGGTTTTTGAAACTTCTGGCAAAAATTTATTTTGGTCGATTAAAAATTCAAATGACGTTTTGAAAAAGCTTAAATCAAATAATTTTCAGGCGTTCTGTTTGTCTACTTATGATTTCTCAACTTTATATACCTCGCTCCCTCATAATTTAATAAGAGACAAACTAACCAGTCTCATTGAAAAAACGTTTGCTAGAGAAAATAAAACCTTCATCGCTTGTAATGAACATAGGACATTTTTTACAGATGGTTCTTATGATAATTATACTTTATGGACTTGTCAAGACCTAATAGAGTCGCTAACTTTCTTACTGGATAATATTTATGTTAGGTTCGGTACCTCTATTTATAAACAAGTAATAGGCATCCCAATGGGTACTAATTGTGCACTCCTTGTTGCTGATCTGTTTTTATACTGTTATGAAAGAGACTTTATGTTATCTCTTTCTACTGAACATCAAGATATATTATTACAGCTTTTAACAACACCTCGAGGTACCTTGATGATTTATTAAATATAGATAATAACCATTTTCCATTACTGGTTAATAAGATCTATCCTAAAGAACTACAACTTAATAAAGCGAACAATTCAGAAAAGCAAGCAAACTTTCTCGATCTAAATCTGTCAATTGAAAATGGTTATGTCACTACTAAAATATATGATAAAAGAGATGATTTTAATTTTAATAAAGTAAATTTTCCGTTTTTAGACGGCGATGTTCCCCGTGCAACATCTTACGGGGTTTATATTTCACAGCTTGTTCGCTTTGCAAGAGCTTGCAACGATATTAATGATTTCAATGAACGTAATCTTTGCATTACAGAAAAATTTTTAAAACAAGGTTATCGGTATCTCAAATTAAGGAAAACATTTTGCAAGTTTTATCGTCGATACCCATAAATACAGGTGCAGTTTAAAATCACTATTGCAACAAGGCATTTCACAGCCAGTTTTTTATGGAGATTTAATTTATAAACTTAAGAAGATAAAGGGCAATGTTAATTTCTCCCGGTTATTCGTAAACACCATCTGTAAATTTAAAAAGAAAGGTTACAAACATGATATTTTACAGCGCTCTGCATGCCTGGTGATTAACCCTTCTACAGTTGATCATTATGCTTACCTCTTTGGTTGCACGACGGTGGCAGGGGTTTAAGAGTTTATGAAGGTTATTGGGGAAATCTTTTCTTAAAAGAACCTAGAAGCTCGATTTGTTTCTTTTATCCCTGTCATCGTGTTCTTGCTGATTTTACTCCAGGAGCTCTGGTCTCGGTAAGATCATTGAGTACCCGCCCTTTGGCTTTGCAATGCTATTAGATTCTTCTGTTTTATATGTTTGTGTGCTTTTGCATGCAACATTGTTTAGCCAATAGGTGGGTTGGAGTTGTTTCACCAAGACAACTTGTATTTGTTTTGTGATATGAGAACCTGTTGTGGCAAGTGTGAGGTTGGTGCACCCTAGAACCTGGTTTAAACCCCCAGTGGCAATTTGATTTGCCACTGACCGTTCCATGGCGGTAACCCCTCGGGTTCTCATTTTTGTTAATTGTTAGTGGTGTCTCTTTTGAAACTGATCATTTTATTAACCATGCTCTCTCCCTCTCTTCTTCTTGACTGTGTGGGGAGGCTGTTTTTTCTGAATGTGGCGATTCCTGGTATGCATATTTCACCTTTTTAGACATGAAATACTTAACCGATAATTAGATATGTGATGTAACTTGCTAACAGCACGGTTCCATGAAGGTACGCTTGTGGTTTAGTTATATATTACTGAAATAGCAGCATCACAAAAATTTAATGCCATAACTATGTCACGTGACTGCTGTGCTGCATCCTCGTGTTTGTTGTTCTAATAATGGAACGTGACGCGAAAATGATACTTCGATGACAATTTATGATATTTTGGTTGTTACAATGTACTATGTATAGAAAGAACTTACAATTACCTATTATTTTCTCTTAAATTTATAGATGATTTTATTTTAAATGTTAACGATATAATGTTTTTTGTAAGGCAAGTGCTGAATAAGTACGATTTTCCCAAATTTCCCCCAACGTTTTAAGTGGTCCCAATTGTGCAGTGAAAAACTTACTGAACTTCCTTCTACAGTGCACTGGTTTTAATAACAAAACATTTTATTTATGACATATATACGTGCGCCTGATTTTAAAAACATGGTTGTATGAAATACAATATTTTTAATTATTACGGTTTATTTTAAGTACAGAACATTTTATTAGAAACTCGCACGGAAACACAAATGTGACATTAAGCGTGAATATTTGTGGTTTCTAGTTATTAAAAAGATTTGATATCTACTGACATGTTTTGAATCTTATCAAATTTGTTGTTAATTTAATCACAATATGAGCATTGATAGTAAACCTATAGTCTCTATCTGTTTGAAGGTAATTTTATTAAGTCAGTTGTCATAGACATTAAATTATTAAAAACAACAGTTTGACATACCAACAGTATGCTTACCTCTTTGGTTGCACGACGGTGGCAGGGGTTTAAGAGTTTATGAAGGTTATTGGGGAAATCTTTTCTTAAAAGAACCTAGAAACTCGATTTGTTTCTTTTATCCCTGTCATCGTGTTCTTGCTGATTTTACTCCAGGAGCTCTGGTCTCGGTAAGATCATTGAGTACCCCTTTCGGCTTTGCAATGCTCTTAGCTTCTTATGTTTTATATGTTTGTGTGCTTTTGCATGCAACATTGTTAAGCAGATAAGTGGGTTGGAGTCTTTTCACCAAGACAACTTGTACTTGTTTAGTGATATGAGAACCTGTTGGGGCAAGTGTGAGGTTGGTGCACCCTAGAACCTGGTTTAAACCCCCAGTGGCAATTTGATTTGCCACTGACCGTTCCAAGGCGGTAACCCCTCGGGTTCTCATTTTTGTTTATTGTTAGTGGTGTCTTTTTTTAAACTGATTATTTTATTAACCATGCTCTCTCCCCCTCTCTTCTTCTTGACTGTGTGGGGAGGCTGTTTTTTCTGAATGTGGCGATTCCTGATATGCATATTTCACCTTTTTTTAAAACTAAATCGTAGACTGTAAATGACAAATGATCACGGATTAAGAGTTCAGTCAATATTTTTCAAATTAAAAGTTACCGACAAACAGTTACCATTTAGGACTGCGAATGTACGATCTCAAGGGTTCCGAATTTTTATAATAATTGATAGTTTGATAACGAAGCTGAGGAGAAGTTATACAGTTATTCCTGGTAGTTGTTTAAAACATTATTTTTAGTAGCATCTTAAGCAGAATTGTCCAGAATTCATTTGCAAACCGTCACATTTATTGAACAGAAAGCATGAAAATAAAAATACAAGACAACCATATGTTTAATGATTTATGCAGTGGGATAATTCAACCTTTCTTGCGACTTATTTTATTTAGTTAATTTCCTGTAGCTATCGACAAGCCATCAGACAAGACATTACGTAATTGATCGACGGAGAATAATTCAACTATTTGTGTAACATGCAAAGCCATAAGGGGCCTGGGTTTAGCCACACGCAACAATTCTTGATCGTGATGTTAAACTTTTCGATCTATTGAAATTATATTTTAATAGAGTACTTTTAACTAAAATGTTAACATACGTATCGTGCTCTACGACCTTCTAGAATCTTACATTTTGACGAAAAAAAGATCAAGTTCAAAATACAAACGCTTTTAAATTAAGAGCTTACAATAATTGAAATCATATTCATAGATTCATAATATCTTGCATTATCTAGCTGTACATTATTCCCGGTTATGTCTGCTTGTAGGAAAGGTGTTAGAGACTTACAAAACATATCTGATAAAATGAAAACCAGTTTTTGTTTTACAATCACTTCACACTCAACCCCATTTGAGATGTTTTTAGAAAATAACAGTTCCCAAGGTTATAAAACTGAGCATGGAAACCAGTCTCAAATCTCAAGCATCTGATTGGCTGAAATGGCGACCAGTCGCCATTTCAGCCAATCAGATCCTTGAGATTTAAGACTGTTTTCTAATCTCAGCTTTATAACCTTGGGCCCAGAATATATTTACACTTACACATTACAAATCGAATTTATTAGGTAGAGATCTTACTGGCCACCTGGTGGGCTTTAGTAAATATTTCCGGTAACTAACTATTTCTGACCTAGATACGAACAGATCCAGATTAGACAGCACAGATGTGGCGGTTGATCTGGATCTACTTTGGTTGCATATTCGTTAAAATGTGTATATATGGAGTAAATGGTTATCAAACACTTGTCATTCCCCTTTAAACAAGATGGAGAGGTGTAACTCACTATCAGCTGCTACAGTATAATATGCTTGGATCCAGACAAGCCATACTTCTTACTAAACACATTACAGTTATTACTGTGATCAGTTCCTTTGAACACTGCTCTACCTCGTAATGCCCCCGTAATGTTCTGATAAGAACAATAATGAACAAATTAAAATTATTATTATTATTATTATTATTATTATTATTATTATTTATTTGTGATGTAGTGGTCGATACAACTTTAATAGTTCTTAAAGCGCAGTATCTCTGTGCCGGGAAATCCGATTTCCAATATTTCAACAATATTGTGTCCGTGCATGTTCCAATACATGTAACAGGGGAAAATAACTGACATTATGTTACTAGTATTATTTTACCTTGACAGATATTGGTAAAATGTTTTCAAATGTTTTTACTCTTCGCGGACAACGATCTCGTTTAAATTATATTAATAAAAGAAGCCTAAAATAGCGAATAAAGTGAATTCAGTTGAAATAAGTAGAACACCATTAGCATTGCCAAGATTTTTCCAGAAACAAAAGCCATCGTACTTTCTTTACAAAGTTCAACGTTTTGTTTTTCAAAATGCGGTCAATATTTTACAGAAACAAGGATAACTTTGAGACAAAAATAAACTGAAATTTATTTTTGTTCAAAAGTAGCTATCAAATGTAATGGGGCCGTTCTGACCAGCGTCTTGTTTGTCATTCGAGCGTTTCCCGAATGTCTGTGCGTATGGGTATACAAACCGATGTTTTTATAAGTAAAGTTCAGGCTGTCAAAGGCACGTCGTATGGCTGAGAACGCTTATGACATCCTTGCCAATAGGTTCCAGGTTCTCCTCAGTACTGTGAAGCATGCTTCCGCAGCCGTATGGCTCATCGTTACCACTTGCCTGTGTTTGCACAATGTCATGCGTATGAGGTATTCAGGTCAGCAGATCGCCTGGACCGTGAGGACATATTCATGTATTCCTTGACATTGAAGAACACAATCTGGAGGATACATGTACCGTCAATGTCACAGAGCCTAACGTTGACAACATACCGGGAAAGCGCCAGAGGAATATCCTGAAACACTGGTTAAACTCGGAGGTTGGTGCTGTGTCATGGCAGTTAGATATCATATCAAAACCCTTGTGATTTGAGACTGGTCTCCATTTTCAGTTTTATAGACTTGGTACTAGGAAACTTTAAAATTACGGCCAATCACAAGAGCGACACTCGTATGCGTTAATATATTTACTGAACAGTCCCACGCACACACAATTTGTTTTATTTTCACATTCCTGTTATTTCCATATTTCCATAGATATTAAAACAAATGAATGTATTCTTGTTTTAATCAGGGGAGTTATCATTGCTAAGAAACATCCTTAAACAACACATCACAAACAAAACCCCAAAAGAAATAAAAAATGCAGAAAATCTTGTGATTTCCCTGCAAAATGTTATGAAAATCATACTTTACAGGGTTTATAAAATAAGTGAACGGCGGATTGCAATTTTTACTGCATATCCACAAATTTTGTATATATGTGGAACAAGTAGATAGAAATAGATTGTAAACAATTGAATTCTGTAATAAAATCAGGAGTTTTTCTAACTTCCTGCTACGTGAGAAGTTAGTTCATATTCCATTAGTGCAGATGAACAGGGCCCAAGATCATAAACTACGATTGGAGACTAGTTTCAAATCTCAAGCATTTGATTGGCATCAGATGCTTGAGATTTGAGACTGGTCTCCTGATTTAGTTTTATGCTCTTGCGCCCAGAATTAATCAATGGGTTTGAGAAATTTACATGTTTGCCGCATTTTAATATCACCTTTTCATTCTTCGTGTATATCTTGATTTGAACTTAATTAACAATCTGGAATTGTTATTTCATTATTTCAACCCCTTGAGATTTCTTAATGAAACCTATGCCGGAAACAAACATATCAAAACTGTTGGAGATTTTAAGAAGTATTTCCTTATTTCTTGATAAGAACAAACTTCAATTTTGTGACTATAAGGCAAGAAAATTTTTGTCCTTTTGGGAAATAATAATTATAGTTATTTGTTATGATAGGAATATAGATTCTAATTGCCTGAAAATAATATGATACTAAATTTAAACTAAAACGAACTAAAAAGACACGACAAATATTAAATATATTGCAGGTTCTTTTTGATTGACCCAGTTCATGAGCAGTAATGGAAATGCATATTACTGTTCACTCCGCCTCGTCCCGATGAGCGAAACTCAAAGTTTTCACAAAACACAATGTGTCGTGCTCAAAGGGCCTTCAATGGGCATACAAGTAACTGATAACAGCACTGATTCAATTTAAGGAATGACTTTGAAAGCACTTTAAAGGAATTTAAAAGTCATATAACACAGCAAATATGGAGCATTTTTGATAGAGCTCGTTCAAGTGAGTGTTCAATTTCTATATCACCCTATATTGTAGACAATTATTAATTAGATCTACATGTAACGCTACACCCCATAGATACACCTTATATTACATGGGCCACCAGTGTAAATCCAAATTAGCCAGCACATCAATGCCATCTGATCTGGATCCACACTGTTCACACAGTTCACACATTGGTCAAAAGTAACATAATAAATCAAGAGCGAACGGTTTAGATCCTGATCAGACGGCATGGAAACGAATAAACAAATAAAGACAACGCGGTAGGTTGCCAGTCGCCATTTCAGCCAATCTGATCCTTGAGACTGGTTTCTAGTCTTATTTTGAATGTTTAGTGAAAGCTTCTCCAGATAATTTGAATTAAACAATCAGCACATCTGATACAATGTCTTCAGTAAGAATATTTAAAGAAAACGATCAATGAGCTAACTAGTTATCCGATCGTCATGGCCGAGCAACAATTTGTTCAGTAATATGCAGCCAGTTTCTCACGTTATATTCTATTTTGTGTGACATTTCAATTTCATTATCTGGACCCAAAAGCAATTATATTTTGTAGAAATTGAGTCTGTAGATCCATATTACTACCAATTACGTTGGCAAACTTTCACCTAAATGTTCGCCTTCGTAGTAAAGCGAGTATGTCCGGAAAGCTATGGACGAATATAAGATTTTGTTTAAAGTTTATTTTCGTGACAGAGCATATTATAAATAACACTGACAAAATAAAATTCAGAAACTGTCATGTCACGTGAATAGGATAATGTGGATAAGATAGAGTTTTAGTTTCCTATAAAAAAGATAAATAATTACCAAGACTGCTTTGTTTTGGAACTTTGATAATGTTTTGGATTTGCAGCAAAATACTCAAACAAGTAATGTTTAATCAAGCGATTTACAGTATTTTAACCATGTTCCATGATTAATTTTATTTGTGTGGGTAAAAGGGGAAGAGGTTTGGTGAATACTGTGTTGAGTATATATAATTCATCAGCAACAGAATATTGCAGCTGGTAAAATCTTGAATGTTTTCATAAGGAGGGGCACACGTCTAACCCGAAATAGACTTAAATAAGCGATATCACAGGCAAATGAGAACTAGTTCTGGTACGAAACCAGTGACAAACTGCCATCAACGCCTTGTTTGAAATAGACAGGAAATTTGCAAGAGACTCACATTTTGACCATCTGGGTTATTCAACGCCGTCGTGTGGCGCAACACGATAATGAAGTTATCGCAACACAAAGTACATGTATCACGAAATATCACGGTTCAAGAAAAACAGATCAAAGTTATGCCAAAGGTTGGCCGTAAAACAATGACATATAGATACTCACCATCAATCATTTCAAGCAAAACAGAACAAATAATAAAACGAAAACAAACCAGTCAATGCTGTGCAATATTCAGAAAGGTTCTCCCAAGGGATTAATTGACGCTAAACATGACATGATATATAACAAGAGGTTTGCGTGTTGGTCTACCGTGGGGTCCTATTTTAAATATTTGTGCTATAAATATGTTTCGTTTTAATGCTAACGGCGCCAATGTGTGCATGACTTTCATTTTTAGAATGTTTTGTTTACCATTCTGTTGCTGTTGTCAAACATATATCTTGGCAAAAATGTAAAAACAAACTTTGAAGGTACTTTACTGATAAAACTATTTTTAACTGGAACAAAAACAGAAAACAATCGTTAAGGATAATGAGTAAAGTTGTCAAGTGTATATATGAAACAAAAAACAACATTTGAAAGTGTTGCTTTTTGCAATTATAGATACTTCTGTGCAAATTGCAACTTACAGATATATAATAAACATGAAGCACTTTAAATCGCTTTATGTTTTATTTTTAATTCAACGTACGAAACGCAGAATCCTTGTTATTAAAGACAAAAATTACCAGTTGGCTGGAACTGGCATTTATATACTCACAATTTTGCTAGTGCCAATTTAAAACTTTGCTTAAAATATTTAATCATTAATATTTCATTAGGCAAGTTCGCTTCATTTATTCTTTCACATTGCCCGTGAAATTGTCAGTGATGCAAGCGAATTGAAAAATCACTATTTGTACAATAAGCAAATAGGCAAAAATATATAAGAAACATGGCACGTTTTTGAAGTTATTTTTAGTTATGAAAATCCGTTAAATGTTCTAATGAAACTTACAAGAACCATTTTATATGCGACTTTCAATAAAATATCGATTCAACACAAGAATGAAAGTCCAGAGATGCCTGCAAATCAATGACATTGTTTGCTGTTGAGTACATGTACTCATAAATAATTATATGAGAAAAGGTTCATTTCCTTGTAAAAATAAATAAACAGTGTAACCTTTATATTTGTAACGGATCGGGGTCGTTTAGGTGACATTTCAACAAATTTGTTATCAAATTTCCCTTGCAATGATATCAACCGACTTATTTTTTAAAATGAATTAAATTAAATTAAACATTCGTCGTTTGTTGTTGGCAAGACTAACATATCATAAAACTGTGTATTGTGAGGGCAAACTTATAATTTGTTAAGGTGACAATGATCTTAGTACATGTGGCAAATAATACATTATTTTACCTGAATTTGAGATGTGTTCCATTAGCTCTAATGCATTAGGCTTTGTTAAGAAACTTAAAAAAAACATTTATTAACTTTTACGGGAACTACACTCACACTCATTATTTTCATTCAACTTGTTTGAATGGTGAAAATATTAAGTCGTGTATAACATGAAAAAATCTAAGTTTTCATTTACAAGATTTCCTAGAAAGAGACAATATTTGTATATATTATTAAAACTCTAGCCTTCGCCTGTAGGTTTTATGTGATTTGCATTTGCCATTAAGTTTACGTCAAAGGAGACTTTTGCTCAACAAAGCATCAATTTAGCTAGTGCCATTCTATGGTAACACTATTCGATGAGACACTTATTACATTTAATATGAGAAAGAAAGTATCTTGTGTACAGGGATATTCATGGACATTAATGGAAGAAGTCTATAGCGAAGATGTAGACGATGGCATGCTGACATACCAATAGTCTGTGTTAATTGAATGCATTGCTGTCTTGATAAACATAATACTAGAATTATGTTTGTATTCATATTAACAATGCTTGATCATTGTACATCATATATATCAAAAGGACACCAAACACATATTTATCACATACATAAGAGACTGTTAACTGTCTATTCAGCTAAGTAACTAACATTTTAACTGAATTCAACATGGAAGAACAATGCAGAGGTATTAAAACATAAAATTTAATTTTTTAAAATCCAATTTTTTTAAACTCCAAAATGCTATATATGTATTATACGTTAACTACTTCCAGACAGAAACTAAACATATATAACGCATGAACACAATAGGGTTTATAACCTATACGTACGATCAGTGTTGACCCAGATTTGTCTGCGCAGCCTTACAGCTTGATTCGGGTCTATAATATTCGTCATCCGATCAAAGAAGAATTTTTAATTCAATTAGAGAACAGTTAAGATAATTTTCAACCGTGCAATTTAACCAAGATCTACACTTTTCAAACAGGCAGTAAGCCCTATTTTGTGCTTGAATATTTGGATTTCACAGTTCGCTGCATGAAAAGATGGAAGTCTTTCTGTTCTGGCTTTTTGTGACATCTGTACATTGCATTTCTATTTTTAAGTTTGTGCACATTTGCATGCCACGTTGTCGAGTAGTGTGTAGGTCGAAGTTAATTTATCAAAGAATACTGTGCGCATTTGTTCATATGAGAACCTGAAATGAAGGGTCTGTGGTGATGAGCCAAGAAGCCTGCAGCTTTTTTGTAATTTTCACTAATTAGATTTCACTTTTTAATAAATTTCATATTTTTCAACTTTTTAACTTTTGTTTTTAAATAACGGTTCGTGTCCCACATAATGCGGGAAACATCGACATGATACAATTTACAAATAGGCAAACATAACATAAGCAAAGATATTACGATATAATTTACAAACATAAATCACGAAATAGTTGGAAAACGGCAATAGTTTAGTTTTTAAGAAATGGTAGGTATGATGGAAGGTATGACGTAATAATACAGTTTATATATATGGGTAACAAAACAATTACATTAAAAAATCGTTTACATGTTTACAACAATGGGAGTAATAGGTTAACATTACATATATTAATAATAGTCCGGAAAAGGACTAGAAGAATAAGGCATTAACATTATTTTTTTGAAATATTTCATTATTTTACTACAAAATATACTAAGATTCTTTAGAACTACATATTTCTCTGATTTAATATGTTCGATAAACTTTAATATACTTGGTCTTCTAAAAATATATGTATTGATACATATTTTTCTATCGTCTTTCAAAATAGGACAAAATAGCATATAATGATACTCATCATCTATATCGTTACAAATTGGACATTTACCTTCGTTTGAAGGAATGTTTCTCCATCTTCCTGTTTTTATAGGCAGATGGTGGTTTCTAGTAAAAAAAGACATTAACGACTGGCAAACATTATTTGGTAGGTTATTAATATAATGACTTCTAACAAAATTTGTTTAAACGTGTTATATAGATTGCTACTAGAGTAATTTTTGATTTCTGAATGTCATTTTTGAATGAATATGCTTTTGAGTTTTTGAAAGGAGGCCTTTATTAGCCAATTACTGTTTATAAACACTTCTTTTAGACCCTACGCTCTTATTTGTCAGTCATTTACACAGCTACATGTATGTAATTATGATAAAATTAGTTCTTAAACTTTCGAAATGGAATTTTTAATTTAAAACAAATATTAACATAAAAATCTACATGATATAATACACAATTCACTACTGATACTATTTTATTAATCTAAAACATATACTTATCTTAACCTGTTTTGGTAGTTATTTATATCACCTAATATTATTTACAAAGATCATAATGCTTATGCTGGTGCTTATCATTGCCGTAAAACAATTTTCATTATTGAATAAATCATTCAATGCCGATTAAATGTTTCATTGATTGTTTCTTTCTTTTACTGAATTGGGCATTAATTATTTAAAACCAAGTCGGCATTATATTTATAGTGATTTTATAATATTTCTCTTAGCATGATTCTTGTTTTAACAACATAAATTGTTTTTGTTCTGCATTAAATACATGCATATGTATCATAATGAGCTGCATTTTATTTCATCAAAGCAACTTATACTTAATACATGTACTTAGAGCTTATTAGGGAAACCTGACGGGGCCAGTGTGATGTTAACGTTTCTCCTAGAATCTCCTTCCCCGCCACCCTACTTCATATGGAACAAAAGTGTTGCAACTGAACGTTACTGGGCGGTATAACTCAGTTTCCCTTTCATTTATTTTTAGATGTCATATTGTTTAAATGATAATAGACCTATACTCTCTTTCTCTCTGTTGTTTGTCTGCGTTGAGAGGCTTTGTTTTCTACATGTGGTCTTTGCTGCTATGCATATTTCACATTTTATTTTAAAATGGTTACACTCACCTTTGTAACATAAACGATGTGAGAATGATGGGATCTGTCAGTTTCTGCTTGCTATCGCTTTATTGCATAAGATAACGTATAACAGTTCAGATAAACCCGTATGTCATTAAGACAGCTTGAACCTTTGTGGAATATGATACATTATAAGTAAATTTATTAAATGTGCTACAACTGACTAGCGAACATAAACAACGATTTAAACTTCAAGAATCATTTAACTCTCTTTAAACGAATAAAACCTCCGGGAAGAACGGCCACCAAATATAATATCAAATCAATCACTGAGAAATATACATTTCCATTAAAAAAAAACAATTTCTAAGAGATATTTTACGTGCGTTATTGAATATCGCGTACTTGATCTAAACTCACATGAGCCGCGCAATGATAAAAAAGTTTCGCCAAAAAATCACAGTATACACACAATATTGTCAAAACTTGTAACATAATAATATAATAATTAGCAGAAAGCGGATTATAAAGTTGCGCACTTTTTAAAAAAGAAAAAGAACTGAAAATACTAAAATATCATTGACGGAATATCGAGTAGAGCTAATATTGGTAATTACAAGAACAACAATAACCATACTGAAATTCTGGCAAAGAGAAGTACAGAGTGGTTTAAGTGCATATTTGATATGCAAGATCCAAATAACAACCCAAGACAACTACACAATGTAGGTCATGACATTTGTTATTAAACCGCTTAAGTTAAACACCAGACAATCCATTTAATTACAGACTCTCTCTAGATGTGTTTGCAATTCTTCATATCAGAAATGTTTTTTTAATTTCTGTTTAGATATGATAGGAAATGCTGAAAACAGTTTGAATTCCAATAAAAGCATTATCTGAGCTATGAACACAGCAAGAGTAATCTCGTGCATGGAATATAAGAAAATTCTCCAATTGCTATTGTGATGAGCTTTTAAATGAAAGACGCAAAGTACTAGTAATATCGAATCACTTTTATAATGCAAACATAACTCAGATAGATTAATTCACACTTAATATAGGGCACGTCAAATTGTGTCCTTGGATACATTTCTTCACATTTATGTTGCTATTATATTTAATTAAAAAGCACTTAATTTACAAGTATTATCTATCATTTTCTTTATAACTGATATTTTCTTTATAACTGATATAATATTTTATTATAATATAAATGTATTTAGACTATCTTTTCTTTAGCATGAAATGTGTAATGTCATATTGTTAATACTATAGCTATCTTTTGATTGCCAAATGTTGTAATATTCTATTAGGAAAGAAGTTGACTGAGTTTAGGTCTGAACCAGTCAGATGCACCACCTAAATTACTATGACAACGCAGATGACCGATGTTTTTGTTACAACATTACATAAACAACGCAATGTTTTAGTTTCAACCTTACTATGATAACGCAGGCGAACAACATTTGAGTTACTATATTATTAAGACAACGCAGACGAGCGATTTCTTAGTTATAACATACCCAGATTTGTTTTTTTTTTTTGTCAATATTGACTTTTAGACAGAATATCATGTAACAATCCCTTAAAAAGTATGATTACTGACTACGAAAATATACTTTGAGTCGATAAGTTCCATGTTGAGATGATGTTTCTTTGATTCGTTTTCGTGTCTGAAAAATGCCTGAAAATTATATATGGCTTTTTTACAAAACAAAAAATAAAAATAAACCGCGTTCACGAACCTGTAGCGAAATTTGAAATGTCAATGTCATTAATAATATTTCTTAGCAAGAATTTCTAGAATACTCCAAACTTTATCTGACTTTCTTTTTTATTGTTTAAACATGATTGTGTTTTCGTTTTAGATAGCATTAAAATAACGTCACGTTTTTGTTCAAACTTTTTAGACTCTGACATTTGATACTTTTCGGGAAGAAGAATCATACTTGGTAATGTTTTGACTGTTTCACTGCGCATGTCTGTATGTTCTGATAACGACGGAGAAAGAGTCTAGGTAATGTTGTATCCGTGTTTCGTTTTACTGCCATGATTCAATGCTACGTGCGTAATTATTTATCATGTCCAATGTGATCATATATTATCTTTTTTTCTACTTAAAGCGCAGAAACACAAACTGGTAAATTATTATCAATAAGAATTCTTGTTTTCTCCAGAGCTATTAAACATCAAAAGTCTCAAAAGTGCTAGATTTATTATTTTAATATTCAAGAATAAGAAATGCGACCATCTGCGCTTTAAATTATTATATATAAAATATAATAAAATACTGTCTTTAGAGAACGATAGGCCTATGTTCAGACTATCGACCTGCACGCTTTTTTTTGTTTTTGATACTAGAAGGCTATAGAGGGCTCGCATTATATCTTAATATCATATACCCTATGAATTTAAAGCATTCTGATTGGTCGAGAGCTCCGTACTCGCGAGTCCGAAAAAAGTGATAAATACCCGGGGAATTAATAACTACCTTAACTATCATCATCATCATCAGCAGCAGCAGCAGCAGAAGCAGCAGCACCACCCCCACCACCACCACCATCATCATCATCATCATCATCATCAGAATGCTTTAAATTCATAGGATATATGATATAACAAGTAAATACTAATGTTGAGGTCGATATGTAGTTTTGCGGACCTGGGTAGTGTGATATCGACCTCGGACTTCGTCCTCGGTCGATATCACACTACCCAGGACCGCAAAACTACATATCGACCTCAACATTAGTATTTATTTGTATAATAAACAGTCAAAAATGCTACGACCATCGACGTCTATGTGGAGTTCACAGTTAATTTTATTAATACCGGCATCGTATAGAATGCCATGATAAGCAAGCAAAGCAAAAAGTAAGTACCGGTGTTTGGCCTCTCATTTTTGCAACAAGCTTGCAAACTACAGATCAAACACATAAATTACTACTGGGTTGACCTCTGGTTCAGACGATTTCTTTGCAGTCGTAGTTTTCCACTAAAGATCAGTTTAGCCCAGGAAAAGTACGTCTGATCAGGAAACATTTGCGGCCAAGACCGGTCAAGAATGATTTAGCAAAATGTCATAATCTAGACACAGAGAAGACTAGAAACATTTAGTTTATTGACTTGACAGCACTACAAGCCAAAACGTTTGAGAGAGTGGAGACCAGTCTCATATCTCAATCATCTGACTGGCTGAACTGGCGAACAGTCAGCCAATAAGATGCTTGAGATTTGAGACTGGTCTTTTGATTAAGTTTTATGATCTTGAGACACAACTTAAAATTTGGAGAGTTTCTTACACCACTCTACAACATATTCATCATTAACACCAATTATGCGAGTTACGAGCGTGACGAAATGCCGCTATTCCGGCGTAGTGACGTTCGGTAAGCGTAACAGGTTATCCAGGGTGTAAACTGACCCACAACTAGCAATTGCACCCAATTTCACCGCTTCAATGTATTTTGTTCAACATTTTTATTAGTTGAAAATGATTGTAACAGATAACTGTTTAAATAAGAACCAAGTAAATATTCAGTTAAAATGTGAAATAAAATATATGCCTTTTTGGAAAATTATTTTTACCGGTGTGGGTATTAACCGTTTGCTCTTCTGTTATTTTGTTAAGATACAAACTAAATAATGAATTTTTCCCTATTTGTCAACTTTTCCAGAGTCAAATAATGGTTATAGAGCTACTTGCAGATCGAGATCTCTAATGGTCAAATTTGTAGGTAGCGTTGCTATTTATAATATTATGTAGGCGTAAATATTGTATTGATTGTAGATCTTGCTCTGATAGTGGTAATGAAGGTTTCTTGGTACATGTTATCGAGTGTTTAGGAGAGCAGAAGAATCACCGATACTTAAATTCTGTGTTAGTTTGAATGTCATGTCCGTTGTGAAATCCAATTTACAGAAAAACATTTCATTTAGATTGGGTCTCCCTCAAG
Organism: Corbicula japonica; assembly: GCA_038501625.1. NCBI lineage: Eukaryota > Metazoa > Mollusca > Bivalvia > Venerida > Cyrenidae > Corbicula > Corbicula japonica. The sequence goes on from JAZAYU010000047.1 coordinate 739,619, forward strand.
TAAGGTGAAGATGGCAAAGAGAAGTTGCTAAATATTAAATATTCATTAAAGACTTTCCTTAAGCAGAAGGAAAGAAAGAAATTTCAAATGCATTTAGAAGAAAACGTACATCGTTTATTTTTAATTCTTGATGATGATGATGATGATGATGATGATGATGATGATGATAATGATGATTATAAATTCCCTAAAGTAAATTTAAGATTTTAAATGTTGATTTGCAAAGCTGCTTGAAGAATTTAAAACAAGCATTCCGTTTTTCACCCATAATTTTCTCGTTTAGTGCAAACTCATTAACTTTATCTCCGTATCATTATCCGCTGCTCGTGGCATGGTATTAATCTGGAAAGACCACAATGGAGGTTTCCTTATCATCGTCACAACATTGTTTGGGATTTATTATGATGTGTGCTGTAAACATATTAATACAACAATTTGCGAGGCGGTGCAGTTCCATTACTTCCGACGAACTTGCCATGCCAAACCGAGTTTGATTAACCGTTTTTTGTGTCGTGCACGTTCGATGGATTTCACATTTTTCTTTTCATTTGTTTTTCATAAATGGCTATCTTTGCTTTGAACATTGTTTATATGTTTAATGCCAATAAATCTTTGACTTGACTTTTAAGTTTGCATATATTTCTGGGTAAAGGTTACTTTAATTATTTTCTTTCGTTTATAACGCAGGAATGGGGGATGTAACATTTAATTGAATGTACTTGGGAAACTTGTTACGAAGCCTCTTAAATATCAATTGTAACGATTTTCTGTTAAAAGGATGAAAACCGTCGCAAAAGCTTGTTTGTCAGTACCAATAAAAATGAAATCTATGTCTGCTGACTTTTAGGTAGAGCACCCAACTAATCTATACTATTTTAGTCCTAACGCATTTTTAAAAAGTTATCAACTTACATTTTAACACATTTTATTTCGGAATAACCACCTTTTTAAGGAAAACAGCAGTAGTAAGGTGGTGTTTACATGTAGCTAGTAACATGGAAACACAGTTATGAAATAATGATAAATGTCAGTAAAGTAAGCAAGCTTGATTTTTGAGAAGTTAAACCTTAAAATGTTGTTATGCCTTTCTTTTTCTTGCACTAAAAGCCACAAGTAAAAAAAAACTACAGTTTGAAATATTAATGCAGTCTTTAAGTTGCGAGATTTTTTCTTTGATTATTATAACTATGTTTGTTTTCTGTATAACTGGTTATGGAGAAATGTGATAACCATTTATCGAAACACAGATAATCATCTGGCAGGTTCATGTACAAGGGAGATAAATTCTATTCCTGTTACTATATCTCATACACATAACATTACAATATCAGATGGATAATAAAATCATTGATTAATCATATTTATCTTTTTTCAGGGATGTCACGTGACTGTTTAGTTATTGGTACTGTATCTTCAATAACTTATAGATCGCAACTATAATATATATCGCTGCTGTTTACTGGAAGACACTAGTATTCTTAATTTGTCGCCAAAGCTAACAAAGCTTTCTTTAAAAAAAAATGCCGTTATATAAGACGCTCTGAACTTTAAAGACACCGCGGATCAGAAATACTTTGGCAACTGTTAAGTTGTATTTACAAATGAACGCCAGCTGCTTTTAGGAGAAAAGACGCTTTGCAGAAACCTGGCCCTAAGGTTATAAAACCGAGAATGGAAATCAGTCTCCAATCTTTAACATCGATTGGATGAAATTGCGACTAGTCGCCATTTTAGCCAATCACATCCTTGAGGTTCGAGACTGGTTTTCATTCTCAGTTTTATAACCTTCAGCCCTGTTGTTTTGCATAGGAAAGCTTGAAATCAATGACAAGTGATGTTTATTACACATCTTAGGAAACAAACCTAATTACTAGATAATATTTCTTCCATAAATAGCTTTAAGACTACTGGTAGTAAATGAGTTCATGCATATATTTATTCGGAAGCAAACGCGTATTTTCTTGAACATTAACTGTTATTCTTCTGTATAAAATGGGGTGCCTCACCGGGTCAGTTGACGTCGATTCTTACAATTACGTCATAAAGGTGAGCTTATGACATTTCTTTTTTTGCAGTTCGAGATAAAAAACACAATTTTGTTGTTAAAATGCGTAAAAAGTATGCCGAAGACAAATTTTCTCGTGACGTACCGAAATGACAAAAATGATAAAAAGAATGCCCACGACACTTTCACTCTATAATCTTCTTATAATGCATTTTAAATACACAAGATTCACATATTGGATACGCGAGACTTCTGGACTACGCATATCGTTTCAACATGATAAGTAAAAGGGAAGCATTATGAAAATAAAATATATTTAAAGCAAAAATAAATAAATATTAAATTCAGCTCAAAATGTGAAATCTGACAGTCTTTTTATTCTCTATGAAATAATTTCAGGTCAACATATAGCCTACTTATTTCGTGAAGTTCATGCTACAATGGTTTGGTGCACTAAGTTTGTGACTGTGTACGACAAAATGGGGTAAAGCACTAATTTAAAAACATTATTAAGTTTGAAATATAATATTAGTCTTAGCGATGTCTTTGATCTTTTATACCGCATTGAGCCACTTGCCACCTGAATTGACAGTGCTTTTTGTCTCCTATCTTATTTTTTATGTGTTACCTAACGCTGTCGATTAAATAATTGGTCAGGATAAATTCACAACTTTTAGACAAGTTCTATTGATGATGATTATTCAAGTTTCAAGTTTCAAGTTTATTTCATTTACATTTCTCTGTATGTACAATACATAAACAAGAGAACATATATACAGAAAACAAAATTATAACTCCGTTCACGGCATGGTTTTATGAGGACAGCCCAAATTAGAGCATTATTATTTTGTTTGATTATGACCGCGTCAGCCGAGCGGAAAGCGCACGCTTTCCACTCGGCTGTCACCTGTCATTCCCGGTGTTACTTACACGGAAGTAAAATTTATAGGAAGAATACACGTGTCGGATTATTATCAATGCAGTGAACAAAGTGTAATGCAAACAAGAAATATCTTTAAAAAAGATAAACGGCGTTCATGGAAAAGATTTTTATATACAAGAAAGAAATAAAGACCGTGCAAAAATTTCGTCTGGTGATAATACGTCGATTAAAGAAGAATGTCTAACATTAACTGTACATTCAGTTTCAATAAAATACCTCTTGTAGAGTTAGCACTAATGATGAATAAATGTCATTAAAATACAATAAATGAAAATAATAACAACTTGTTACAAGACCGAAATCAACTAACTTTACGTAAATTAACTTTAAAAGAAAGTGTCCCTCCCGAGTATTGAACCCGGGGCCTCCGCTTGAGAGGCGAGTGTGATAGCCACTACACCAAGGCGTTTTGAATTACTGGATTTGAAATTAACAATCAGTATCAAAGGAACTAGAAAGGAACCAGTAAGAACCAGACATATCTGCACTTCTCTGTCGTTTTACACTGTGTATTGTACTCGAGTGTTTACCTGACACCTATGAATATTCCATATAAAATCGTATTTAAGCCATCAATTGACTTAACTGGTTATTTATACCGTAAATATCTTTTTCTCCAATACAATTAACGCTTTTTAAAACGAAAATGCCCGAACATATAAGCGCCAGGTAAATACTTACACACAATATAAAAATCGTTACGGTAATCATTAACAAGACCCACTAATAACCAATCAAAATAATCTATTTGATTTTCCCGCTGCATAATAAATTTTATTTACAATATTTCATTGGTCGAAAAACTAGGTCAAAAGTGAGTTTAGACAGCTAACGCCGAAAAATAGCATTATTTACAAAATGACAAATATACATGAATATAACAGCATAATAGTGGTAAGTGTTACAGTTAGTTATAGTCTGCACTTTGATATGAAAATAAACTTTGACGACAGTTATTCTAACTTGTACTTATTTAAGATTTGAGTAATAAACAGACGGGTCTTATGTCTAATCTACTTTTGGATAAATAACGATGTGTAATTTGAAAAAAAATGATTTAATAGCGATTTCTTTAAACAACAAGAAAAAAATCAGAAAAAGTAAAGTATATTAGTTTAAAAAAAAGAAAATCGCAGACAACGGATTTCTAACAAGTAATGATCATGTTAACAATTTGAATATATACATAGACAGGCAGATTTTTACCCATTTAACATCTTGTTCATTAAAGTTATATAATTGCTAAATATCTTTGTATACATTTGGTATACATGTAGGCAGATACATCGATGAAAACAATTACTTAAATATGGAGTTTCATGGTGTACTTATGACTACAGTTTATATATTATATATTTATATATTAATATTATTTGGGAACCGCTTTGAAAGTGCGAGGTTAGTACAACCTATTAAACATGTTTCATCAAGCTTTAAAGTCCAGTTCTGTAGATTCGGATTACTCAACGTTTTTGATTGTAAGTGCGCACCATTTAAATGCACGTATGTTACCTCTTTCAATGGTTGTCTTGTCTCTAGATAACATAAATTTCTTTGTTAAATAATACCTGTGAATCAACTTACGTCAGTTACGAGAGAACGACAAGTTTTGCTGAGTGCGACCATGCGCACAACAAATTCGTGATCTCGTAAAATTAGAAAATACAAGGACGTGCAAAGGATACAAATGTCAAAGCTCGCAATACGTGTCTCCGTCATTCAGAATTTGCAAAAGAAACCTCGTAAAATTAAATTGCAGAAACATGAGAAAGGTTCTGCACATTTTATGCCAATCATTATTTTAGAAAATGACAGATATACAGTAATGATAATAAAAATAACCGTCTGCGATTCCTTTGCACCGATGTGTTGATTTGCTTACTTGTTTTAATCACGACAAAGCATTAGGGCACGTCACAGGAAACGGTGTTTTCGAACAGCTTACGACATCATTCGAAAAAATGACATAAAGTTGATAAAGAAACGACATTTGTGTTCGAGGTAAAATTAATATTACACTGTCAAATGTAATAATGTAATAAAATCACTTATTACAAGTTGTTATGAAAAAAGATAAATGTAAGTTCTTTTAAATTATTGGAAGAACGAAAATGACAAAAAACAACATATCCCCGAAATCACCTTTTCACGTGGCGTGCCCCAGTTAGAGTTTTTACATAAGCGTTTATACTACAGGAAGTGAAGACTTGAGACAGGAAGTAGGATGATCTGAGTCAGTCTGAAAGTGTGTCAATATAATCGTTAATATCTTTACAAGTTTAAAGTAAGATATCTCTTATGTTACCTCATTCAACTTAACAATCAAACATTGTCCAAATGTAGAACGAACAAAAGAGAATTGTCTGTAACATGTACACGTAGGTAATGAATATAAAATGTATTTTCCAACCATAAATATCGAACACTGGCTGGCTAATTCGTAATACCATCCCGGCTGTGTTGTAATCTGCTCTTACTAATCAGTTTACCATTAACCTAACAAATTGGATAAAGCAGAACTAACTATAATACATACTTCCAAAAACCGCACACCTTTTTTTTATAATAATCAATAAAACTCTTAATACATTGACTGTAAAACATTTTGATTACGATTATTTTGATGATTTAAGTTAAACTTGATTGATCATGTTCTTAACTTTTATCGATTGCATAATATATGTATATTGATTTAATAATTTTTCATGTCATGTTTGTATTTTGCATATCATTGTTGTTTCTATGTTTTGTATTTTTATGTATGTACTTATTAAGAGGGCCCCAAGGGAGATTAGTTATTTTGACTAATTGGGTTACCCTCTATAAATAAAGACATTCATTCATACGAAGTATTTATTTGTACATTATGCACAACCAGTTATTAATGTAAAAAATTTGGTAACTGAGGTAATTGAAAGGAATACAAACGATTTGTGCATGCCCGGAAATTAGTGTATAGACATATCAAAAATTAAATTACCTCGCATAAGACGACCTATATTAAACGAAATTATAATAACGAACATAAAAATATTCGAAAAAGCACAACGAAGTTTGTTTAAATAGATGAACATGGAATTTTGAAAGCCGACGAACACGACAAATATGAAAATATTGCAGGCTCGGTTTAAATGAGCCTGTTCATTGGCAGTAATGGAAATGCATATTTCTGACCACAGACTTAATATTATATTCATTTTAAAGAAAAGAAAATGAAAGAGCCTTTCGTCAAAGTGATAATATTGAATTTTGGACACCTGCTGCAGAAACAGAAAACGAAAGAAAAAAGTGAAATATGCATATCAGGAATCGCCACACTCACAAAACTCATCCACCCCACGCAGCGAAAACAAAGAGAGGAAGGGAGAGCATGTTTGTTTTAGGTATGTCAATTTAAATTCGACGTCACAAAAGAAGAACCTTTTCGGTTACCGACTTGGAACGGTCAGTGGCAAAAAGAAATTGCCACTGGGGGATTTAAACCAGTTTCTAGGGTGCATCAACCTCACCCTTGCCCCAACATGTTCTCATATCACAAAACAAGCACAAGTTGTCTCAGTGAAATAACTCCAAACCCACCCATCAGCTCACCAATGTTGCATGCAAAAGCACACAAACAAATAAAACATAAGAAGCTAATAGCATTGCAAAGCCAAAGGGGCGGGTACTCAAGACAGTTTACTTCTTATTTAAAAACACTATATTTATTATAAAATCGGAATACCAAAAAGCAAACACGAAATTAAATCAAACGATATTCGCCCGTGTTAAATAACTGCGTCAGAGCAAAATCTCTTCATGTATTTTAGATTTTTATTTCCATCAAGTTCCGTTTTTTCCGTAGACGCAGCCTTTATAATTCATATCACGCTAAAACACTGTGACATGTGTCAAATGTATTGTAGTTCTTTCATACTTTTAGCAAGTTTTATAATTGAAATATTGTGTCTCACTATTGACATGATTGAAGCTTTAAAATTTCTGTTACAACTCTGAGCGCGTTTTCCCATTAAGAACTATTTTGATAATAATCAGTTATAATTCTATTATAACTTGTCTAACAGTTAAAACTTAGTTTTTTTCTGATAAAGGATATTTACTCTAACAATTTGATGTTGCTATCAATTTGTATACTTAAGGTAGATGGACACGTTGTTGACGTTAGAAGGGCGAAAATGGACTAATGATATCCTAGATTTCAATGAAATTTATATAAAAAGATAGATCAAAGCATGCACTTTTTGGAAATTATATTTTTGATGTCGGTTTATGGCGTCTTCAGAGGATATCAAGCGCCACCTGGCGGTCACTATTTTTTATGTGATTTTTGCCGTTAACGGCTTGTAAACAAATCCAAAAACATTTTTTCTTGTTGTTTAATATACATAATTACAATAAAATATAAATCTAACAGAATGATTATAATACAAATGGATAATATTGCTTTGTTTTCGGTTAATTTAATCTAAATCAAGTTTTATCTTTAAATTTTCATTAAATTAATTAGATTATTTAATAAAAAGAACTGTTATCTCTATTAAATAAATGCAGTCAGAATGCATGTTTCTAAGCGTTGGGAACTCCACGCCTAGAACCTCGACACCGGCTGTGCAGTGGATCGGAAGGACTATGGATCGGAATAAAGCCACACGGGCCACTGCCGAATTTCTCTTTGACGCAACGGCACTATAATTTTGACAAAATACGGTAACACTAATGCAGCGAGCAGAAAATCGAAAAAGGAAAAAAAAGAAAGTACACAACATAAATAAATATCAGGTACGCTTTATCCATGTAAACATTGTATTTCTTGGACTCAAGGTTTATGATTAATTGAAGATGAACATACAAACAAATACCGCTGCACCCGTAAAATCATACGTCAAACTTATGAAAGAACACGGAGATATTACACATGGTGTGCAGCCATTTGTATACAACCTTCGGTTGTATGTGTCCAATGTGTAAATTTAATTGGTCCGTCGCATGAAATAGCGGGCCGCCTCTTTTTAAATATTTAAAGAACTTTCGAACCGTAGATTTATGCTATGGAAGTATACAATTTACATGTTGCACGTGTGATTAATAGGTGCATCACAAATTGTCAGTTTCACTTTCATTGTCTAAACATCAATATACCCTTTGAAAAAGGGAATTCAAGACTTTCACAACAGATTTATATTAACACCTGCTGATATTGCTTTTAAAAATGTAATTATTGTGTTACAGATTTGTTTGTGGTGTCTGTTTTGAATTGATCATTTTATTGCCCATGCTTTCTTTTCCTCTTTACCTTTCAGCGATTTGGAAAAGCTGTGACTTCTGGATGTGGCCATTCCTGATATGCATATTTCACTGGTTTTGAAAGACATTTTGTTCTACAGTTTTAAATAAAATATAAGAAAAGCTGCTTTGCTGAATTACTGATGCTTAACTTGCACGGTTTGTGTGTACTGTCGATTGTGTTTAATGTAACTTTAACCATGTTAACAAACAGACAAAGGCAAAGTATTTACATGAACATGTCAAGGGCTATAGTACATTATCGATAACTTGACAGTCACGTGACATAAAAGTTTATTAAAATGGTTAATCAGCTAAGTTATTTTAGAAATTTGATAATGTATCGTCATTTTTATTTTATGAGAATTGCTTACTGGAAAAATATGTATATCTGTTGTATTAACAATTTTAATTATACCAGTGATGTATTACTTGACATTTTATTTATCCCTACTCAGTGAACCAATTTGTTTAATATATATTATTCCAGCAAGATTTCGATATATTAAGCAAATAGACTTTTCTTTTCTCTCGCCTCTTCAGTTTACTTTCTCGCTCTCAACGAGAAATACCAAGAACTTGTAATTAATTAATTTAGCCTATGTGTTCTATAAATAGTCATTAACCAGTAGTTTGCGGTCATTTTTAGTGTGACAGACGAAAATTCCAGAGTTTTTTTATGGCAAATTCCGTACAATAGCACATAACGACGTAGAAAATAGTTTTTAAATAATTTGACAAAAAGCGAATGGTAAATTAGAAATATCTGGTTCTGTCTCGGTTTCATCACGCAACCATGACAACGCGCAATACATATTCCAGAAACCTGGGCTGAAGAATATGAAATGAAGATTGGAAACCAGTCCCAAATGTCAAACATCTCATTGAATGAAATAGCGACCAGTCACCATTTCAGCCAATCAGATGCTTGAGATTTGAAACTGGTTTCCACTCTCAGTTTTATAACCTTAGGACATTTTTTAAAGGTGGATATTCAGAGTTCGCTAGTAGTAAAACAATTTTCGTTTGGAATGGATCAAAACTGTACTGTTTATTGGTGTAAATATTGAGTTGCGCTAGGCGGCGGGGCAGTAATATGCATTTCCATTACTGCCCATGAACAGGTTCAATTAAACCGAACTTGCAATATTTTCATATTTGTCGATGGCTTTCAAAGTTCCCTTTTATCTGTATATTTAAACTTTAAAAGTATTTAGCATAATGTAAATATGGCATCTCCGTTTTATTTTTTGGCTCTTCGTTATGGACATCTGTAATACTGGCCAATAATATGATGATCAAAAGTAAAATGTAATTTATCAAAAACATAGTAAAATTACGTACATGGATGGTGGCAATTAACCCTTTCCTCAATATATACGCATTTTACGCACATGCGACCAGTGTAGATCCGCACTGGTCGCATGTGCGTAAAATGCGTATATATATCAGAAATAACCTAAAGAATCAAAAAGCGAACAGTTCAGATCCTGATCAGACGGCAGGGATGTGCCGGCTGATCTGGATCTACACTGTTCGACCATGTAATAAAGGTGTATCTATGGAGGAAAGGGTTAACTCTCAATAGTCATAATATTTATGTTATGTTATTATGTTATAATATTCGAGTTGTGTTTAAACCTGTTTTAAGAAAAATGAAATCACAAATTTACGAACCTAGAAAAAGGCAGCTTTATTAAATAAAAACCACTTTATTTAAATTTCTTGACAACAAAAGATAACAGTTTTTATCTCCTACGCGCCTCTACGAGTGAAACTGGAAGCTCTGAACGGTGAAGTTGCTAGAGACTTAATCCCTTTTACTTTACAATGATATTAGCTTCAGATCTTTTATATGTTTGTGTTCTTTTGAATGCAACTTTGACAATTTTATGGTTTGGTTGGAATTATGTCACTAAGACAACTTGTACTGGTTTGTTCATAAAAGAACCCGTTGGGGCAAGTGTGGGGTTGGATGACCCTGGAACCGTGTTAAAACCCCCAGTGGCAAATTGTTTGCCACTGACCCTTTTAAGGCGGTAACCCCTTGTTTACCTTGGGTTCTCACTTTCGTTAATTGTTTGTGGCGTCTTGGAAGCGATTACAGTAAAACCATTTTCTCTTATCCTCTCTACTTTTTGGCTTCGTCGTGAGGCTGGGTCTGCTGGATGTGGCCATTCCTGATATGCAAATTTCATATTTTTAATGCGAGTCGTCAAATGAAAATCAAATGAAAATCAAAATAAGTTAGTTTCTATGTTTAGGCATGTGCAACGCATGTGATGAAAATATATTGTTTTCATTAAAAATGTCGGACGCGAAATGAAAATCCAAATAATTAAATATTGTCAATTTTAAACATGAGCGACGCAACGGGAGGAAAAAGGTGGCATCAGTTGAATATCAGTGGTCATACAATTACATGGTCTTTATTTAAACGCTAATTTCTTGGATTCTTAAATTCGTGGATTTTCATTTGTCTAAACTACGTTTAAGTTCAACTCTACATGTATATATCAATGTTTGTACGTAGATTGATCTGTCCACGAAATCACAGAAAATAGTACCTCATGAATATTTATGAATGCACAATAGGCTGTTTTAATGATTAGATGAATCGTTTGGGTCATCTTTGTTTATCTTACTTCCTCATATATGCCGTATTTCTACTTAGTGAAGTGGTGCATCTGTATAGGGTCATTTTTCTTGCAATATTATCTAAACTCACATACAAGGAATAGGTCAGACACGTTTTAATAGGAGCGGTTAGATTTCTAGTTGTAGTGTCTTATAATCTAATACGTATTCTTATTATTTTTAGTATTATTGAATATAGTTTTATTTTTCGAAGTGGTCACTTTTCATACACATTTTTTTTAATTAATTTTTCTGTAAAATTATTTACACATATTTCTATTCTGCAGAGTCCAGCCTTTTACAAGAACAAAATATTTGATATCGTTTAACTTCCATTAACTCGACACTGTAGTTTTTCTTTAAAACAACCTTCGTATTGTCACATACATTTACCTGTATCTATTCTTAAAATGACAAAGCAAATTAAGTCAACATGAAATAACAAAAAAATACCTTAAATTGTAAGGCATTTCACAAATCAGTTATAATTATAATGACTTCTGAAAATAGCGAACAACATCATTAGTTGTGAACTTTCCGATGCATATTTTATTTCATCGCCCATAAAGAAAGGCGCTTCTAATTTTGTAAGACAATAATGAACTGCGCTTTAGGCCATTATTTAATAAACATACCACGTAAAAATATTATGTACCATGATCATTTTTCATTTTGACTAGAGTACATCAACGTATGCGAAAACCATTTCTTTTTCTAATAAAGAAATTCCTTTTTAAGAACGGCCAGATTTTGATTTACAACTGGGCTGTTTAAAAAAAAATGACTGGTTTGGGTTTTCCTGTTATAAAAATGTACAACAAACAGTTAATTCCATTTTCCTATTTTGAAGAGGTGTCTCATCAAGCCCTTTAAAGATGTGTGAAGTTTCATCAAAATAGCACCATCCGTTTAAAAAATATTCTAAAATAATGGGCAAAAATGTCAGGAGTGTGACAAAAAAGTGTGACACTTTTCAAAATCACATTTGTTCAGACAATTATTTTACAAAAAGCTTGAGTAAAGACAAGCTTAAGTGTTGTTTTAGTAAAATGTGCATTTATTAGGCATCAAATAATGATAAAATTAAGCATATTGTATTTAAAGTAATCAAAATTTATGCTATTAAGTAAAGCGTGGTAGATTAGAAAATACCTCAAGAAAATCAATACATCTTTGCTTTATAAATTTGTAGGACTTTAAAGATTAATAGTACATAAGAAATGTTTTGTGTATCATTAAGTTTGATGTTTCTAGATGCAATAATTATAATATAATCACCTCTATTGAAGTTATATTTGTCTGCAGCTCCCTTCAGAAAATGTCAGCTAAATTTGTCAGGAGTGTGACATTATGCACATATTGCAATATTCTGTCAACATATCCTTTACATGAAAACAAGAGCATGTTTTTTCCTAGAAGTCCATGTCATGTTTTGTTAAATTGTGACAAACAGGAATGGCCTTAGTGAAACATTTTTGAGTACACTGCACTTATGTGGTTGTCAGGATTGTGACACACTTTCTTAACAATATGAATTTTTTATCTTTATGCGATACCATAAGTTCGAAAGCACTTACATTTGATGCCTCAACATGTATTTTAACAGAAATACACATTTAAATAATAAGAAACAGTAATACTTGTATTTTAAGTACATAAATTAAAATTCTTTGATTTATTTAATATTGGTCAATAAAGCTCCATAATTTTTTTATTCTGCCACATATGAGTATAACTTGATTGATTTTGATCACTGTAAAGACTGTACAAACATATGGACCAACCAGTTTGGAATTTTTATAAACTTAAATTCTTTACATTTTTTACACTTCTCTCGCCATTTTTCAAATGACAATATCTCAGAAACCAGTTGACCAATTTCAAAAATCTTTTCAGTTCTGTACTCAGTTTCAATAAGCAAAAAATAGAGAATAACAAGTTTGGAATTTTTATGAACTTGAATTTTTCACTATTTTTTTCACTTTTCCAGCCATTTTTTTTGAAACAGCCCAACTATAGAAAGTAAGATTGTCATTAACCGCCATGGGTTACTAAAAAACATGTATAATTTCTTCCTTTTCAAACGACGTCGCTGATACAGCTTTTTTCTGTATACGGCTATTGCATGTACACTCCGATTTTGTAAACAAATTCTGTGCAGAAGATTATTAAACTGAGACAAGTCTCCATTTTAGCCAATCAGATGATTGAGATTTGAGGCTGGTCTCAATTCTCAGTTTAATAATTGATCGTGATTCTCATAAGATTATCAAAGTAAATTTATGCATCTCTGAAAAAACTGAAAGTGCCGCCGCATTATTTGGGCTTTTTAATTGAATTAGATTAACTCAACAAATAAAATACAATTTTAAAACGAAATTTTCATATTAAATTGATTAAACATGTATATGTATATTTACTACTGCTAGTTTTCATTGGAATGTTTTCCTATAACAATGTATGTTTTCTATTTTCCAACTGTTGAGTTTTAAGGCTATTGAATCAATACATAATAAAAATCAAAGCGCTGAAAGCGTTGAAAGACTTTCGCGCCGCAGCAGAATGTCAACTATGGCTAACATCGTTTAATATGTGCACACGATAGAAACTGCATGTCAACTTAAATACTTGCTCACGGCCAGTATGAAAGAGTAGTCAAACATCTGCTATAAAATCCCCACAAAATACCCCAGAATGCTGGATTTGGCATATAGATTTTCAAATTTTCCAGGACCCCCAATGATAAGTTAGGCCTCTTACAAATTAATTTGGGCCTCATAAACGGACTGATTTTCTAGCTTAGTTAAAATTAACATTGTTAAAAAATAACTCGCTGAGTTGAACCCCCATTGCTGAAATCCTGGATCCGCCCCTGTCTACTATTGTAAATGCAAATGTTATGTAGTGTATAAGTTGGCTAAACAATACTTAATCCTGTCAAGTATACTTCTAGTATCAATGAGTCATAAGCTATTAATATTATTTAGTAGGCGGTGCTACATAAATTTTGTAGAGAATGCTCATTCATAGTATCATGTTACATCTCCGATGAGTAATTGCCAGCATTTAACAAGCATTGGCCAATGTTAAGATAAGCACAACCGTTATTTCCTGGTTAGAGATAAAACGAATTCAATTAAGAGAGTAATAAGAGATTGCTAAACTGTTAATTGTCTAAAACATAACAACATCCTGATAAAAAGAGACGTGTTTCTCGCTGACCTGAATACAGTTTAGTCACTGATCACGTGACTGATTTCTTTATAATTGGATTTTTAATATCCCTTAATTTTTGTTTGAACAACAACATCATATTGTTTTCTTCTTTTCTTTGTCGCACTGTCTGTACAAATGTTCGTCATCGTTCGTAATAAATTTACTTTCTTAATATGCACTACTTTCTGACGCCGCACAACTATGGAACTTGTTAGGCGTAACTAAACTACTCATGCATAATTAGCTGTTTGTTCACTAACGTAGCTGAACGTGATTTCACTCAACATTTGTTTGATGGAGTTTTTGGCATGGACGCTACAAAATTACACGGACACGTACTATAGATCACTATTCTTTCGTAGAATTGTGTGCTTGAATGTGCTTAAAACGTCTGCATTTCATTTCAGCCTGCTCTCGCGGTGACCACAAAACCCCGCTAACTTGAATACGCTCGATGTCGCAGTGATACACCGGAAGTTAAAAACTGCGCGTCGCCGTGTTCTAGACTTCTAGGTTAAGACTTTCGCGCATGCGCGCGAAAGTCTAAAAATAATTAGGAAAGAAATTGACCAGAACTTAGGGCTTATCAAATTATACACCATATTGGTTTGACGTGATAGTTCACATATAATTGTTCGCGACATTTATATCAATTTGCTATCGTTTTCTATTATCTCTCTCCAGAACCTTGGCCGTAAATAGAATACCCTTACGGCGGAGAAAGATGATTCAAACAAAGTTTTCAACTACTTGTGTTACTTTCATCTCTCAGAGCGTAGTTTTCCGTCGTTTCCGGTCACTTACAAATAATGAAACCACAATTTGGCCGATATCATTGACATTACGTCAAACGTGTCTGGAAAGTAATTTTGAGTTCATCAATGAGCTCTTTAAGACTTGTTTTCTAGGGTTTGACTCATTTCTTTTTTTTAGTACTTAGGGTAAATTTTTGTTGGTTGGTAAGTGGGAAATTCGGCCGGATCTGGATGTGATCTCCGGATGACTAGCTTAATCCGTGT
Organism: Corbicula japonica; assembly: GCA_038501625.1. Taxonomy (NCBI): domain Eukaryota; kingdom Metazoa; phylum Mollusca; class Bivalvia; order Venerida; family Cyrenidae; genus Corbicula; species Corbicula japonica. The sequence goes on from JAZAYU010000047.1 coordinate 754,722, forward strand.
GGTATTCAGATTTACATGGCTAGTGCTGTCGCTTTACGGTACGGGTTCGATTCCCGGTATGGTAATATCATTTTAGACACTTAAAAATCAAAGTTTGCAAGTAACTCCAAATATCTTTCGAACTATTAAATTTAAAAAAGCGCCACTTCATTTTTGCATGAATTACATTTTTTATGAACTTACGAATAAGACGGATGACCTACACAAATTTTCTAATAAGTATGATCATTGTGATGAAAAAGTTTAAGTTTATGTTTATGTATGTTCAGGGTGCATTTATTTAACAATTTAGGTCCGGGATACGGCTTTTATGACATGCGCGAACAGTGTATATCCGGATCAGCCAGCACATCCGTAGCGTTTGCTCAAATTCGCATAAAAATAGATTTAGTTAGTATTTTTTGCAAACAGCGAAGATCCATACCAGACAACACGGACTAAAATGGGGCACGTCACAGGAAAATGGTGTTTTCGCCAATTTCGGACATTTAAGTTGTTACTGTATTTGGAAACAACTTCAAATTATCTATTATTTTCTCATAACTAGTTAACGAGTTTGTTACAAAATATTTTGACAACATAATGTTATTTTACCGCAAAATGCATAATTAGTGATGTCGGCTGCTTAAATGCAAAACATCAACTGTCCGAATGTACCTCAACGCCTCTAGTCTGTCATTTAAGCGAGTTTTTTTAGTTTACTTACCTGGTTTCACAATCAAAATAACATTCTATTTTCCTTTGGTGCTTTAGTCACTCGACTCAATCTATTTGACACAAAACCTGACGGACATTTTAGAATACCGTATAAACTGTTATTGATCAATTTACGCAGACATAATATGTCTTAACCGGAGATTATATGAAACTTAATTCAATATTAATTACTAATTAATGAACTAGACTTTTTTATTTTCGATAAAACCTTACTTGGAAATTCTTTATAAAAAATACCTGCAAAGTTCATTTGAATAGTTTAGTTGTTTAGATTTTTTCAATATTCCATGATATCGATTTTAAATACCTAAACGAGCCTCAAATTAAATATTTTCCTAAATTTGTTTTAATATTTAGCGATTTTAGTGTCGATGAGTAAAAACATTATCGAAACTGTACATAGGGTATGAATTCAGATTATCAATTTTTTTCTCAGCATTTTTAATTGTTAATTAGCAGCCACTCTAAGCAATGTGATGACAAATGACAAGCACTCTTATAATCTAATATAATTCCCCCGTCTTTTATTAATATATTGTTGTTGTTGATTTTTTTTTCTTGAAAAAAAGTTGACATAATTTTTCTAATTGACTCTAGATCACTACATATTTCAAGCGTAACCCTTCTAATGCATTAAATGTGTACCAGATGCAGAAAAATAATACGGTGCATTATGTTAAAACAAGATAAATTGTCAAAGTAATATAGATCGATAATACATCATAGCTTGAGTGTTTCTATACAATGGACGTTCTGGGTTACATCAGACGTTATCGCTTTGGACATGTTTAGTCTAAACTCCCAATGCCTTTGTAGTAAACTTTATTGAGCTTTGATAACAGACTTTATATTCAGAACAATATCGTAACACAATTTCAGAACATTCTAGTTGAAAAGGATGCTGTGAGAAGTGAATTATCACTCTCAAAATGATTTGTTTAGATGTTAATGTTATAGATTCAGACTGGGAGTCGAACAAGCACCGAGCTAGGAACATAAATCGACACGCGCTTACCAACTGAGCCCTATCCAAATACACCACATACCCCCACTCAAAAAAGGAAAACTACTCACAGTGCTTGTGTGTGCTCGTCCAAATCTTCTGGAAGAGACGTCAAATTTTGACTGGTGCAGTCAACACCCCAACTATTATGCCGATAGTGACACAAACACATGACTGGGCACCTGAGCGCACCATCATTCTGAACACACCATACGTTCATAAGGAACACCTGGATCATCCAGAAGCTAAAGCGCACTTTAAATCCAACATAATCATTGAATTTCATAGAGAAATTCAGGAAAGACATTACTGGCTTTTGGTTTGAGCTTATACTAGTATTTTCATCTCATTTTTGGTCCGAAGTTTTTGTATTCGTACAAATAATCCTGTTTGATAACAAACCCTAATTTAGAACTTTTTCTTGTTATATCACTCATGTTTTCAAAATACCCTTAAATCATTTTTGAAACTAGGGAAGCAGATGCTTCAGCTATCACTGATTATCGCCATGAAAAGCGATATTATCGACACTTGAAGAGGATCCTCACTGTCTGAGTGTTGATCAACGAAGCAACTATACAAACAATACATTGATAACTAATTCGCGTACTGTGCTACATTATCCAATATTGCGTTCTATTTGAAACTCGCTACTGTTGTATTTGAACATCTCGCATTCCAATAGTTGAACAGTATGGTATATCTGACTGACGACTCTCCGCAGAGAAATCGGGAAAATTTCTATACCACCTTACAGGCAATTTAGTTAATGACAGTTGAGGTGGTTTGCAAATATGTAACAATATTGCGAACGCTAATAAATGCTAAATTAAATGCCATCCTCATTTAGCTTTATTCTCATCGTGCACGTTGTTTACATTATAGAAATGTTTACTTCTTGTACCTGAGTCTATGAATCTGGAAATATTTTAGAGAATGATGATTTTAAGGATTGAATCGATATTTGATGGTTATCATTTGCTTATGGAAAATAGTTGGTATGTTTAAAGTGTGTGAAGTATGTGGTTTTCAACAGGAAGTGCCAATTAATACGTCTTCAGCCTTGGTTTGGTTTTCTTAACATCGCAACTGTAATGGAATATTTTGCACTTCAACACTATTATAGAACTGTATAAATAATTTAACATGGTTCGATACAAAGATTGTAAAAAGTGAAGAAATGGATATCATAAATTGCCACACCCAGAAAACACAGCCTGGCCACACAGCCAAAATGTAGATAGAAATAAAGAGAACAGGTTTTAAACAATGCAGTTTCAAGACACCACAAACGATGAATGTGTCCGTATTTACAGATCGGCCGCATGTATACTTAAAGAAATTAGAAACGCAAAAACATGAAATCTAGAGGTTGTGTTTCTAATTTCTTTAAGTATATAAATGCATCTGCTTAAGGAAAGTATAAAAGTGCTGTCACATAAGTGATTAACTCAATTAGAAAATGCGACATTCGAAATAAAATAAGCGAAATAAATGAAAACCATTTATTTTTAATTCATTGTTACATGAAAAGGTTTAATTAATAATGAATATGCCTAATTTTTACTATTTGTTTTAAACTGGTATGCTAAGATAAACCGTCGGTCTGGTTGTCGACTATCATTAATCAGCGGTTAGGGAACAAAAGACACTCGAATCGGCAATAATAACCTCACTTACACTGTCATGAACCCAAACAAGTATAATTTATTATGTACATGAGCCTTTACAGACAATACATATTCTTTTCGGTTTCAGAAGTATATGATGTATAATGTCAAACTTGTCTGGTCGAGGCTATTGTAACTGGACAAACTAAATAACATAATATTCATGAACGAATAAGTAGTAGTTCGCAAACTTACAAATGTAACTTAGTCGAGGATTTCAAGGTACTATAATGATCACTATGGCTAAAGGTTATAAAGCTGAGATTGGAAACCAGTCTGAAATCACAAGCATCTGATTGGCTAAAATGGCGACTGGTTTCAAATCTCAGTTTTGTAACCTTGGGCATGTAACTTATCACATTTTAGCCTTTAAATACAATGTATATGTATGCATATGTACATATGCTCCTGTTTTTTTCTATCACAAACGTCACTCAAAACATGAATACTCTCAATGCAACTTATTCTCTCTTACCAAGTATCGGCAACATAAAAAATGTAGACCTGATAAATTTTAAAGTAAGTGATGTTAACGTGAAAATAAAAAGTAAACGCTAAAGATGAAAGTTGCACAAGTTGAGTCAGCCTTTATATTGTTAATACAAAAGTTGAAAGTAAACAACTAGAGTTAAAAGAGGCAAATCTGGAAATTAGCGGACTACAACAATCCTTCAACCATATTTAAGTGAAACTGTTAAACCCCATGGAACAAAGAAAACAATAAACGAACTTAAACTTATTGACCTCTAGGCAAAATGCACGAAAGACAATCTCAATGGCAATATCGAAACGCAGAATGAAAATTGCGAAAGGCTTGTAAAATCCTTTATAATAGAAGCCTTCGGACTGAAGGAAATAAATTTATAAAAGCACTAGTTTAGATGGGTTCACTGCAATGGCCCGCCTGTTGACAACAAAAGGCAAAACCAACAATCGCACAATTTTCTCATTATCGTGATAGAGAGGAAATCATATGAGGAAGAAACAAGGATGAACTTGAAAAAGGAAGCTGGCGAACAGTTACCGCAACAACCTAAAGAGTCAAGAAATGCAATACTCATCAGAGAATGAAGAAAAGACGCAGCAGAGTAAACATGTACAAAAATCAAGTTATTCGTAAACGGTAAGCTACACGGAGTACCAACAAGGGGCAGTAAGTGACCCCCGACATACTGCAAAACAATCATCGTTGGGGACACTTGAGAAAGACATATACACTCCTTCTTGACAAATATATGGACTCAAGTGTAAACTTTGTAAAAATGATTTCTTGGAATGTTTAGCAGATTATGACATTGTATTTTTCAGAGATTGGCCGACATCAAACTGTTACTTAAACTTACAAATTGACTGATATTTATCTGAGAACATTTTGGCAATAATCCATCAATGTCAGAATTTCCATTTATTGCAAAAGATCTTTTAAAAAGAAACTCACAACTATTGAACACATCAAAGCCGTATTATTTGGAGAAGTTGTCCAAATACCGTCATTTGAATATCTGCAGCCATCAGATCGTTTGACACCTACTAATTTGTCTTCAGCGACTACAAATACTATGACAGATTTGCAAATTGTTCAGTTCACAAACTGATATGAAACAATTTTGATATTAAATTTTCGTCAATCGTAGGTTTTCTGGTTTTGTTGCTCCCACAATGCCAAAGTATATAGGAAAAACAGCATGGGTTTATAAAATAATCACATTCAAATGAGACTACGAAAACATTAACAAAAAAGAGGTTCTTTTACAAGACTTCTACAGAATCATTCTAAAACTTCCGACACCATCGTACAAACAAATAGTTAAGCATCATTTGGATTGGATTAAAATGGTTCTGTTTCTTGTAATAATATTGAGATGCGCTTCACCGGCGCTGGTGGCCTGGACATTAATAATTACACATATCCTTAATGCTTATGAACCGAGCCTGCACAATTTTCATTTCATTTTTTCGAGTCCGGTGTGTTCTACAGTTCCATTTTTTTTGTAAAGCAAACTTAAACTTACCAGTGAGATCTAATAGTTACGTTGTGATCGACTGAAGTGGCCAAAACTAATTAACATTGGTAAATCCACCTTAATTATATAAGGTAACGGAAAGTTAAGTACGAACATTTTTATTTCAATTAGCCACTGAGAACATTTTAGATTTTAAAATTTAACAGCAGAATGAATTTTAGACCATTGCGGTTTCAATAAGAAATTTCATTCGAAAACCTAAATAAAACATAAAAACATCCCATACAGTAATAAGGACACATTAATTTAATTGTTTGTGTGTGTGTGCTTTAAAATTGACGTATTCCGTAATAACAAAATCACTGTTAGACCAGCCCGAGTGTTTACAGGAAATAAAGAAGGGTATAGAAACAAGTGATAATATCGACACTATTTTTTGCGGGAAATATATTTTAAAGTTTTTTTTTTAAAGTTCTAATCATTCTAAATGTAAGTATTTTCAAACACGAATATAGCTTTGAAAATTATCATTACAATATAAAACCCAGTAAATTCTGAATAGCGCTTATTACCAAACGATCTTGCAATTGAAAATAGAAGACATAACCATGTCCAAAAATAAAATCGAAAATACCGACACTGCAATACAGTAGAGGATGAGTATCATTTGCTTTAGTTTGTCAAAATATTTACGACAAAAATTCTTGAAAATATTCTTCTACCGCAAGCCAAATTTAAAATAAATCAATTCGCTAATGATCAATAAGTCTTAGAAACTAATAAAATGTAAATGTATCCATATATATATATATATATATATATATATATATATATATATATATATATATATATATATATATATATATATATATATATATATATATATATATATATATATATATATATATATATATATATATATATATATATATATATATATATATATATATATATATATATATATATATTTAGAAAAGCAGACGAAGAAGCAGAAGAAGAAGAAGAAGAAGAAGAAATTCTCGTTAAACTTAAAATTTATTCTAACAATTATAACGTTATGAATTTTCTTCTCAGAAAACTACATGATAATATAAATATCTTTTGGTCACAATGTTAAGGCCTATGTTACTTAAACAATTAATAAAATATTAAAAAACAAACATGTATTTATGTACATCGTCAATTGCACAATTTTCCACCAAACACATCTTCATGTTCAATTCCATTCTACATCTAAGACCCGTTTCACCATGTTAGTACATCTCTGACATCTCTATTAACAACCAGAAATGTTTTCAATTGGTAGGTGTTATTTATTTGGGTTAGGAAAAGAAGTTCGTGTATCAACGACAATTATATTGCTCTCAAGAACCAGAAAATTTCCAAATTTATACGAAAAATCAACCGTATTAGAACTTATCATTAACAAGTAAATTTCCTTGACAATGTAATTCGCCCAATTTGCTAGTGGAGAACGTGTTTAATGGACACAATAATGTCGTATCTAATTAATTTTACAATTACGACTGTTCAGAATAATTAGACGCATGAAAAGTTTTGATGTGTGACGTCACCGAGCACGTACGTTTTGCCAAGAAAAAGCGTCCCTCATTTACTTTGTTGTCAACGTGACTGTTTCAACATCCATTCGAAAAAGCCGTGATATCGCCAATTCTTCTCATTATTTCTGTATTAATGTGTTAATAGAAGGATTGAATCCGGCGATATTTGATAGTTTTCATTTGGGTATGGGTTTCATTTGGGTATGAAAAACAGTTGGATTGTTTAAAGTTCGCGAGAAGCCCTTCGGGCTTCACACACTTTCAACAACTGTTTTCGATACCCAAATGAAAAACATCAAATTTCGATTCAATCCTTAAATCATTTCGGTTAAGATATACAATTGTGTTTGTAAAATTTGCGATAACTTTAAAACATTTATCGTCGTTAGTTAATTACCCCTTTCCTGTATAGAAACACCTTTATTGCTAGGGCGAACAGTTTAGATCCAGATCAGCCGGCACATCCTTTCCGACTGATCAGGATCTAAACTGTTCGTTTTTTGATTCATTAGGTTAGTTCTGACCAAAATGCGACCAGTGCAGATCCTGATCAGACGGCATTGATGTGCCTGCTGATATGGATCTACACTGGTCGCACATGCGTAAAAATGCGTATATATCAAGGAAAGGGATAAAACTTCGACCTTAAATCATTTCCAGAAAAGTACAAACTTTAGTTTGTAAAATGTTCAGATAAAAACACATTTTTTGTTCGAAAACCATATACATTCGCACGAGAGATTGGAACGATTGCCCTATTTTTCTGGGCATGTGCATTATTGTGGCCCATCACGTGTAATGTACCTTTGTTAATACAAGTAATGACGTCAGAATGTTGAACAGACGATATTCATCATAATGCGTTTCGAAATAAAAATACCATTTTATTGCTAAAAGAAATCACAAAATGGTGTTTATTTCAGCCAATAAGATTCTTGAGATTTGAGATTGGTTTCCTTTCGTAGTTATCTCGTTATGAAACGATTATCTGAAATGCAGTAGTTGAAATTGCGTTTCATTAAAATATTAGAGGAACCTTTGATGTTGAGTATCAATGTTGATTGAGATTGACCATGTGTGTGATTCTTAGTGGATTCTGTTCATGATGTGTCCTTATATACCTGTAAATAAAAAGGGAACTTCGAAAGCCGCTGAACATGACAAATAGGAAAATATTGCTTGCTCGGTTTGATTTAGCCTGTTAATGGGCAGTAATGAAATGCATAAAACTGCCCACAACGCCTAGCCCCGGGTTCCAGAGCACAACTCAGTATTTACAACAGTAAATAATACAATTTTGTTCCATCCTAAACGATGAATTGGCATAACGTCTTCATTATATGGATAAGGAGTCGAGCTAGATTCAAAGTACTTCAATTTCACTCAATAATATCAATTAATTTTAGTATTAAGTGTTTTATGAACAGTCTTACTTTTACAAGTCCATAAACAATTTGAACTATTACTTTAAACAAAAAATAATTAATTTATTCCTTTTATATATTGGTAATGTATACTATACAATTAGGTATAGTTTGAATTCAAAAGATTTGGAGATAAATCACCGGTTAAAGTTTTAATGCATTATGTTACATGAAATTATTTCCGTTTCGAATAATACGAACTGGACGGTAATTGTCAGTGTGGAGGGAAAAGGTGCGTGTATCTCGTGCGATTAGGCTATTTAAGTGTAGGTTTTATCTGTGTACACCATTCGAGGCGTTTCTATTCAGCGGTAAACATGTCGGCAAGGAGAAGAACACATTTATATAGCAGATTACTCGGAGAGTTGCCAACTCTTTTTTAAAACTTGATTCAGTGAACTGAAGGTTTGAAGTTTGAGACAGAATAGGCAGCACAGAGTGTCAGAATAAATCCTTCTCGACGCATTAAAAGATGACGTGACAGTCAACAAGGACATGTGGCAACAGGGAGTTTTCTCCAATAGAAAGTCATTGGTTGCAAGTCAGATAAGTAGGGCACTTCGCCAGGGGTTGCGCCGCTGCTGATTAACAGGAACTTAAGCGATGGGAGCCAGAAACTAAGATATTTTTGTGATAAGTACCTTTTTGTTGCATCGGCTTTTGTTAAATTAGAAAACCGGGTATCTTATTTGGTTTGAAAATAGTGTGACTGTTGTTGATCACTTTGTAAAAGGAAAATTAAAATGCTGCTTGGCTTTTTGTACAGAATTCTAACACGATCCGCCAGCGCTTTCCTATAAACGTATAGGAAAACAACCGTGTTTTATTCTGCAACAAAATATGGCTATTCCATTTCACCCCCACCGTAATAAATAGTCCGTGACGTCATTTACTTACTCCCGGCTTTTCCGAATCGCTGTAAATAGCATATCGAAACCAGACTTATACGTCATTTTACTACGATGAATAGCGTTCACGTGGTGTAAACATTGTAGTAAAATTGACCTACTTAGCGTCTGTACGAGCCTTTAACGATGGCATCTCTTAAAACGGGTACTATATATACACTGAAAGGTTCAAATCAGGACTGGAGAATAATAAGAACTCAATTTGACGGTACAGTGAACAAATATGTAATTCAATCCACATTTTCTGGAGAGATCAAGTCAGCATTCATCTTTGAACTGTTCCCAAAGAACACTCAGACATACAAGGAACTCAATGATTTCTTTCAAAAGCAAGCTAATCAGAACCTAGCAGAATTAGAAGACATAGGTTTGGACTTTTTTGATGACAGCTTCTTCTTTGAAGAAATAAATGCCGGTACTGACTTAACCTCAGTCCAAGAAATCCTTCCTCCCCAACCAAAGCGGTTTAAGCAGACTTCAGCTGCAGATGTAGAGAGGCTGAGAGGTCAGACTACAGAAAAAACAACTGATCAAAGTACAAAATGGGCTGTTGGTCTGTTGAAAGGTAATTAATGATGGTACCTTATTTTGAAATAGGTGCTTTACTGTTCTAAGTCAAAATAGAAAACTGCCAAATCAAAGAAAATGCAAAATCTACATAATACTGTGTAGTTCTATCAATAGTCTCAAATTTCCCGAACAGAAAAATACAGTAAAATTTCGTAAAGTTGTAAATGTATGGCAGTGTCCTGTTTTTGAGTTACCAGTATGGATAGCCTATATTAGACAGTACATACTGAATTGGAACAATGGGAAACTCCCAATTTATCAATAGTGTTCGAGTGACTGATGCTCGACGTTAAGAAGTTTTACTGTATTATCCTGTCTTTAAAATTAAGTTATATTGTTACTATTCCTAAAGAGGCATTAAGCTAACCATCTTGATTACAAAATGCTGCAGTGACACTAAAATTTCCAATTTTTTGCAAGTTTACTGTTCAGACATTACCGTACAGTACGGATTTGGAAGTGTCAGTGTTACCATATTCTTCCATCCAATTTCTAAACAAATTTATACGATTACCAGTAAATTGTATGTCACTTTTTATGGCTGCCAGTCGCATCTTTCTGTCCAGGTTAAAAAAAATATTTCTTTAATTTTCACAAGTCCTGAATAAATTAATGAAACACTGAAACACATCTTTCTCTGACAAATATTCCCACAATGTTTTTTCAGTGTGGTTATCTGAGAATGGATTTACCAATAGTTTTGAGAGCCTGGCACCTGTCGAGCTTGATTCCGTCCTTCAGCAGTTTTATGCCTCGTTACAAAGTAAAAAGGCCAAGGAATATTCAAAATCTGCTCTCGTGGGCATTCGCGCTGGCATCAACCGTCACTTGACAAGCCCACCACACTCCCGACTGTTGAATATAATGAAGGACAGAGACTTCATGTTGTCCAACCAAGTGTTGACCGGCTTGATAAAATCAACCGTCACTTGACAAGCCCACCACACTCCCGACTGTTGAATATAATGAAGGACAGAGACTTCATGTTGTCCAACCAAGTGTTGACCGGCTTGATAAAAGGCCTCAAAAGAGAAGGGAAGGATATGTCTAAACACAAGGATCCAGTGTGTGAGGAAGACCACCAAAAATTGTACGAATGTGGAGTTTTTTCCCTAGACACTCCTGAAACTTTGCAGAATAAAATTATTTATGAACTTATTGCACACTTTGGTAGAAGGGGCAGAGAAGGGTTACAGTCCTTAGCAAAAGATTCTTTTGTTTTTAAAACAGATGTCAAAGGGCGCCAATATGTCACACTGAATTTCAATGAAGCTGACAAGACGCATCATGGTATTGATTCAAGGGAGCAGGTAAAAGAACCTAGAATGTATGGAACGGGTGATGCATCCTGTCCGCTGAAATCATTCCAAAAATATCTGTCCAAATTAAATCCAAACTGCAATCGTTTCCTGCAAAGACCTGTACGCAAGTTTCACTGCCATGATGAGTCTGCCAGCTGGTACGAAAATGCTCCCCTTGGTGTGAATAAAGTTAACTCTTTCATGTCCAATCTGTCCGACAAAGCGCAACTGTCCAAACGATACACAAATCACTGCATTCGGGCTTTTGTCATGACGCATCTTCATCAGAAAGGTTTCTCTAATCAGGCTATTATGTCTCTCACTGGTCACAGGAATGTCCAAAGTCTCACTTCCTACATCAAGCCACATGATGATGAGAAATTGCAAATAAGCAATGCACTAACTTATAACACAAACTCCAAGGACTTGACTAAATTATCCAGTGCAACATCAACTGATGTAGCCATTGTGTCAGCACAGCCACAGCAAAATTCAATTGCTTCTCATGTGACACAAATGTCCAATGTCAGCAACATGTCAAACTTGCAAACAAACCAGGTCACAGATGTTCGAGAAATTAGCATTTTCTCCGGACAGATAACATCCAGTAATATCACTGTCAATTATTACTCCAAGTAAAATGTCTATTCATGCTATGTCGACGCCTTGACATTAAATATTCACGTATTTTTTGTTTAAATTTTAAGCCGTTGAAACAAGGGCGGATCGAGAAGATATCCGAAGGTTTCCAAATGGTTAATTCATGTTTTTCTTGCTGATTTACAATAAATGCTGTCCGATAACATTATACATACTGTTTAGATATGATTTTTGTGTAATATAAAATATGTTTCACAACTGGAAATAAACTGAAATTGGAATAAAGAGAAAAATACGAATTTTCTTTTCTATTACACAGGGGGGTAAAATGTAACAGCCGTTCGCCGAATAACAAGTGTACTCGTCCTAGCTTTCCGAAAAGAAGTCCATAGGATAGAACGACAACTGCATTGAATTATTCATGTTAGAATCGAAATAATACATTTCTGACTGTGTTTTATCGCAGAATAAAATATGGGTACTCGTTTGATGCGTCGTAATTAAATCACTCGTGCTAACGCACTCGTGATTTAATTACTACGCATCAAACTCGTACCCATAATTTATTCTGCGATAAAACTCAGTCAGAAATGTATTATTTCTTAAATCATTTAAGCCGAAAAAGAAGTTATAGACATCGGTTATTTCAGTTGGCGGTAAATGGAAATGGTGATTTGTCACGAGGGAAGCAAGACCAGTAATTCTAAAATAGCTGTTTTTCATATTGAATGAAGTGTTGTAATAGAGGCCCGAATGTAATTGTAATTATGAGTTAAGAAGTGAATGTACATTTTAACAAGAGAACTTAATGTAACATTTATTTTGAAACATGTAAACAGCGATGTTAAGCCGATAATTTGTTAACAGTGATAGTGAAAATACTATTTTTTTTTTTGCATACAGTCATGCCGTTTAACAATCAGATGGTTTTCATAAAAACATGACTAGTAATGACGGATAGATGTACCGTTATTAAAACAGTTGCACATGGAAAGCGTGTACAATATACAGCATACTCCTTTCTCTTTAACGATATTATTAAGTTTGGTTATGCGTTTTCATTTGATTCTTGAAACATACAACTCTCGCATTAAATACAGTCAGTTGTAAGAAATGGTAAATTTGGAGAATATGCCATTTGATCTTTTTGTAATATTGAGACCATAATGTAAACGATGTGTATAATATTTACAGATAGCTCCTCCGGTAAGATCACGTAATGGTTTCATTTGTACGTATTTACTCTTGCTTACATGGTTTTTATTTATATTAATATAGGACGTCTTTCATATTGATAGGAGGTTGCAAGTGTTTTTCCACGCCAGCTTTGAAGATCCTGATGCTGTTTGAGGTCAAGGACGCTTTGTATTCTGGAAGGGAAGAATCTAAAGTTTGTAATTTTACTTTAACATTCATAAATTTTCAACAATGGTTAAAATTAAACCATTTATACAGTCTGTAATTTTCGCCGGTAAGGAGAGCCATGTAATTATCGAAGATTATTCAGAAAAAAGGTTAGTTAGTCAAAAATAAACCTGGTATTTTAATTGTGGAATCATATAGCAGACGTTTGTTAATCCGTGTAAGGTTGATTGGTTGAAAATGTGTCTCTCTGGATGTATTCGTTAGAAAGCTAATACATTATTATTACATATTACTGAAATGGCTAAACCTTAATTTAAACTTCGCTTTGGAAGGCAGTTTCTTATGAGATTTCAGAGATGTGATTTGATCTATTTTAGCACTTGCTGTTTTCTTTAGAATACGTGAAGTACTGGGTATTCGCTTTGGAAAGCAGTTTCTTATGAGATTTCAGAGATGTGAATAAATCTATTTTAGCATTTGCTGTTTTCTTTAGAATACGTGAAGTACTGGGTATCTAAGGGTCGGACATTAAGTTTTTCTGAAAATTTTTGGTGGACTTTTATTTTTAACATTTCTAATTGAAAACAGATGTTTTAGACTATTAACAATATTTAAATAAAAATCGGAATTCATTTTTTAGATCTCTGTATTTTTGGTAAATATTGCAATGAAGGTTTTTTTTTTAGAGAATGTAATTAACAGCTTTCTTATTCAATCTTTGATGAATTTTCAAAGCAAAAACTGAGATTTTCAATGTATGATAAGAATAACTTTGGATTACATTTGTTTTCGGTCCGGAGAGGCTAAGGTGAGTGCAAATAATAAGACTAGTGAGAGACACTCGGTGGTAAATGCGAAAGACAGTTTGTACGCAGACTTTTAGTATCGCTGAGTTTGGATTTGTAATGTTGAAATATTGTCTTTTAATTTAAGCATTATTGAGAAAATGCTATCAATTTTAATATCATCGACTTAGAAAGTATTATGTTATTGAATAGAATATTATTGGAAGTTACATAGTTAAAAGTAACGATCGCTAAGTGTAAATGTTATTCTAGAGTTATTTTATTTCAATATAACACTTAGTGCTATTGTTGTCGGATACAGTGCCTATATGTGTTGTTTTTTGTTTGACACATGGCCCAAGGTGCCGCTGTTGTGTGGCCCCCGGTGCCCAGTTTTGTGTTGTATGTATGAGAACACGGTGCCGATGGTGTGGCCCCCGGTGCCAGCTGTGTTGTGTATGAGCTGTTGACGTTTATTTGCAATGTTATTAATGTAACCTGTGAATTATTCCTTGTTTTGTTGTGTTAATTTAAAGCCAGTTATTTTTGTCGTCTTGTATACATTTGAAATAACAGTCCTTTGTATTATTGGTGTGTGGTTTTATGTTGAAATTGTGCATGGTGTTTACATACAGATGACGTTGGTTTGTGATTTCTGGTGTGTTTGATATGTCTCTTGTATTCATTGCTGTGTGATCCGTGTTTTCTGTGTTGTATGTGTGTTTGATGCTCCGTCCCTGATGCTGTTGTGTCAAATAAGCAGTTCAGGTGGTTTATGAATATTCAGTTGATATAAGATCCCCTTATTTTTGTAAATAATGCATCTATGGCTTTTGAGATGATGTAATTAACAGCATCGTATTCAATCTTTAATGGGTTTTTTTTGAAGCCAAAACTGACAATTTCGGTGTAATGATAAGAATAACTTTGGATATAATTGTGGTCCGGAAAAGTTTACGATTAGTGCAAATGATGAAACTAGTGAGATACTCTCAGTGACATGGCAAATGTGAAAGACACTTTGCAGGCAGACTTTTAGTATCGTTGAGTCTGGATTTGAAATGTAGTAAATATTATCGTTTGAATTATGCATCGCTGAGAAAATGCTGCCAATTTTAATGTCAACGATTTAGAAATTATTATTTTAATGAATAGAATATTTTGGGAAGTTGCATTGTTAAATAGTAACGATTATTAAATATTAATGTTTTTCTAGAGATGCTTTATTTCAAGATCACACCGAGTGCTATTGGTGTGTGATACAGTGCTTATATGTGTTGTATTTTTTACACGGCCCTCGGTGCAAAAGTTTATGTTGTATGTGTTTAAGAACACGGCCCCCGGTGCCGTTGTTGTGTGGCCCCCGGTGCCAAGTATTTTATGTTTTATGTGTTTGAGAACACGGCTCCCGGTGCCGTTGTTGTGTGGCCCCCGGTGCCAAGTATTTTGTGTTTTATTTGTTTGAGAACACGGCCCCCGGTGCCGTTGTTGTGTGGCCCCCGGTGCCAATATTTTGTGTTTTATGTGTGAGAACACGGCCCCCGGTGCCGTTGTTGTGTGGCCCCCGGTGCCAAGTATTTTGTGTTTTATGTGTTTGAGAACACGGCCCCCGGTGCCGTTGTTGTGTTGCCCCCGGTGCCAAGTATGTTGTATACGAACTGTTGCTGTTTGTTTGCAGTGTCAGTTATGTACGAACTGTTGCTGTTTGTTTGCAGTGTCAGTTATGTAGTCTGTGCAGTTTTCTTGCTTGTTGAGTAAAATTGTAGCCAGTTCTTGATGTCGTGTTGTATACTAACTGTTGCTGTTTGTTTGCAGTGTCAGTTATGTAGTCTGTGCAGTTTTCTTGTTTGTTGAGAAAAATTGTAGCCAGTTCTTGTTGTCGTCTTGTATACGAACTGTTGCTGTTTGTTTGCAGTGTCAGTTATGTAGCCTGGGCAGTTTTCTTGTTTGTTGAGTAAAATTTTAGCCAGTTCTTGTTGTCGTCTTGTATATGTTAACGTGTCTGGTTTTTACGCACACAGATGCCGTTGGTTTGTGATTAAGTCTTGTGTTAATTGTGTAATATGTGTTTGATATGTTCCCTGAACTCAATGTTGTGGTTTCTGTGTTTTATTTGTGTTTGATACACGTTCTCTGGTGCCGTTGTGTGTCAAATAAGTACATTTGTAGTTAATGTGGTTTTTGAATATTCAGTTTCTTTGAAGATTGATGACACGATCCTGAGACCTACTTTGTTGTAGACCAGTTGTTAACAAAACAAGTGCTTAACATTGTTTTTTGACAGTGGCTGAGGTGTCCGTGATGGTTCCAGATTATTTGGTGAAATTATAAATGAGTAAATTTGTTTTCATTTTGTTGATAGTATGAAGTACAATCTTTTCAAAGGTTGAAACGACGCATGCAAGTTACAAAAGGTGTGACAATTTAAGATTTTTATAAATGTAAATGCCTTTCAACTGCAGTTTTCATGAGTTGTCTCTCTTTGTTTGATTCGATATTACCGCTGAATACAACGACCTATTCCTAGTTTTTGTTTGTGTTTTTTACGTATTATGAGATAAGGAAATAATTAATTTACTCACGTTAAAGTGAGTAAATGAAATTATTTCCGTTTCGAATAATACGAACTGGACGGTAATTGTCAGTGTGGAAGGAAAAGTTGCGTGTATCTCGTGCGATTAGGCTATTTAAGTGTAGGTTTTATCTGTGTACACCATTCGAGGCGTTTCTATTCAGCGGTAAACATGTCGGCACCCGCCCACCCGCCCTATAGGTTGTTAATATTATTTTTGGATGGTTGTCGAGGTTTAACAGAACTTTCAGAGAATAAATTGAAAAATGGGTGTAAATAAAGTGTTTATTTTTGTTTCAGGTGTTTCGAGTTTTGCTGTTTTCTCTTAGTCATAAACAATATATTCATTTATCATGTAAGAAATATGGATATTTTAAGGCCATTCACTAGTTTCAGGTTCGAGTGGTACTATTAGACGAAGCTTTATCCAGATGTGTTGAAAGTTTTCCGTTCGTCCTCTGGACTGCTAAATAGCCAGAACTACGGATGTCAGCTTTTCATTCGGACGGTTCGCACACTACAGGCCCACTGATTTCTACCTCTTTGGACAGTTTTTGAGCAACTTGAACTTGGACTTTACAGACATTTGAAAATTTTAATGTATATTACCGCTGAATACAACGACCTATTCCTAGTTTTTGTTTGTGTTTTTTACGTATTATGAGATAAGGAAATAATTAATTTACTCACGTTAAAGTGAGTAAAGATTAATTTTTTTACACTTCTTCGATAAGTTGGTACGTCAATATACATGTGCAAGCACTTCTTTTATTCTGAACAAAGTAGGTTTTTTTTCTCAAATTTACTTGAAAAGTGCAATATTCAGGAACATTTATATGCAGAAAAAACACAGCCGTCCAACACAGCCATTAATAAAAAGTAAGCAAGATCATAGATAATACGTTTATAAATACGATTAAAAGAATAATAACCCCCAATCAATTACCAAATTAACTGATGTGTGACCGCTTTGGAACGGTTGATGTCAAAACGGTTTTTGACACGGGTAAAATTTAAATTTGAAAGGGCATACTTTTAAATGAATGTCTGGCGAGTTCTTAGACAACGAGTCTGCATGGGGTAAGCGATAAGCCTAGCAGAATGTTGCTTTTAATTATCACTGTGGCGTTGTTTGTGTCGTGTGGTGGCAGAAACAAGTCTCCCAGTACATTTAATCAGTATTATCAGTTCCACCGTTTGAAGAGGCTCTGGAGCAAGATACATGCCTAGGTATGGAATATAAGTATCTTGCATGAGTGTTAGGTGAAGATGGAAAAATCTGTCACCGAGGGGGAACTGTTTTTGCGGGAACGAGCTTGTGCCGAGTTCCCGCCAAAACAGTTCACCCGAGGTGACAGATTTTTCTATCTTTACCGAATGTCTCATGCAAGATACTTTTTCTTGCAAACCTTTTACTGTTCATAACATTGTGTATATGTTTACAAACTGATTTTTGTTTCATTACGTAAAAATATTGACGTTACACAAACCTTACAAATATTACTCAGATACTTTAAGACGTGACGTCACTCATGTAGCACGCGAACGTTATCTTTTCACTTGGGAAAAGATAAGATTTTCTTTCCCCGGTAAATCACGCGGAAATACTTATCCGGTATGCAAGAAAATAATAGCATATCTAATACTGCTCATGAATAGACTCAATCTAACCGAGCCAGCACTATTTTGATATTTCTCATGTTCGATGGGTTCCAAGGAACATATTTGTCTACATGTATTTCGTGATCATTTTTCCGAGGTCGAATCGTGCAATGAATAGACTTTTCAAGTCAAATAATTTGTTAACATCAGTAACGATGTTTTCTAAAAGAAATAAATTCTTCATTGACATGCTCATAACATAGAGCGAACAATATGAAACAGTAACATATTCTGATAATCAGATAGCTGGAAATAAATGGGGAAGTTTCATTGTTCCAAAAATGCATCGTCTAAAGCCTTCAAGTCAGATGATATTAATAGCTCTTGTTGAGAAATAAAAATGTACAGACATTGCTACTGAGGTGTCTAATTTAGAACTTCGACAACAGTAAAACGGGCGGGAATCGTGATATAATATCGACTGACTTATAGAGGATCAATACTGAAATCCTCTACCGTCCCGAAAGTGTTACAGGCACACGAATATTGTCTTTGTATTGAATGTTTTTCATCGCATCACTATTTCAGCATAAGCATGTTGGAAACATCGTTTGAATAGCTTCATATTCAAAAAGGTAAAGGGATCAGAGTTTTCCAAATAATAATAGTTTTTTTAAGTATTAAGGGTCTGAATAGATGTCGTTCCTCCGGGTTCTTAGTTCTCCGACGTTTTCGGAACCTCGTGGATTAAGGTCTCCAAATGTTTCCCTGGTTTGCTCGTGTTATGACTTCGATTTTACTGATGGAAAATTTGCAAAAAAAAATTATCATTTTGTGTAAGTACACTGGTCAAAAGTTCTAAGTGCACACTTTTCAATTTTGAATATCTTAAAGTAAACTTATTCAAATTGAATGAAAGTTTGACTTAACGTTAATAATGATCAAACAACAATAATTTTTTGAAAACCGTGCATATGTTTTACGTTTTACGTCATCCACGTCGGCATACGCTTTTTATGCATTATCCCCGTGCGGCAAGCGAAATTTATTTTTTTACAATCGTTTTTGTTTTTCACATGTTCACCGACTCAAGACAAACACGAAAAACACACCAACAAAATGTAACCATGGAACGGTTGACGTCAGCAGACAACGACATTGCCGTCAAAATTCTTTTCACAGACACAACTTCAAATTTGTTGTAAAAACATCTTGGCGGTTTTCGTTAATGCAAAAAAAACCCTTATTTTTGCATATTTTATTAATTTAAGAAGAAAATCAAACAATATTATTTTCTAGATTGATTACGTTGCTTACGTTGAACGCTGATGTTACTCAATTACGTCATTAAATATTTACGTAAAACAACGTAAACTCGAAAAAATTAGTGTAACATTTGTTGGATAAGTGTCCAATAAATAAAAATTTAAAACTAAAATTTATAGAAATTCAATAAACTTCAAAATCGAATTATTCGAAAATGACGCTTATTCGGTCAAAAGGCGTATCCGAAAACTGGTCAATTTTATCGAAATGAATACATTTTTTCGTTTGGAAAGGCTGTTACACATCTATCATAGAAAATTGTATCATCCCAAACTGCTAGACAATTCAAAAACTTTTGGCACAAAACATTGTGTGAAAAAAGGAATTTTCTCCTTGAAATCCTGTAAAAACGTTATGGATAAAATAAAGTTGAGTGTGTTGGCTCATCGTGCCCAGCAGACCATTACAAAGCTACAGAAAGCTATTTCAGTGCAATGGAATGGCAAACTACAGTATTTCCTTTAAATCTGCATGAAATTTAAATTATACAAAGATGAGAAAACGATCACAAATGATAGCCGATGCAATGATAATTAACTTGAGAATTGGCTTCTGAGAACAAGTGAGCTAAAATATTATTATTTTTTAATCTGGTTAAGCAGACTTAAAAGTTTTGGTGTGCTTTAATAGAATGTTGATTCTTCTTCATTGTAATTTACCCTATTTTGAAAGATTCAATCAAATTATTGGAAAAATTAACATTTATCAAGTGTGCACTTAGAACTTTTGACTAGTGTACGTTGTTTGGATTGTCTTGATTTAAGAGTTACTGTACACAAATTTGTATATTTAATCTTTGGTATAATTGTAGTTCTTTTTTATTTTTGTGAGTAATTTTCGTTGAGATTTTGGTTCGAGTTTAAGTAATCAATGAATCTTGTCCATGTTTATTCTTGAAAACTTGGCGGGTAACGTGTGCGGTTGGTTACCCTATAAAAAACCCCTCACTATAGTGAAAAGTATGTTTTGCCCTCAACGTTTCAATGCGGGTGGATGCCATACGGAATATCTTTCCGTTATATATGTGTTGTCGTGTCTATTATCTTAATTAATCGCATAACAAATTAGACTAGATGATAAGCTAACTTTAAAAGCCGCCGCACACGAGAAATGTGAAAATATTGCAGGCTCGGTTTGATTGAGCCTGTCCATGGACAGTAATGGAAATGCATATTACTGCCTTGCTTATCCCAGGGGTTGAGTGCAACTCAATATTTACACCAATAAACGGTACAATTTTGATCCATCCCAAACGATGGAATGCATATGACGGTGAACATTGGGCCCTGATTGCGGTATATTCAGATTAATACCATTCCATTTTCAGTCGCGTATGGTCCCCAGATAGAAGAATGGTTTAGCCCTAATTGAGAAAACCATGGGCGGAACTAAACAGAATGGAACTTTGACAGTGCATCTGAGAATATAAATTTCCCTTTTAGTTGGCTTTGTTTGGAGGCGTTGATTGTTTGCATGTGGATGTTCCTTATGTGGTTATTTAAAAAAGTTTCCTATAATTTAAGAAATTTATTTTTAAATATTTATTTTTAACAATTTTACGCTTTCAGCTTTGTTTCTAGCTATTTCCTTTTTCGGTATTTTCGTTTGTTTATACTGCGATGCATAATATGATTATTGGTTATAAGAAGTACAGAGAAGATTGCTTTTCATTGCTTCACAGAGCAGAATATCCCTAGTTAATGAAATATTCTTAATAGAAGCATGGGCAACTTCGTTCACTTTGTCAAGTCTAGAAAACTTTTGCTGTTGATTTAGTGCAAAATATTGATTTTAACTTTAGACTTTAAGCTTCTGTCGAGCTAGAAGCAGTCTCTTATTAAACATAATGAAATTTTGTGAAGTGATTTCAGCTGTTGAATACCATACAAGTTTTGGCTTTTAAAAAACCCTATTCGGTCATTAGATAACGTCCATGACCTGGTGCCAAGGTTATAAAGCTGAGATTGGAAACCAGTCTCAAATCTCAAGCATCTGATTGGCTAAAATGGCGACTGGTCGCCATTTCAGCTAATCAGATGCTTGAGATTTGAGACTGGTTTCTATGCTCAGTTTTATAACCTTAGGCACTGATTGCAGTTAGTTTACCTAATTAAATCGGAGTAGCATGTCTAGGAGCTGTCACCGTACGGTTCGGGTTCGCTCACCAGTAAGGGTCATATCATTTCCTTGACGGTCTTTAGAAGTCACTTTTTATGTAGAAATTTTAACTGGAGTCTCTCGAGAGTGATATATAATGCTCCTTTGAAGCTTGTGACAGATGTTGATCATTAACTTGACAGTAACAGTTAAAGTGATTGTCAAAGGGTTATCATTTTCCCCAGAATGTGCACAAATATATATTTATTTTTGTTCGATAATTTCCGTTTACCGATATTTCCTTATATGGTTACGGTCAGTGAACCATGCACTGACCGTGATAGAAAAACCCGTGCTACAGGTGTATTGGTCATTCGACGCAATACTGGACGCTAGTTAACATCTACTTACACGAAGAATTATACATGTCGGAAATTGAAGACGAGTTTGAAAACGGTGGCTTACCACGTGGCGGAGTTTCATTGCCAGGAGAAGGCGGTAAGTCCCCGGGGGATTCAGCTATAGAAGCTTTTTCGTTATTTAAAACCTATCTTGACTCTCAGTTAAAGGAATTTAAGAACGATTTGATTGATATTAAACTTCAACAAGATAGAAAGACTGTGACTTTAAAAAAGGAGTCTAACAAAATACAGTACGCATTTAATTTAGAAATTCAAGAAGGACTGGAAGCTTTACGCAGAAACAATCTACCACGTGCTTCGCTAGGGATTGTTGACAATTTAGTTTCAAAGCTGAAACAAGGTGTGTGAAGTTGGCAATGAGTAATGAGTAGGGAATTGGATACTTAATATCCAGCTGAAATCGAATCCACTGCCAGCAGTGAGTTGGGTATTCGCTTTACACACACAGCGAATACCCTAATGAGATCGAATCCACAGCCAGCTGTGAGTTGGGTATTCGTTCTACACTGACAGCGAATACCCTAATGAGATCGAATCCACAGCCAGCTGTGAGTTGGGTATTCGCTCTACACTAACAGCGAATACCCTAATGAGATCGAATCCACAGCCAGCAGTGAGTTGGGTATTCGCTTTACAAACACAGCGAATACCCTAATGAGATCGAATCCACAGCCAGCAGTGAGATGGGTATTCGTTCTACACTGACAGCGAATACCCTAATGAGATCGAATCCACAGCCAGCTGTGAGTTGGGTATTCGCTCTACACTGACAGCGAATACCCTAATGAGATCGAATCCACAGCCAGCTGTGAGTTGGGTATTCGCTTTACACACACAGCGAATACCCTAATGAGATCGAATCCACAGCCAGCTGTGAGTTGGGTATTCGCTTTACACACACACTGAATACCCTAATGATATCGAATCCACA
The DNA here is from genome assembly GCA_038501625.1 of Corbicula japonica. NCBI lineage: Eukaryota > Metazoa > Mollusca > Bivalvia > Venerida > Cyrenidae > Corbicula > Corbicula japonica. The sequence goes on from JAZAYU010000047.1 coordinate 777,541, forward strand.
GCGAGCTGTGAGTTGGGTATTCGCTTTGCACAAACAGCGAATACCCTAATGAGATTGAATCCACAGCCAGCTGTTGGGTATTCGTTCTACACTGACAGCGAATACCGTAATGAGGTCGAATCCACAGCCAGCTGTGAGTTGGGTATTCGTTCTACACTGACAGCGAATACCCTAATAAGATCGAATCCACAGCCAGGTGTGAGTTGGGTATTCGTTCTACACTGACAGCGAATACCGTAATGAGATCGAATCCACAGCCAGCTGTGAGTTGGGTGTTCGCTCTACACTAACAGCGAATACCCTAATGAGATCGAATCTACAGCCAGCAGTGAGTTGGGTATTCGCTTTACAAACACAGCGAATACCCTAATGAGATCGAATCCACAGCCAGCAGTGAGTTGGGTATTCGTTCTACACTGACAGCGAATACCCTAATGAGATCAAATCCACAGCCAGCTGTGAGTTGGGTATTCGCTCTACACTGACAGGGAATACCCTAATGAGATCGAATCCACAGCCAACAGTGAGTTGTGTATTCGCTTTACAGAAACAGTGAATACCCTAATGAGATCGAATCCACTGCAAGCTGTGAGTTGGGTATTCGCTTTGCACAAACAGCGAATACCCTAATGAGATCGAATCCAAAGCCAGCTGTGAGTTGGGTATTCGTTCTACACTGACAGCGATTACCCTAATGAGGTCGAATCCACAGCCAGCTGTGAGTTGGGTATTCGTTATACACTGACAGCGAACACCGTAATGTGGTCGAATCCACAGCCAGCTGTGAGTTGGGTATTCGTTCTACACTGACAGCGAATACCGTAATAAGATCGAATCCACAGCCAGCTGTGAGTTGGGTTTCCGTTCTACACTGACAGCGAATACCCTAATGAGATCGAATCCACTGCCAGCTGTGAGTTGGGTATTCGTTCTACACTGACAGCGAATACCCTAATGATATCGAATCCACAGCCAGCGGTGAGTTGGGTATTCGCTCTACACTAACAGCGAATACCCTAATGAGATCGAATCCTCAGCTAGCAGTGAGTTGGCTATTCGCTTTACAAACACAGCGAATACCCTAATGAGATCGAATCCACAGCCAGCTATGAGTTGGGAATTCGCTCTACACTGACAGCGAATACCCTAATGAGATCGAATCCACAGCCAGCTGTGAGTTGGGTATTCGCTCTACACTAACAGCGAATACCATAATGAGATCGAATCCACAGCCAGCAGTGAGTTGGGTATTCGCTATACAAACACGGCGAATACCCTAATGAGATCGAATCCACAGCCAGCAGTGAGTTGGGTATTCTTTCTACACTTACAACGAATACCCTAATGAGATCGAATCCACATCCAGCTATGAGTTGGGAATTCGCTCTACACTGACAGCGAATACCCTAATGAGATCGAATGCACAGCCAGCAGTGAGTTGGGTATTCGCTTTACACAAACAGTGAATACCCTAATGAGATCGAATCCACTGCCAGCTGTGAGTTGGGTATTCGTTCTACACTGACAGCGAATACCGTAATGAGGTCGAATCCACAGCCAGCTGTGAGTTGGGTATTCGCTCTACACTAACAGCGATTACCCTAATGGATCGAATCCACAGCCAGAAGTGAGTTGGTTATTCGCTTTACAAACACAGCGAATACCCTAATGAGATCGAATCCACAGCCAGCAGTGAGTTGGGTATTCGTTCTACACTGACAGCGAATACCCTAATGAGATCGAATCCACTGCCAGCTGTGATTTGGGTATTCGTTCTACACTGACAGCGAATACCCTAATGAGATCGAATCCACAGCCAGTTGTGAGTTGGGTATTCGCTCTACACTAACAGCGAATACCCTAATGAGATCGAATCCACAGCCAGCAGTGAGTTGGGTATTCGCTATACAAGTACAGCGAATACCCTAATGAGATCGAATCCACAGCCAGCAGTGAGTTGGGTATTCGTTCTACACTTACAACGAATACCCTAATGAGATCGAATCAACATCCAGCTATGAGTTGGGAATTCGCTCTACACTGACAGCGAATACCCTAATGAGATTGAATCCACAGCCAGCAGTGAGTTGGGTATTTGTTCTACACTGACAGCGAATACCCTAATGAGATCGCACCCACTGCCAGCAGTGAGTTGGGTATTCGCTTTAGACACACAGCGAATACCCTAATGAGATCGAATCCACAGCCAGCAGTGAGTTGGGTATTCGCTTTACACAAACAGCGAATACCCTAATGAGATCGAATCCACTGCCAGCTGTGAGTTGGGTATTCGTTCTACACTGACAGCGAATACCCTAATGAGATTGAATCCACAGCCAGCTGTGAGTTGGGTATTCGCTTTGCACGAACAGCGAATACCCTAATGAGATCGAATCCACAGCCAGCTGTGAGTTGGGTATTCGTTCTACAGAGACAGCGAATACCCTAATGAGATCGAATCCACTGCCAGCAGTGAGTTGGGTATTCGCTTTACATACACAGCGAATACCCTAATGAGATCGATTCCACAGCCAGCAGTGAGTTGGGTATTCGCTTTACACAAACAGCGAATACCCTAAGGAGATCGAATCCACTGCCAGCTGTGAGTTGGGTATTCGCTTTACACAAACAACGAATACCCTATGGAAGTGGTCCGGAATAAACTATCATAGGGTGACCCGGATCTGCCATTTTTTATGGTGTAGTGTATTTTCACGTCATTTCTTTATTTACTTACTCTGATTTTTAATAACTTATTTGTACCTTTACTCCGAATGGATGTCACTGTTTTTTTAACCATTTTGAATAAATATCTTGCAGTTGCTTAAGAAAACAGAATTTTAATTTGAAAATTCTTGGTTACCTTTTAGTGACCGGAAGTTATTCAGACTAATTTTTTTGGACTCTGGAAGTTATTTCCAGGCGATAACCGGAAGTGATCCGGAAAAGACCATGTTGGGGTGATCCGGAACTACCCATTTTTAGTATTTTTATTGAAATAAACGCAATGAGCAGCATTGCAGTGTGTTTCTTCAATGAGTAGGGTATTCTCTAAAAACTCACAGCCTATACCGTAATGTGACCGAATTCACTGCCAGCAGTGAGTTTGTTATTCAATTTACACAAAAGGGGAATACCAAAATGATATCACATCCACTGCCATTAGTGACTTCGGTATGCGTTCTACACTGACAGCGAATACCCTAATGAGATCAAATCCACTGCCAGCGGTGAGTTGGATATTCGCTTTAAACAAGCAGCGAATACCCTAATGAAATCGAATCCACTGCCAGCTATGAGTTGGGAATTCGCTCTACACTGACAGCGAATACCCTAATGAGATCGAATCCACAGCCAGCAGTGAGTTGGGTATTCGTTCTACACTGACAGCTAATACCCTAATGAGATCGAATCCACTGCCAGCAGTGAGTTGGGTATTCGCTTTACACACACAGCGAATACCCTAATGAGATCGAATCCACAGCCAGCAGTGAGTTGGGTATTCGCTTTACACAAACAGCGAATACCCTAATGAGATCGAATCCACTGCCAGCTGTGAGTTGGGTATTCGTTCTACACTGACAGCGAATACCCTAATGAGATCGAATCCACAGCCAGCTGTGAGTTGGGTATTCGCTTTGCACGAACAGCGAATACCCTAATGAGATCGAATCCACAGCCAGCTGTGAGTTGGGTATTCGTTCTACACTGACAGCGAATACCCTAATGAGATCGAATCCACTGCCAGCAGTGAGTTGGGTTTTCGCTTTACACACACAGCGAATACCCTAATGAGATCGATTCCACAGCCAGCAGTGAGTTGGGTATTCGCTTTACACAAACAGCGAATACCCTAAGGAGATCGAATCCACTGCCAGCTGTGAGTTGGGTATTCGCTTTACACAAACAACGAATACCCTATGGAAGTGGTCCGGAATAAACTATCATAGGGTGACCCGGATCTGCCATTTTTTATGGTGTAGTGTATTTTCACGTCATTTCTTTATTTACTTACTCTGATTTTTAATAACTTATTTGTACCTTTACTCCGAATGGATGTCACTGTTTTTTTAACCATTTTGAATAAATATCTTGCAGTTGCTTAAGAAAACAGAATTTTAATTTGAAAATTCTTGGTTACCTTTTAGTGACCGGAAGTTATTCAGACTAATTTTTTTGGACTCTGGAAGTTATTTCCAGGCGATAACCGGAAGTGATCCGGAAAAGACCATGTTGGGTGATCCGGAACTACCCATTTTTAGTATTTTTATTGAAATAAACGCAATGAGCAGCATTGCAGTGTGTTTCTTCAATGAGTAGGGTATTCGCTAAAAACTCACAGCCTACACCGTAATGTGACCGAATTCACTGCCAGCAGTGAGTTTGTTATTCAATTTACACAAAAGGGGAATACCAAAATGATATCACATCCACTGCCATTAGTGACTTCGGTATGCGTTCTACACTGACAGCGAATACCCTAATGAGATCAAATCCACTGCCAGCGGTGAGTTGGATATTCGCTTTAAACAAGCAGCGAATACCCTAATGAAATCGAATCCACTGCCAGCAATGAGTTGGGTATTCGCTGCAAACAAACAGCGAATGCTCTAATAAGATCGAATCCACTGCCAACAGTGAGTTGGGTATTCGGTTTACACGCACAGCGAATACCGTAATGAGATCGAATCCACTGCCAGCCGTGACTTTGGTATTCGCTCTACACAAACAGAATGAGATCGAATTTACTGCAACCATTGTGTTGGATATTCGGTCTACACGTACCTATTGAGGATAGTCCGGAATACACTATGACAGTGTGATATGTAATTCATGTAATTCGAGTTCCCAATATTGGTGATCTGAAGTACCATTTAAGACATATGCTTGTTGAGTTGGAGTGGAATACACGATCTTGTCAGATCCGGAATATTTCATGTTGGGATGATCTGACAGATACCTTTTTGAGGATATTACCACGTTCACGTGATCGGCTAAACAAAAAAATGCGAAATCCGTAAATCTTAATTGATTAAGTTTTAATAGATTATGTTCGGATGATCCGGATTAGTTCATTGTTACATTTTGTTGTTGTTTTTTCAATTTGTTTTTTAATCACAGGTTAAACAGCAGTATATTGGAACATATAGAGAGAACTGGAGAAAACTTAGGGTATTCGCTGTGTTTGTATAGCGAATACCCAACTCACTGCTGGCTGTGGATTCGATCTCATTAGGGTATTCGCTGTTAGTGTAGAGCGAATACCCAACTCACAACTGGCTGTGGATTCGATCTCATTAGGGTATTCGCTGTCAGTGTAGAACGAATACCCAACTCACAGCTGGCAGTGGATTCGATCTCATTAGGGTATTCGCTGTCAGTGTAGAACGAATACCCAACTCACTGCTGGCTGTGGATTCGATCTCATTAGGGTATTCGCTGTGTTTGTAAAGCGAATACCCAACTCACTGCTGGCTGTGGATTCGATCCATTAGGGTATTCGCTGTTAGTGTAGAGCGAATACCCAACTCACAGCTGGCTGTGGATTCGATCTCATTAGGGTATTCGCTGTCAGTGTAGAACAAATACCCAACTCACAGCTGGCAGTGGATTCGATCTCATTAGGGTATTCACTGTTTGTGTAAAGCGAATACCCAACTCACTGCTGGCTGTGGATTCGATCTCATTAGGGTATTCGCTGTGTTTGTAAAGCGAATACCCAACTCACTGCTGGCTGTGGATTCGATCTCATTAGGGTATTCGCTGTTAGTGTAGAGCGAATACCCAACTCACAGCTGGCTGTGGATTCGATCTCATTAGGGTATTCGCTGTCAGTGTAGAACGAATACCCAACTCACAGCTGGCAGTGGATTCGATCTCATTAGCGTATTCGCTGTCAGTGTAGAACGAATACCCATCTCACAGCTGGCTGTGTATTCGATCTCATTACGGTATTGGCTGTCAGTGTAGAACGAATACCCATCTCACAGCTGGCTGTGGATTCGACCTCATTAGGGTATTCGCTGTCAGTGTAGAACGAATACCCAACTCACAGCTGGCTGTGGATTCGATCTCATTAGGGTATTCGCTGTTTGTGCAAATCGAATACCCAACTCACAGCTGGCAGTGGATTCGATCTCATTAGGGTATTCACTGTGTGTGTAAAGTGAATACCCAACTCATCATTAGGGTATTCACTGTGTGTGTAAAGTGAATACCCAACTCACAGCTGGCTGTGGATTCGATCTCATTAGGGTATTCGCTGTCAGTGTAGAGCGAATACCCAACTCACAGCTGGCTGTGGATTCGATCTCATTAGGGTATTCGCTGTCAGTATAAAACGATTACCCAACTCATTGCTGGCTGTGGATTCGATCTCATTAGGGTATTCGCTGTGTTTGTAAAGCGAATACCCAACTCACTGCTGACTGTGGATCCCATCTCATTAGGGTTTTTGCTGTTAGTGTAGAGCGAATACCCAACTCACAGCTGGCTGTGGATTCGATCTCATTAGGGTATTCGCTGTGTGTGTAAAGCGAATACCCAACTCACAGCTGGCTGTGGATTCGATCTCATTAGGGTATTCGCTGTCAGTGTAGTGCGAATACCAAACTCACAGCTGGCTGTGGATTCGATCTCATTAGGGTATTCGCTGTCAGTGTAGAACGAATACCCAGCTCACAGCTGGCTGTGGATTCGATCTCATTAGGGTATTCGCTGTGTTTGTGCAAAGCGAATTCCCAACTCACTGCCGGCTGTGGATTCGATCTCATTAGGGTATTCGCTGTCAGTGTAGAACGAATACCCAACTCACTGCTGGCTGTGGATTCGATCTCATTAGGGTATTCGATGTGTTTGTAAAGCGAATACCAAACTCACTGCTGGCTGTGGATTCGATCTCATTAGGGTATTCGCTGTCAGTGTAGAGCGAATACCCAATTCACAGCTGGCTGTGGATTCGATCTCATTAGGGTTTTCGCTGTCAGTGTAGAACGAATACCCAACTCACTGCTGGCTGTGGATTCGATCTCATTAGGGTATTCGCTTTGTTTGTAAAGCGAATACCCAACTCACTGCTGGCTGTGGATTCGATCTCATTAAGGTATTCGCTGTTAGTGTAGAGCGAATACCCAACTCACAGCTCGCTGTGGATTCAATCTCATTAGGGTATTCGCTGTCAGTGTAGAACGAATACCCAACTCACAGCTGGCAGTGGATTCGATCTCATTAGGGTATTCGCTGTCAGTTTAGAACGAATACCCAACTCACAGCTGGCAGTGGATTCGATCTCATTAGGGTATTCGCTGTCAGTGTAGAACGAATACCCAACTCACAGCTGGCTGTGGATTCGACCTCATTAGGGTATTCGCTGTCAGTGTAGAACGAATACCCAACTCACAGCTGGCTGTGGATTCGATCTCATTAGGTTATTCGCTGTTTGTGCAAAGCGAAATCCCAACTCACAGCTGGCAGCGGTTTCGATCTCATTAGGGTATTCACTGTGTGTGTAAAGCGAATACCCAACTCACAGCTGGCTGTGGATTCGATCTCATTTGGGTATTCGCTGTCAGTGTAGTGCGAATACCCAACTTACAGCTGCCTGTGGATTCGATCTCATTAGGGTATTCACTGTGTGTGTAAAGCGAATACCCAACTCACTGCTGGCTGTGGATTCGATCTCATTAGGGTATTCGCTTTGTTTGTAAAGCGAATACCCAACTCACTGCTGGCTATGGATTCGACCTCATTAGGGTATTCGCTTTGTTTGTAAAGCGAATACCCAACTCACTGCTGGCTGTGGATCCGACCTCATTAGGGTATTCGCTGTCAGTGTAGAACGAATACCCAACTCACAGCTGGATATTGATTCGATCTCATTAAGGTATTCGCTGTAAGTGCAAAGCGAATACCCAACTCACAGCTGGCTGTGGATTCGATCTCATTAGGGTATTCACTGTGTGTGTAAAGCGAATACCCAACTCACAGCTGGCTGTGGATTCGATCTCAATAGGGTATTCGCTGTCAGTGTAGAACGAATACCCAACTCACTGCTGGCTGTGGATTCGATCTCATTAGGGTATTCGCTTTGTTTGTAAAGCAGTACCCAACTCACAGCTGGCTGTGGATTCGACCTCATTAGGGTATTCGCTGTCTGTGTAGAACGAATACCCAACTCACAGCTGGCTGTGGATTCGATCTCATTAGGGTATTCGCTGTTTGTGCAAAGCGAATACCCAACTCACAGCTGGCAGTGGATTCGATCTCATTAGGGTATTCACTGTGTGTGTAAAGCGAATACCCAACTCACAGCTGGCTGTGGATTCGATCTCATTAGGGTATTTGCTGTCAGTGTAGAGCGAATTCCCAACTCATAGCTGGCTGTGGATTCGATCTCATTAGGGTATTCGCTGTGTTTGTAAAGCGAATACCCAACTCACTGCTGGCTGTGGATTCGATCTCATTAGGGTATTCGCTGTTAGTGTAGAGCAAATACCCAACTCACAGCTGGCTGTGGATTCGATCTCATTAGGGTATTCGCTGTGTGTGTAAAGCGAATACCCAACTCACAGCTGGCTGTGGATTCGATCTCATTAGGGTATTCGCTGTCAGTGTAGAGCGAATACCCAACTTACAGCTGGCTGTGGATTCGATCTCATTAGGGTATTCGTTGTCAGTGTAGAACGAATACCCAACTCACTGCTGGCTGTGGATTCGATCTCATTAGGGTATTCGCTGTGTTTGTAAAGCGAATACCCAACTCACTGCTGGCTGTGGATTCGATCTCATTAGGGTATTCGCTGTTAGTGTAGAGCGAATACCCAACTCACAGCTGGCTGTGGATTCGATCTCATTAGGGTATTCGCTGTCAGTGTAGAACGAATACCCAACTCACAGCTGGCTGTGGATTCGATCTCATTAGGGTATTCGCTGTGTGTGTAAAGCGAATACCCAACTCACTGCTGGCAGTGGATTTGATTTCAGCTGGATATTGAATATCCAATTCCCTACTCATTACTCATTGCCAACTTCACACACCTGCTGAAACATAGAAATAAGCTCATTCAAGTCGCAGATAATTCCCCCGGGGGCTGGCTTACTGTTCAGGAATACGAGAAGCCCCAGTTAGGTTCCGATAGCGAAGATGAAAAGAAGCTCAGGCAAGCAGAGGCCAGGGCGGTCAAAAAGCTTAAAGCTTCCAAGCCTACTTCTAATGCATTTTATCATCCTTACAAGGGTGTTAATTCTTCTTTTACACGTAACAACCCCGGTAATGCTGCTCTGGACGTTTCTCGTCGGCCCGACGAGCTTTTTCGCCGAGACCCTCATGGGGAGCTCCAGCCCAGTCCTTTCGTGCCCAACGTACCAGCACCGAAAGCCGCTGAAGGTCAACGCCGAATCGGGTACTACTACGACAAGCCGTCTACAAGCTCAACGGCCACATCTTCTAAGCCAGTCGATAAATGATGAGTATTTTGATTACTTGTTAGACAAAAACTCTTGAGTTTGATAAGGGGCAAGATATCTTCATAAGTAATGCTGCAAAATGCATTTTTGATTCAAGGCGTTTCACAAGCAAAGTCTTGGCTATCAGATTTGAATTTTAATATCCCTACGTTTATTTTTATATAAACAAGACGCGTTTACTATACAATTAAAGTAACGCTACATATATGAATGCCACGATCCACGGAACACGGTTTTAGTAAACTCATGATAATTTTACACCGCAGAATGCGGATCTCTTAATACGAGATGTTTTGCACGGAAGGTAGACCTTTATATGTCGCATATTGCGATTATCCGCGGAATGCGGAGTTTACTCGTCGCGGAATGCGACATGTCTTAGATAATGAAGTTACAGAGATTTAGGCGTTACTCCGCGGAAGGCGGAGTTGTATTTGATCACCGAAGGGTGAGGTCCGCGGAAGGCGGAATTGTAATTGATCACCAAAGGGTGATTTCCGCGGAAGGCGGAATAACATTTTGTCACCGAAGGGTGAGTTCCGCGGAAGGCGGAATAAAGCTACTTTTGCTTTGTAAAGTAATCTGATAAGTCATTTTCTTTATCTTCTTTGAAATATTTGTAAGGCTGTATTTTAAGTATTTTCTTTGTTTATACATTTTTCAGATGTATTCAAAATTGGAATTTGGAAGGACATGGATCATTTAAGAGGTTGTGGCATTAAAGAGATCAGATATTGTATTTAAGCAAGATTGAATCGAAATAAAATTGAGATCCTCTAAGACGGATCAATTTTGCACCGGGTCTTCCGTGTGCGTAGTTAAAACAGGAACTGAATATTGTCCCGTTCGTTGTTTAGTAAACTATCTAACGGCTGCAAATATACCTGACAGTTCTGATGATTTTTTTTTTTTGTTTAGAAATATATATTTTTCCAAGAAAACTGGTTCGCACATGTTAAATAAAGGGAAAAGTATTTCCTATACTAGGGCTAGAGAGATATTTGCAAGTAAACTGTCATACTTAGGTTTTGACAGCAGCAAGTACGGGTTACATTCTTACCGGTCGGGTGGGGCTACTACCGCAGCGAATAATGGCGTTAGCGACAGATTAATACAGAAACATGGTCGCTGGAGTTTGGAAATATTTAAAGACAGATATATACATGAAAATGAAAATTCCAAGAAGTCAGTTTCTTTAAAAATGAGTAACTAAATGCCCGCTCTTTTTCTTCGACGCGCTGCCCAGTATTGGTCACTCCTATGTAGTTGTTGTTGTCTTTATTTATTAAGACATTAACGGGAAGACAATAAATAATTTATGTTTGGCTGAAGGAACTGAAAGAAAACATAGATATATTTATTTTTGTTCGATAATTTCCGTTTACCGATATTTCCTTATATGGTTACGGTCAGTGAACCATGCACTGACCGTGATAGAAAAACCCGTGCTACAGGTGTATTGGTCATTCGACGCAATACTGGACGCTAGTTAACATCTACTCCCACCCACCCGACCCTTGTTCGTATTTTCTCGTTTTCGCTCGTTGCGTGGGCTCATTTAGAATTAAGACGTTTCAAATATCGTTATTACTTTGACTATATTTTCTGTTGATCACATGTTTATATATGTGTATCTTTTTCAGATGAACAATTTTCTATTGTTTCAAGTGTGGCAGTACTAACGCGAGGGTGTGCAGTGTGTATGTGACGGTTTCATGAACTGTTATCGCCATAGCGATATAAATATTTTTTCGTTTGAATATGTATAAGTGCATGGACACAGTTACCACTCATTATTCGTGGTTTTTTTTTTTCGGCGTTAGCTGTCTAAGCTCACTTTTGACCTAGTTTTTCGACCAATGAAATATTGTAAATAATACTCGTATTCTCTTATTATGCAGAGGGAAAATGAAATAAACTATTTCGATTGGTAGCTATTTACACCATAGAGGCATCTAGCAGGGTGGAGAGGTATCTAGTGGGATTTTTATTATTATGCAGCGGAAAAATCAAATAGATTATTTCGATTGGTGTTGTATTGGAGACAAACATATTTACGATTTAAATAACCAGTTAAGTCAATAATGATGGTTTAAATACATTTTTATATGGAATATTCTTGGGTGTCAGGTAAACACTTGCATACAACACACAGTGTAAAACGAAAGAGAAGTGCAGATATTTCTAATTCGTACTGGTTTCTTTCTAGTTCCTTTGATACTGTTCGTCGTAGTGTAGTGGCTAACACTCTCGCCTCTGAAGCGGAGGCCCCGGGTTCAAAACTCAGGAGGGACACTTTTTTTAAAAGTTAATTACGTACAAGTTGGTAGATTTCGCTTTTTTAACAGGCTGTTTGTATTTATTTTTATTAAATTTCAAGGACATTTATTTATCTTGAGTTCTAACTCTACAAGAGGTATTTTATTGAAACTGAATAAATGTAGACAAGACTTAATGTAAGACATTGCTTCTTTAATCGACTTGTTATCACTGTATGAAATTGTTGCATCAGCTTCAACATTTTTTTAAAGACACTTTAAATGAATTTATGAGTTGTCATGATTCGGTCGCTTAAACTCTAGGTCATACTAAGAAGGCAGGGAGGGTTCGTCAACAGCTATAACAAGTAAAATAAAATAACTAAACTGTGTCTGCTTCGCCTCTCTGTATTTCCTTCTTTCTTATATACATGTACATGTATATATTAATCTTTTCCATCAACGCCGTTTATCTTTTTAAAAGATATTTCGTGTTTGTCATGAAACTACCGTGTGTTTGAGATAATATAAGCATTTATTGAATAAACGCGCTGCCCAGTATTGGTCACTCCTATGTAGTTGTTGTTGTCTTTATTTATTAAGACATTAACGGGAAGACAATAAATAATTTATGTTTGGCTGAAGGAACTGAAAGAAAACATAAGTAGCCATAAAGTCATGATGCTTCTAAAGTAAAATATGCATATAAGGAAGGTAAAGGTATGGATTTATAGTCTGTTATTAATGTATTCAACTGTCTTTAACATTTTACCCCCCGATCATTTGATATATAAGTCGTCCGCTAACAGTCAGCGCCGTAGGCAGCCACGGAACATTGGCTTATATTCCTCACAGGTACCCATTTATAAACCTGGGTGGAGAGAAGCAATGAAGGCTTAATTTCTTGCTTAAGGAAATTAGCGGCCGGACTGGGGCTCGAACCATGGACCTCTCGATCCCTAAGCGAGCGCTCTACCACTGGACTACCGCTGCCTTCAATAATAACCACATTTACAACCTCCCTACATAGGCACAAAGTGAACGGGAAAAGAAGCCTACGTTTATAATATGACAAAATTTTAAAACTATAGAACATAAACAAATACATGTGATTTAAAAGAAAATCCGATGAGTAACCGCCTTGAAGTGGTCAGTGGCAAAGAATATTTACAGGTTCTAGGCTGTACCGACCTCACACATGCATCGTCAGATTCTAAAGGAATCAAACATGTTCAAGTTACCTTGGTTAATAAACTCCAAACTAACCGACTGCTGTTATAAGTTATTTTGATATAACACACCAATATTTAAACAACATCAAATGTCTTGTTTGGGAAACATGTGTTCTAAGAACTTTTATCGTGAAGCAAAACAGCGTTGAATAATCTTGTGACGTTGAAATTAACAAAAAATAGTTTCTTGGTAAATATCGAATGTCACAACACTGACACACATACACTTTATAACCTTACGATCTAACCGAATGTCTGAAATGAAGAAAAATGAAGAAAAATGACAGTAATTTCTTGAAACTATCACATAGGGAATGTTTCACTAACCCCGAGAAGGATATTGATGAATTTTATTAACCGCACATGTACATATGTAACATGAAACGTAATGTAAACTTGAATTTTCATTGTAGTATCGTTGTACTACAGAAATAGGGCCCTGTGAATTTTATAGCATCACTACGCACAACGAATCAATATTTTTTCGAATTGAGAATTGTCGATTTCATCTCATCATTATCCGGTTCTCCTTACTCCTCCAAACTCCCCGCCAACCTCTTCTGAAAAACACCGAAAGAAAAACAGAAAGAAAGAAAGAAAGAAAGAAAGGGATCAGTTTTGGTTGATGCATGTTGCTGTTTTAAATTATGAACAGAACACAGAAAGAACATATAGGTTGTGCTAATCTTAGATCTGCAAGTACAGTTGAAAACAGAGTATACATTATTTATAGAGGTTTCTCTATCACTTCCTTCAAAAATTGATTTAACGTCTGGCTTGCACAAGTTGCTACGGTTTTATCCTGTTTTGCAGCGGTTAATGAATGAGGGAACATGCAGAGCTCTTTCTTATTAGAATAACAGTTATCTTCAATAACAATCACCAAGTTTGCCTCACTCATCCGTAAAGAAAATAATTAGAACTGTGTTCCAATCTAAATCTTCTGTTTCGATCGTTATTTGAAAAAAAAGAATCAAAAACCTGAAAAGGCAGGAGTATAGTCATTAATTTTTTGGTCAAAGTTTACCATGAATATTTTATAATTTGACATTGGCAGTTCCAAGGTGTTTTCCCCGATGCTTTTTTTTTCCTTTTTATCTATGTTTAAAAAAACTGATCAAATAGAAAATCAGGGCTAAATTGTGAATGGAGACCAGTCTCAAGTAACCTATTGCTTGTTGAAATAGAACATTGCTCCATTTCAGCAAATCAGAGGATTTAGATTGAAACTGGTCTTCATTCTTAGTTTTCATATCTGTACATCAGTGCTATACGATTAACCTTTTTGGGGGTTGTCCGGGTTAGCTCAATTGTTTGAGTCGTCGGAATTGCAGGGCTAGGCGCTATCGCCGTGACGGTGCGGGTTCGCTTCCAGCTATAGGAAATATAATTTGAAATTCAAAGTAGCGCTATTTGTGCACTGTGGCGACCGTAAACAGTCTCCCCGTACATATAGTCAGAACTATGATCAGTAAAATAACCCGTTACCGATGTCGTTCAGCGATGATTAGTCATATCAGCGCTATCCGATCAACCTTTTAAGGGGTTGTCCCGGTTAGCTCAATTGGTTGCGTCGTCGGAATTGCCGGGTTAGGCGCTATCGCCATGACGGTGCGGGTTCGCTCCCAGCTAGAGGCAATATCATTTTTATTGCACCCTGGTACGTATATTTAATTTATGATTATCATATATAATTACTTAGTCTGCATATCAGACTTTAAATAATATTATGACGACAAATAAGGGACCCAAGATTAGTCAACAAGAAATTAATGCAAATGATCTATTTCATCTACTTAGAAATATATTCTTGTATATTCACCTCAAAAGCTATAAACTGTGTATGTAAATGAAAACTTAAGCTAGATATATACGAGGTTGTATTCCTTGGTGTGGTTTATTCTAATGTGAATATTAAATCTCGATACAAACCTAAAATATAGAACCTTTTTTCTAGAAAATATCAGCTTAAATGTATCTTGGTAGATTGATAACTCAGGAGACATTTAATTTGTCTTCACGTTTTAACACCTGTGACCGTATACTTAATAAAAAAGTGAAATAAAACACAGAAATAAACAAATAACGCAACAATTTTTTTTACTGATAAAGGGATTGTTGCTACATTTGAAGTGATAGAATATCAAAACGTTTTAATTTTTTGTTAAAGATAAATTTACTTTTTAATTGTACCTGTTTTTGAACGTTTATATCACTACCGTTCAATGTCATTTTGCAATAAAATAAGTAAAATAGTGTTTGAACCTTTTTAACGTGAATCTGGATTAGTTTGTATGTTCGTACTTGTTTTCAAAATTTTTCTCTAGAAAAGATTGAACCATTTTAACAATAAGAAAAATGTGTTCTTATTCCTGTCTAAATTCTTCGATTATTATTTAGCCCGAGTTATATCAAATTATTCAATTCCTAGTGGGTTAGATATGGACTCGAATGCCTTCTTATAATATAAATTACAATATAAATTCTAGCCATCAATTTTGGACTAAAGTTTCCTGTATTTTAGTATAGAACAAGTGTGTTCACATATTTCTGCCTTCGAATTCCCGTCCAAATTGAATCTTAAATCAAATTGACACTTATCCTAGGATCTTAAGATAAGCACTCGTTGCCTTTGTTTATTGTTTTGGATAGAAGAACAGGTGATTCTGCAATATCAACCTACTAAAACGTAAAGTAAGAAAGAAAATTAAAGTTTCTGTGATTAAATATTCAATTTTGTCCCATTCTAAAACGTCTTAATCTGGAAAAAGAGAATTGCATTTACAATCTTCGCCTCGTCCTTCACCTTCTCAGTTTATAAAACTCAATCTTTTTATGAACAGAAGTTAAGAACAGATTCCCGATGCGTAAAGCAATGACGTCCGATAGCCAGTTCCAGAAATTACAATCTGTCCTAACGATTTAAAGAAATGCAAAGTGGCATTATTTGAAATATTTGAACGCGTTGATTAAAAACAGTATAAGTTCACCAAAGAATTCTCTAGGTAACAGTTCACGTTGTTTTATATCAAATGTCGCATAATGGGAGTGTGTAATGATGTCTCACAGGTAAAGCGTGATACGGTAAAAACAATAATCATCTTCAAACTCTACCCTGTGTTTCTTTATCCCTTGAGTTTATTTGTTACATAACATTCCGCCGTATATGCTAAAGTATTGTAACTGAATGTAAAAAGGGAAGGTTATACACTAGTTTCACATATAGGTGACGATTCATTCTTGCATACCGGATAAGTATTTCCGCGTGATTTACCGGGGAAAGAAAATCTAGGGAAAAGATACAGAGCACGTGCATGTAGGAACTACTTTCGGGACTACTTTCATAAACACAAATGACGTCATACAACACAATGTTTCGATTTTTATTTCTGTGCAATTTTATTTGGCAATAAGTATTGTTAAAATAAAAAACATATAAAACAATAAAATAGTTTTACTTGCCACTTCTTAAAATATGACCAATATCCAGTTAAAAGGGAGATAAGCACTTTTAGATTACAAAATACAGTACGAGTTGTTTCCCTTGGAGGTCTGCAACTTCTGTAACAATGACAATTTGCTCACTTAAAGTTGGAGACTAAGTTCTAGTTGGTCCTCAGGATGAAAACCGCAAAATTATAGAAATTTATCGCCCACTAAGTATATATCCAATGTTCATCTGATGACCTGCTGTACACGAACTGGACAAGGCTATGCCTAACCATGATTTACAGGATTCGTTCGATTGCTTCAGTTTTTGCTGAAGAACCAAAATTGATAGCAAGGCCCTTAAATGTAGGTCCCAAGGCCACATCAACTGTAGGATTTCACTATAAAGAAATTGACAAAGGTCAAGAAGTTGTTGATAAGTCAAACTCTATCCCAGCTCTTACAAAATCCAGATATGCTCCCTTGAAGTTTGTCAGGGACTCAAAACACCAACTTTAAGACTGAGGGTCATCTTCAAGATGTCCGCCAATTTCTCGATGAAAATTCTGAGAAGACCAATCCATAAACGAGTTGCTCATGAAATTCTTGTTGAGTGTAAGAAAGGTTGATGCCGGAGAGAACGAGCCAACATCACTGAAAGGTTACATCAGTAGTCTGGACAGGACCTGAAGTTGCTATTAAGTTTAGATCCTGATGATGCAGATCTACCAGCATGTTGATGCATGTTCTACAATGTTCCCATTGTTGACAATAATAACCTAATCTGATAGCAAACATGAAGATCAGGAATGAGTATATGGTAGTGCAGGTGGATCTGGATCAAACTTGTCTTGCTAACCCTTAACTTAACATATATGACTTTTATTGCACATGAGAACAGTGTAGATCCATATCAGCCATCATGGTTTTGGATCTTGCTGGTCACTTCAAAGTTCTTGGTCAGAAACAATTTATAATACAGGGATGTGCTGCCTGATCTGGATCTACACTCAGTCTGATTAATATAACTAGAATTATTATGAAGGCTAAATTGAGAAAATGAAATATTTAAACCCCACAATTGGAAAAACATGTTTAAAATTAGTTACTTTGCTTATAGACTTCACCTCTCACTGAAGCGTTTGTATAACCTTTAAAACAAGTTAAATTTGCAAAAGTCTGTCAAAATAAAAATAAGTCAAAGGTATAAACAGTCATTTGTTTGCAATACGTTTCGGTGGGTTCCACTAGCTGCTGAATTTCAATGATCATTTTGATACCAAAACACCCCTAATTTAAGGAAAAAATTACCCCTCAGCTTAAAATTAGGGTCAAAATGAGGCCTTTTGGAAATTTCAAGTCATAAGGACATCTTTTGGGTCAAAAGGAACCCCTGTTTTTCCAAAACGATATTGTCTTACACAGACATACCGAAAGTTGAAAACAAAGTGTCAGACATTTGGTTAGACAAGATGTGAAAATCTGTCTGACTGAAACGAATTCGGTCATACCGAAACATGTTAAAAAGTTATAAGCAAGCATTAGGAGTTAAAATTTTTGTCTGACATTCGGTCTTATAACATAAGAAATCATGTCTGACCGGCTCAAATTTTACAAGACAGGTCCTTCAGTCTGACAACTTTTGGGACGTCTGTTGTCAGCAAAATAACCCGCAAACATTGTATCTAAAATGCCTACTTTTCAGGAGATCAAAAAAACACATTTTCACATTTTATTGAAAAAATGCAGCTAGCGTTTTGAAGCAATTTTGTGGTAACAACCTATCTACAGAGATTTCTATAGCTTTTAAAAAAACCAGGTCATTTGACCCAGGTCAAGAATTTTCAAGAGGTCATAATTAGATCAATGCAAGTCATATCTTGTATTCGGTGAACTTCAATATTTATAAAATTCCTTAAACTTTATTTAAATTAACTTTTAGGGGTCAAGTAAATATTAACTTCATATTTAAAATGCAACAGACACAATACTTGTCTTTATTCTTGCAAAATTAGACATTTTTTTTCTCTAAATTCTCCTGCATCAAAATGACCCCAAGTTCAGAATAAGGAGGGGTCAAAAGTGGACAGTTTCAATTTTGCTTGCATCAAAATGCAAGAATCTGCATTGTATTGAAATCCCTGATCGAGGAATACATATCTCTTTTGACATCAGATTTTAGTATACGTGACTTTCTTGATCCAGGAAAGAAATTTAAATGGTTTTTACAGGTAATATTTTTGACAGTCATGCTCTGAGAGTTATATACGGGGGTGGGAGTGCGAAGTTGGTGTTATGGGGTTAGATACAACGTTTGCATTTTTCACCGACAATATGGGGGTTAGATACATCTTTTGAAAGCCGAAGAGAATAAAATCATGAAATTTTAGATACAATGTTTGCATTTTTCACTGACAATATGCAAGCAATTTACAGCTGCGTGGGGAGGCTGAGTATACTGAGTGTAGCGCTTACTGATATGCATATTTCACTTTTTTAAAGGTGCAAGTACATGTATCTAACAAATCACTATATAGAGAGATTCTACTCTGTAGTGTAGACTATCCAAACCATGACAACTATGCTAGATATTTAGTAGGCTACTGTTTAAAAATTCACTTTTGAAAATATATTTCACTGAATAATTTTCAGAACATGTAATTTCATGAGCTGATGAGTGGGGTAATAACAATATTAGAGATTGTTGACCATGGAATTTGAAAATTGTAACATTTTGAAAGTGCAAGTTTTACAATTTAATTCATTGCTTTAATTGATTACATACATTCATTCCGTTTTCAATGAATAATGTATAAAAATTTGAACAAAATGATTTTCCACAACCAGAAAACAGTAGACTAAGACAGGTGCTTGGAAGACGGACCGTTTTCTCCAAAATGTGTATAAACTGGCCACCCTCGACCCCCCCCCCCCCCACACACACACACCAAAAAAGAGGGTCTACACTACATAAACTCATCTTTTTTGTTTCGTTTTGATAGATCGTCATCAGTCTTTCCACACCGAATTTATCAAATACCAACTTACCAAGTTCTCTGAAAATTCGTGTCCTGACTGACACCGCTTACAAAGTCGGGCCACGAATTTTCAGAGAACTTGGTATTTGATAGTAAATTAGGTGTGAATAGCCTGACAACGATTCCAATCTATCAATACAAAACAAAAAAGATGAGTTTATGTTGTGTAGACCCTGTGTAGACCCTTTTTTGGGGGGGAGGGGGGCAGGGGTGGCCAGTTTAATACACATTTTGAAGAAAAGATGTATATGTTTGACTGAACAAAAATCAAAATCAACACTTACTTCCAGGACCAGACCTTCCATTTTATCTTGCAAATGGACCCAAGGATCAACTGTTTGTTCGTTGTCTGATTGGAAAAAACAAGCTGTATTCCCTAATGAAGCAGATGGCTTTAAAGGTTGGTCTTAGCACAGAAGAGCTGGGGCAGAGAAGTGCTAGGAAGGCACTCTTCCAGAAGTTAGAAGCAGCAGATATCATCGATACACAAGCTATCCACGTCACTCGACACAAAAATCCATCCTCATTTAATAATTATCGTACATAAAGATGTGTTCAGCAATGCGAAATCTCGAATTTGCTGACCACAACTGATGCCTCCATGATGCGAATCGACAATCCGTGGAAATCCTGTCAGACCCACACCAGCTCTGTCAGTTACAGTCAAGTCGCATTTTTAATAATTGTAGAATAACTGGTGGTGTAAACAATATTTCTTTCAATCGCAAACGAATGCACTCCGACACGGAATCCGATGAAAGTGATGACTAGATACGCCTATGTCATACTATGTCCAACACAACTCACGTCACGACACAAGTGGCAGTGCATATTCCCGCTGATTACACTGAATGTTTAAACGATTATCTGCAAACTGTTTAAATTTATTGTCAAGCCGTTTATACTGTTATTCTGTGTTTGAACTATTGATATGTTAGCAGGAAATCTTACGTAACAGCAAAAAACCTTTAAAAACATCATGATGTGTCCCATGTGCTCTGTATGTGCAGCCATGTTTGAAATTTGCAGCGGATGAATTTTTATCTCTTGAAAGTTTATGAATTTAAAAATGAAGGTCCTGGATTTATTAAAATGTCGGGATATGATGTATCAACGTGTTACGTTGATCAATTTTGAATCGAGCGACATGGTCTTAAAACGTCTAGGAAACGAAATAATTCTAAAAAATCTACCGGACTAAATTCACACATCTACATGTCTATTACGTCATGGCTGGACGTATGATCCAGACATATTTCAATAGATTCATACATTTTTCGGATTTTTATCATCAAAACTTACAAACAATGAAATAAAAATAATTTAAAAGCTATTTATCAAAAAATGATAAGAGAAAAATACGCTGTAGACGAGGAACTATTTCTGAGCACGTAATATGAGTAATTCGGCCATTTTGTTCTTTTATTCTTCCGCAGAGAGGTCCCCCACGGGGAACTAATCTTTATTTTGTACAGATTGTGTTTCGTCACATTTAATTTTTTTTTTTTTACCTTTTAAAATAAAAAGATAAGTTGGTATGCAAGAAAAAGAATCTTACATGACCGCGATCGGAAGACGGGGTTTTCCCAACCTTCGGGACAGCGGGGGAAGTCGGAACCTCGCTAAAGCTCGGTTCTTCCTATCCCCCGCTGTCCCTCGGGTTGGGAAAACCCCGTCTTCCACTCGCGGTCATGTAAGATACTTATATTCTTGCATACCAGATCAGGTCATCCGGTGTTTTCACCCGTGTAGGAAATTTCGATCCTACACCCCCATGTAGAATGAGTCACGTGAGTGACGTCACGTCTTCAAGTTTCTGACGTAATATATTCAAGTTAGTGACGTCATTTATAAAAAAAAGTTTGCGTTAACGTCAATTTTTCAGCATAATGAAAATAAATAAGTTTGTATACTTACACAGAAATGTTTTAAAAAATAAAAGGTATGCAAGAAAAAGTATCTTGCATGAGACATTCGGTAAAGATAGAAAAATCTGTCACCTCGGGTGAACTGTTTTGGCGGAAACTCGGCACAGCCTCGTTCCCGCAAAACAGTTAACCCTCTGTGACAGATTTTTCCATCTTCACCTCACACTCATGCATGATACTTATATTCGATTCACATTTAATTTTATTTAAAATGTAATTTTTCAATATCAATTTTACGCCTTTTCGCAGTAGTTGTAAAACCATTATCACATAATGTTCGAGGAATCTTCAATGTTTAGAATTAAGTTTACCATTAGCCGAGATATTCCAAATGTGATTTTAAATAATTATTTGAAACCAGTTAACTGCTGGGGATTTTATCTGGAATAACATATTTCTACACAGTCAGCAATTCAAGAGAGTTATGAAATAGATGAAAAGAAAACTTTGAAAGCCATCAAACAGGACAAATATGAAAGCGTTAATGATTGAGCTCGTTCATGAGCAGTAATGATAATGCATATTATTGCCCACGCCGCCTAGCCCCGGGTTGAGCGCAACTCAATATTTACACCAACAGTACAATTTAGATCCTAAACGACGGTGTACATATGGCGATGAATATGGATCCTTCAATTCGGTATTTTCAGTTCATACCATTCTATGTTCAGCGGCGTATGGTCCCCGGATAAAGTAATGCGTTTGCCTTATAAACGAGAAAACAATGGGCGGAACTAAATAGAATAGATTTTTGATAGTGGATCTGAGACTATAAATACTGCCTATCACAGACAACCTCAATGGCAACATTTAAAAAGCAGGAAGTATATCCTAGGGATGATTGAACAAAATCCAAATCAAAACTAGCTGGACTATTGAAACCACCCATCTTAAAACTGGCCTAAATATTAAAACAAAATGATTTTGAAGGTACTGTTAACATAGCACATAAGTATCGTGCTCAACGACCTTCAAAGGACGTAACTGACAACAGCACTGATTGAATGTACGGGGAGACTTTTGCAGTCGCCAAAAAGCACAAACGCTACTGTGATATTGAAATAGATGAAAAGGGAACTGCATGAAAATATTGAAGGTTCGGTTTAATTGAGTATGTTCATGGGTAGTGATGATAATGCATATTATTGCCGACGCCGCCTAGCCCCGGTTGAGCGCAACTCAATATTTATACCAATAAACAGTAAAATTTAGATCCATCCCAAACGATAGTGTGCATATGGCGGTGAACAAACGATAGTAACACCATTCCATGTTCAGAGGCGTATGGTCCCCAGATAAAAGAATGGGTTTGCCCTAAACGAGCAAACAATGGGCGGAACTATGTACGTTTGTACAAATATACATGTACTGACGCGGTTCAAAGTTATGCATTATATTATACTTATTTTGATACACGAGTGTCAAACTCCTGAAAACATGTTTGTACGTTTTCCTTGCGTGTGTAAGATGTCAAAATGATTTTTCCTCGTTGATAAAAAGAATGCAAATAAAATGTAAATCATGTTATCTTGTCAATATGTAAAATATGTGTTCCCCTTGCACAGTTTTGATCACGTCAGTATATATAGAAACGTGAAAGGAACAGAAGATTTAGTACATTTGATAAATTTTCTTTTTTTCCCGCTTTTGTTTTCTTTGCTCTGATATACGTATTAAACATCCACACCTACATGATCAAGCTCAAACATGACGTCATACAGTTAAGGTGGAACGAAATTGTTTTCCTGATTTCCTGAACAAGTGTAAAACTTGAATGGTAACTGCGAATCTTTTCATTATTTCCTTAACTCTGGCTTAATACTAGAAACGTAAATCCTTATTGGATTATTTTATCTAACGTTTAATGATCATTCTCCGGAAGCGGAGAAATCAAACGAGCTTCGCCATTTTAAACCGTGGGCGTGCTCGATTGGAAATTCCGACTGTTAGAACAGGGAGAACTTCAATCGAGTGCGTCGGAACTGTGTTCTGGCAGCGTTCTACCCGTTCCATCGAAATAGGTGGTGTGAATGGAATCGGTCAGTGTTTTATACTGCACCAAACTGAAATATTTTTTTAGATACTGTTTTGTTGCCGTAAAATAAGATAATGGTTACATTTCAGTACTCTGCCAAGAATTTCACCAACAGAAATACAAGAAATAGTGTTATTTTTCAGTAAATTATAAACATTGCTTTGTTGTTGACTGATCTAAAAACTAATAAAACTTAGTTAAACTATAAAGTATGGCTTATTAAGACTATTCGGAGTTCTTTAGACTTCAAAAGATATAATTAACATGCCATTATGTGACACTTTTTATATAGACCTAACATGATTCAGTTCCGACAGCCAATTTCACTCGTTTGGCAGATTCTGTAGAAGAGTCGGAATTTGATTCTGGCACAGTTCCGACAGCCCAATCGAGCGCGCCCCGTGTCTTCAAACAGTTTACGTCATCAAATGAAATAACGCCATTAAGTTTAGCAGACGACATTTTTACTATTTATTGAGCTCAGCAAAATATAAGTTTAAGTCAAAATATGTCACAATGTCAAGTAAAAAAACAGCGACTTGCTAGTTCTTTCCAGAACTATCACCTTTTAAACAATGGCAAACTTACACCGAAGAAATAACGAGCTCTTTAATTCCTCCTATTGTTTTCTCTTTTAGGGCAACCTTATTCTTTTATCTGGGGACCATACGCCGCTGATCATGGAATTGTGTTAATCTGAAAAAAACGCATTGAAGGTTTTATGCATTCCATCGTTTGGGATGGACCTAAATTGTACTGACTGTTAAATGGCGTATTGGTTTACGCTCAATCTGGGGCTAGGCGACAAGGACAGTAATATGCACTTTCATTAACGCCAATGAAAAGGCTCAGTCAAACCGAGCATGCAATAGTTTCATATTTGTCGTGTTTGGTTGGTTTCATAGCCCCCTTTTCATCAAACTCAAATAAGAGTTCAACTTAGACATAAGTAGTGAAACAACGTGACTGCATGTTTGTGATATCGCTTGTTAAAAGACTAATCGAATTACAATGTGCTGGTAACAGTATCTTTCCACAGATAAAATTTTTCAGTGAAATTATTTCTCAACATTAATAAAATGTCTGGTAAAAGAGATAAATTATTTTATAACCTGATAATAATGATACTAAAATTAAATATTTGCAACTGCAAATAATTAGGGGTTTGTCTAAAATAATGCATGCACATCATTATATCTTTGAATTCAAACCATGTGCATAAAGGTATCATTAGTTTTGCAATTTAAACAAAATATTAAAGGCAACTGAGATCTCAAACGTTGGCAGAGTTAGAATAAACTTATGATACTTGAGATATCCGTACTTTGCTTCTATAAATAAAATCTTTGAAATGATGAAAAAAAAAGAACTTTGATAGCCACCGAACAAGACAAATAATAAATGATGCAGGCGCGGTTTAATTGAGCCTTTTCATGGACAGTAATGGAAATTTAGATTTCTGATGACGCTTGAGCGCACATAAATGTATCGTGCTTAAGGTTCTTCGAATGCGGAAAATGATAACAACACATACTGAATGTAAGGGGAGGACTTTTAAGTCGCTTTACGGCACAAATAAAGCCACTGTGATTTTAAAATATAAATAAAAAAGATACTAAGAAAGCCACAGAACACGACTTAAATCAGAATATTGCAGGCTCGAGATTTATTAATTATATTTTGGGTTATTTTACCCAATTTATAAATAAAATTGAAATTATATGTAATGGCGTGTACACTTTGTGCCAAAATGCTACCTTAAACCTTGGTTTTAAGTTTGCTAGATTGTTTACAGCGGCGCTTTTAATACACTTAACAACTTTTCTAAGTATACACCTTCGTGTCGGGGCATTACTGGCTTGATAATTGAGTTTTTGCTCTGAAACTTGCAATAAATATGTAATAAATACTAACTGATTTATTAGTAAAACAACATGGTCGGCGTTTTGTGAAGTGCTGCAGCGCAACGGGTGTTCACGGAGGTTGCTCGCCGGGTCAAAATCTAATTGAAATCGAAATGTGTAGTAATTTTCCCTTTTTCAGAAGTTGCATTTCATTTATTGTATATGCGTGACAACTAATCGGTTTTAAGGTTAATTCATACGTCTGTAGGATTTGATGTTAACAAGCTTCTAAGTACCGGATATCGCTGGTTTTTATTGAGACAGACTGTCGTGATACCTTGGAATGAGCGTCTCAACAGGAATTTAAATTCTATTGAAAATTTGCTTTTAAAAGGGTTACAAATGCAATCTTGATTCGTATTCAAAAACAAACCAAGAATTAAGTTCAAACGAACGAAAGAAACCAGAAAGGAAACATTTTAAGAAACAGAGACGATATAGGATGACAACACAATTGAAAAAAGACAGTGACAACGTTGACAAGGGGTTTTCGCAGCTCAAACATTACAAGCCTTTTAGGAAACTAAAATATATTGTTTACAATAATGACATATCATACACAGTCCTTCTGGAATTAGCTATGAAACGTTTTTTCTACTTTAACTTTTGTGGTCAATTCCATTGCCAGAAGTCACATAGTTCTACATCGGGTCAAATGGGGTATTATATAAAACTCGGTTGATACGGATCGGACCGAAACATAAGATTGTCTCAATCAGTGTATGAAAAATTAAATCAGCGAATAAAATTAATCTTTCTTCCAAGAAGCTTAATTAATCTGAAATGCTTTTAAGAAATATATTTAAATATATTAAAGTTCCCGTTTTTTTATAAACTCAGTGACTTCCCTTGAGGTGTTCATCTTTATCTTCTTTTGGTTTACCCTAGGTTATTTTTAGAATCTCTGTTATGATTAACTGACCTGTATGACATCACGCAATAGAGTGAATGACAAAATTGTAAGTAGTAAAAACGTTCGATAGCGGATTTCAGAAGGACTATTTATGAGGTGTAGTTATTGAAAACAGTAGAGTTTACTTTCTTTGAAATTCTTCACTTCAGAAAACCCCGTGTCAACGCGGTAGCTGGAAAATTCTTGTAACGAGTTAGTGGGTGGGGTACGAATCTGTTGCATTCCTTGTAAATTTTATATAAATATATATATATATATATATATATATATATATATATATATATATATATATATATATATATATATATATATATATATACACTAGTCAAAAGTTCTAAGTGCACACTTAATAAATTTTGATTTTCCGAACTATTTGATAGAATCTTTCAAAATATTATAAATTATAATGAATGAGTATCAATATCCTATTAACCCGCACAATCAAACTGGAATCTGCTTAGCGCAATTAAAAAATAAGAACATGTTCAGCTCACTGGTACACAGATTGCAATTCTCAAGTAAATAACCATTGCATCCGCTATAAGCTGTGATCATTTTTTCATCTTTTATCATCAAATTTTGATGTAAGTCTCAAGAAAATGTTGTGGTTTATCATTTCATTGGACTTAAATAACTTCCTGTACCTTCATAATGGTCTGATGGGGACGATGAGACTACACGCTCTTCTCTATTTTATCCATAACGTGATAACGTGGAAGTCAAGGAGAAAATTCTATTTTCCTCACATTGGTTTTCGCCAAAGGTTTTTAGTGGTCTAGCGATTTGGGACGATGCAATTCTCTATGATAGATGTGTATCAGCCTTTTCAAAGAAAAAAAGTATTTATTTTGATAAAATAGACCGGTAATTCGGACAGTATTTTGTCCGAATAAACATCATTTTCGATTAATTCGGTTTTGAAGTTTAGTTGATTTCTTTTAATTTGAGTTTTAGAGTTTTGATAATTGGGCACTTAACAAAAAAATGCAATTCTCAAATTTTCGTTTTTACGTTATTTTGCGTAAATATTTAATAACGTAAGAGAGTAACGTCAACGTTCAACGTAAGCAACGTTATCAATCTAGAAAATAATTTCATTTGAATTTTTTCTTTTAATGATAAAATATGCAAAAATGAGGCATCTATTGTTTATTTACGAAAAACATCAGGATGTTTTATAACAAATTAAAAGTAGTGCCAGTTAAGAGCATTTTGACGGCACTTTCGAGGTTAACAGTCGTCAAATGTTCCATAGTTATAAAACTTTGTTGTGTGTTTTTAGACTGCCCGGTGTCGGTAACCATGTGGAAAACAAAATCGGATGTAATAAGTTCAATTTCGATTGCCGCACGGGGATTAGGTATAAATAGCGTGTGCCGACGTAGATGACGTACTACGTCAAAAAAAATGCACAGTTTTCGAATAATTTTTATTCGTTGATCATATTTAACATAATGTCAAACCTTTTTAGAATTACGATAATTTTACTTTGAGATATTCTAAATTGAAAAGTGTGCACTTAGAACTTTTGACGAGTGTATATATATATACATATCGGGGGAAAATGTCATGCATGTCGGATCTTGATATTTTCTGATTGAAACTCAGGTACCTTTGATTTTTTTTATAAAAAATGAACTTAAAGGGTACGTTATGCTGCAAATACTCGTGAAAGACTTATAGCTCTTTATGTACTCTAATTGCCTTTCATCAAACTGTCAATGTTCATTTAATACTTTTAAGAAGTTTATAAGATATTTTCTGAACCAATGTATCTTGTATTGACGTACAGACGGACAAATCTGCGATGTTATGCTCTCCGAAAATATTGGGTATCATACAAAATACAAAAAAAGCTAGCAGATGGCATACATTTTGACGAATTACACGCAACATATGTCAAATAGAATGACATCTTTCTTTTACCATAAACCCCGCCCCGCTCTTCAAAAAACGTAATCGAGGAAACCGAGTGCGCTTATCATTAGTTCCATCATTGTTAGTGACTTGCGTAAAACTCATTTCATTACAGTCTGACTTTACGGATAAAGTATATAAAATTACAATTTTAATATAACCTAAAAGATATTTTTTCTGATTTTCTTTCTCGAAATCGTATTCGCTTTTCTTCCAAAACTGATAGTTGTGATAATTTTGTTCAACAACGATTAAGGCTCTATTTGTAAACGTTTACACGGACCATGAAAAACGAAACGATGCCGTTTAAAATTTGTTTATATCCTATTAACCTTGGAGCAAAGTGACAGGTTTCACCAAACTTTGTATGTTGTAAATAACAAATACAACTCCATTATAAGGGATCGCTAAACTTCTGGTGGATTCCTGTGAAATTCCGAATCCTTCATTTTGCTACTCTCACCGACATGATCACGACATCCAGGGATTTCAACTGTTGCATATTCTTGCATTTTATGCAAGCAAATTTGATTTTTTCCCACTTTTAAGTCCCACCTCATTCTTAGCTTGGGGTTTTTTTTGATGCCGGGGAATTTTGAAAAGGGGTCAAGAATAAAAAAAACAACTTTTGTGTATATTTCATTTTAAAAATGAATTAAACCCTTATTTAACCACTGAAAAAAATTTAAATGAAGTTAAAGCACGTTCATAAGTAGTAAAGTTCACTAAATACAAGATATGACTAGTTAAGATCTGATAATGAACCCATTAATATTCTAAAAAGGGATCAGATGACCCCTGGTTTTCAAAAGCTATTGTAATTTATGGACATCGCGGAAACCCATAACAAAGCGAGAGTTTTTATACCTCAACAATGTTAATTACATATTAAAGTACAATTGTGTACTTAGTGGTGTAGATAGCATTAATAATTTTAAGTATATCGTTTCCGATTTTCAGTAAATATTTTGCCGCCTTTTACAATCACGTGACCGTTCGTATAAACGGTCCGAGATTCTGTAAACGTTTACGGCCTGTAATCGAAACGTTACCTTTTACATGTGTAAACGTTGGAGCCTTACCAACGATAACAGTACAAAATTATCCACAACTCATATTACAAGTCCTATTTTCCTTTTTTGGATTTGAGTCTCGCAGCTTGTAAGCACATTCTGTACTAAATTAGTTCTATCCATATTAAGAAGGTCTACAGCATATAATGTTATAGCTATAAACACGTCTCAGCCTTTTATAAGCCCGTCTCCATTATAATATTTTTTTCTTCTCAACTACATTAAGCATGTAGGAATTGATAGCCATGTATGCAATTATGAAACAGTGTTAGGATATGACCTTTTTGGCATTCTAATAAACTTGATTATATTGATAATGAACTTACTTGAAATTCGGAAGAAATCCTAAAATCCACTGAATTAATCGTGACTTTAAAGAAAACAGGGTATAAACCTGCTGAAGTCCAGTCAATGGTGACAATGTCAACAATTTGGTAAAATGTTATCAAATTTTATAATAACTTTTAATAATCCTTACATTTGACAGTAAAATTACATTTTGAATATATTTCACGTTTAGTTTACCTTTTGTGGAGCTATTATTTGAAATTCACCGCTACCAGGGTTTTAATTTACGTTCTATGATCTACAAATTCATTGTGTAATTGTTTTGAATTTCAGAATTGTGACTGTTTGGACATAAATATTTCCGATGCGCGGAAATCCTGACCGTTCCTTCGGGAAACTCCACGAAGTTAATTAATTTATTCCAAGGATTCCGTTAATTTGATTGGATGATTTTAAGTGAATTCATTAGATCAGTATTACTCAAGTTGAACGAAATCAAATAAATATCAAGTTCAAAATATCCTAACTCACTGAATTAATTGATTAGTGTTAAACTCCTGATTGTTTATTTAATGCCTGCGTTGTCCATCTTAAATTGGTATTGTTCAACAGTTAAAACTACGTTAACTTTGCAGTATGTATGTTTGATGTATTCTTAACCCTCAACGGAGTATATTATCAACCTACTTCAAAATAAGGAATTCAATGAATTTTCAGATTGAATTATTGAAAATGAATATTACATATATTTTTGAAATACCGTCAAAAAGATTTAATGCTAACGCTGTTATCATTTTCCTCTTTGCTCTTTGTCAACTTGGTGGTGGGCTTAATTCGGGTCACACATCACAAATAACGGCTTTTACCGTGTCTCAGTAGATTTACTTTATGGCTTTTATCCCTTGGTTTATTATGTCTGGAGTATATTTTAAAATGTGGTACTTTTGACAGTGTTTTTTATTTTAAAAATCATTGTTTATGAACAGACTCTGGCCCTAATCTTTCTTCGGGAAAATTCTTATCGCATTTTATTAGACATAAATATACTGCTTTTAGCCTGTTATGTTTGGACTGACAACAACGCAGTTGAAACGCCAGTGGACGCGTTGGGATCGTATAGAATGCCGACCGACGGCGCGCACTTTGAGAATGCACAAAACAAACGCGGTCGCTCGGCGTTCTGAAACGAACGCAGTGAGGTCGCCGTAAGGTCACCGTATCAACGCAGTAAGGTCTTCTTCAACGCCACAGGAGCTAGCACCGCGGTCTCGCACCAGGGTCGCAGTGCGAACGCAGTGGTTTTCAACGAGAGAATGTCACTGCGTATTTATCGCGCTTATATGCGCCGTTGTATATCAATAAAATAAATAGCACTCTGTAAAAGCGCCGTGTATGCGCCATACATGGCGCTTATACAGAGTGTTATATATTTAATTGATATCATACCACAACTCGACAGAGCTGTCACGGCGATCATTGTACTTTTTTGCATTCATCGTTATTTTCATAACAATGACGAACAAAATGGTTTAAATATACAAGATATGCTTATAAACATTCCGTTCACCGCGGCTGATGTACGCCCGCAAGCCGGGCCACTGTTTGACTATTTAGAGGTCCAGCAGATCCAGTTTTCTTATCAATCTGGGACGACAAGGGATGTCCCAAGTGTTCGAAAACAAATAATTGATGAAAATGAAAAAGTGAAATATGCAAATCAGGAATCGCCACACTCACAAAACACGACATTTCCACGCAGCGAAAATAAAATGAGAAAAAGAGAGCATGTGTTTAGAAGTATGTCAGATTCAAATAAGAAACCACACACAATTAACGAAAAAGAGAACCCTTGGCGTTACCGACTTGGAACGGTCAATGAATGTATATATAAATTTATACACTTCTTGAGAGATCAGACGATCGCCAACAAGAACAACGTAGAAACGCGACTAAACGCAGTGAGAGCTCCGTAGCCACTTGTTTGCTGCGAGGACGCCATGAAATCTACATATTCACGAAAAAATATCAATTTTTTCTTGCGATCGCACGGCGCGCTGGAAAATTAAACAAGGCCTTTGGCAACGCATTGGAGACGCGGTATAGCGTGACAGGGTCTTTAAATTCAACGGCAAAGATTTATGTAGAATATAGACAAACTGTTTTATTTTTTTCTGTTGCCGTGACGATACTATCGGACATTGATCTGTCTGAAAGTCATTTTTTCTCTCGCTTCATAAAATATTTTTTCTTGTTAATGATTTATTAGATGAATTAAGATTGGTACTTACAACTTCAAAATCTTTGTCAGCAATCATTGGAAATAAGTCAAAATCAATCCTTTTTATCTCTCATACATAAACCTGTTAGGAAAGCAATCAGTGATTCCAAAAGCCGTTTGATAAAGTTCTATTTCTGGTACTTACATTTTGCCTCATTTCATGTCTCTGTTTTTACGAAGAACATATATAAATTACTTTCAAAAGGTACAGCAGATTTAAGCATGATGTGTATGTATGTATGTTGATAGTGTTGACAGTAATATAAACGATCTGATTTGGCATTTGATAACATTTTAAAGGTTATAAAAGGTTATGGGTTTATAGTCTGGTTCGTACGAAACATATTCACCCGACATTAACATTCACCCCCTGATCACTGGATATAAGTCATCCGTTAACAGTCTGCGCCGAAAGCAGCCACGGAACATTGGCTTATATTCCTCACAGGTACCCATTTATACACCTGGGTGGAGAGAAGCAATGAAGATTTAATTTCTTGCTCAAGGAAATTAGCGGCCAGACTGGGGCTCGAACCCGGGAACCCTCGATCCCCAAGCGAGCGCTATACCACTGGACCACCGCTGCGCTACATTTAATATCAATCTTCTCATCAACCAAAATTACATTTGCTTCCTTTACATCTGCGAGGATGCAATGAAATCTCCAGCTTCACGAAAAAATATTAGATTTTTCTTGCGATCTCACGGCGCCCTGGAAAATTAGACAAGGCCCCGCCAGCGCAGTTGAGACGCGGTATAGTGTGACAGGACGATCTGATATTCTGCTTTTTGTGCATATTTGCATTGTGCAAAAAACTTCATTCAATGCGTGCGTTTTAAGTTATTGCTAACGGATGCTTATTTTGTACAAATGATAGCAATAAAAGTATTTTAGTATTAATTTAGTTAGTATAATTTTGTCCAGGTGTAAAACGCAACCCGCACCCTTTTTTCTAGTCCTTAATGTTGTCTTAGAAGCGGAAGTTTACTTTACAAATGTTTCTAACGATTTGAATCTGCCATAAGCAAATATCAGTCATTCCCAAGTATTATCAGTTGTTTGGTTTGGTAATATGACCAATTAATTGCTTTAAAATAAGCCAAATTAAATATGCAAAACATAAACAAAATTGCAAATGTTTATCAAGGAATCAATAAAACCTTACACCTTAAAATCACTATTGCAACCATGTATTTATATAGAGATTTTATTTAAAAAACTAAGGCAAAAAAAGGGAAATTCAAAACGAAACTTCAAGGTTACCAACATGATATTCTGCAGCGCTCTACATGCCTGGTGTTAAAACCATCTACAGTTGATCGTTATTATAATCTGTATTGTTTACATGCCCAACTCGTAAATACAAACCTACAGACTGCAAACTGTTATAATACTCCATTTTTATATTAACAACGGTGTAAAATATTGACGAATTTAAATTATTACGTGTTTAAATTAAAAAGTTGCGTTTTTAATCTCTTTAACTATAATATTATATTATATAATATACTAAAAATAATTAGATACGCAACTTCTTTAAGCCCGAGAATATTTCTTGAATAAAGTAATAGATAAAAAGGGAACTTTGAAGACCCTCGACCACGACAAATATGAAAATATTGCAGGCTCGGTTTGATTGAGCCTGTTCATGGTCAGTAATGGAAATTCTTATTACTGCCCACGTCGCCTAGCCTCGGGTTGAGCGCAACTCAATATTTACACCAATAAACAGTACAATTATGAGCCATCCCAAGCGATGGTATGCATATGGCGGTGAAGAAGTTGCGTTTCTTATTCTTTCATTATTTTGCCACTCACCGTTCCAAGGCGGTAACCCCTCGGGTTCTCACTTGTATTAATTGTTTGTGGCGTATATCTTGAAACTAATTATTTTAATACCATGCTCTCTTCTCCTCCTCTCTATTTTTTGGCTGTGTGGGGAGGCTGTGCTGCTGAATGTGGCCATTCCTGATATGCATATTTCACCTTTTTAATATATATTGTTGTTCTTAGTTTTTATCTTTCTGTCAAATGATTCTTATTATGGAAGAATTGAACATTGTACAACAAAGACTGTTGTTGTATGGCAAGTATTACATTCAATTACAGCGCCTAACCCTGCAATTCCGATGACGCAACTTACTGAGCTAACCGGGACAACCCCCCAAAAGGTTGATCGGATAGCCCTGATATACGTTATCATCACCGCATGACTGATAACAGTACTGACGATATGTACGCAGAGACTTTTTACGGCCGCCACACTGCACAAATAGCGCTTCTGTGAATTTCAAATAATATTGCCTCTAATTGGGAGCGAACCCGCACCGTCACTCGCCTAGCCCTAGCCATTAACGCTGTTTAAGTCTAGACTAGTTTTAAATAAACAGAGCTCTCGACGAATATTTTCCATAGTAAGTATAAAGTTCCTGCTGTAGTTTCGAAATTCCCATATCTTCTCTTTTGCACTTATTGCTCTTACTCTGCTTTGCAGCTGCTACAACCGTATGATTTATGTGAAACCTTGGTTTGCACGTGTTCGAACTTTCTGCGTCCTTCTGTTAACAGTTTGCATCATTAAAAAATGAAAAAGGGAATACTAAAAATATCAAAATATTTAAACCAAAAGTAGACCAGAAAGAAAGCTTTTTCTTGTTTCTTGAAAACCCTAACATTATTTTGACGATTTGGCACTAATGATTATAGACCAGCATATACTTCTTTCAGGTGTGAGTTGTTTTGGTATATTTTCAATTAATTTAAGAGTTTTCATGCAAACGGTATTCTTTTGTTTGGTATGTGCTTAGTAAGTAGAACATGAATTAGACACATCTGAGCTTGCAAACATTAGTAAATCCTTACATAAATACATACATCACTAAAATCATGGTGACAATGAGTATTTACTCCAAAATTCATTTTTGAAATTTTAGCCAGTTTTCGCCATTTGTTATCTTTGCGAAACCTAAAACAAGAAACTTGCAAAGCGAATAGTTTCATACCTAATTTATTGAGATAATCTTTCCGAATATAGACTAAAGGACTTGTAGTTAGCAAAATCGCACAGGAATGCATTTTCTCGAGTGTTAAGAAATACTAAAGATAACATTTTGGTAGCTTTCTACAAATTCAACGCATGCTATCTATCTACTTCAAATTTAAACAAATCAATATAACATTTTGACTTTGTCATTTCTTGCACGTGCCATTACTTCGATTATTTTTTCATTTTAAAATCATTTTAAATGCAAACATAAACAAGAGAGTTTATAGTTATTCAAAACTACCTCACGTCAGGAAATGAACTACAGCAATGCAACAGCAATTATTGCATGCATTTTACTTTATATATATGGTTTTAGGAATAAATGATAACTTGTCAGTTTCATTGTCAGCTAATACTTGGGAATAAATAAATATACACATTATGAACAGTTGGAAAGATATTCAATTTATTACCTCATGTACAAGTATGTAAAAAGACATACAACAACCATAATTTTAAGGACAAGTAAAAGCACAGAGCACATTCAAAAACAGAGACCAAAAATAAATAATGATATATTTATTTGGTTTTCTCTCAATAAATATAGTTTCTATAGTTACTTTGGTTAAGGTGTTGCTCCTTTTGTCATTGCACTGTCATTAATAAACAGAAAACAATATATCGTATTGTTGTCAGTATCATATTATTGATGTTGGTATTTAATTTAAAGTTTTGTGTTGCAAAGATTTTGAGATTGGACGAAAATAGAATTTTATGGAATGTTAGGTCTTGCTCTTTACTGTTCTAACTTTTCTTAATTTATTTGTAATGTAAAAGCAGTGAAAATAGAAATCATATTCCAGATTTTGAAGACAGTGGAATACCACTTTCATTGAACCGAGAACTTTCTGTAGCTCGCTGAAAAAACATAAAATAAATATAAGTTTCTCCATCAACAACATCTTGCCAGTAGCAAATTATCTGCTTTCGTTTATTACAAAACCACCGACGAGCAGAAAACTTCTTGTAAGACATTAGCTGAAATCTTTAATGTCAACGCTGTTTGATATTTATGTATTCAATTTATTTGCAAATATATTTTGAACATCTACTGGTAAAATGGTAACTGATTAATTGACATCCTACATACGCAAATTTCCAATCCAAAATCAAAGTAAATTGTCTGAAGTTCATATCTCAACAATATTCATTCAAATTATTAAATAGAAACAATTATATAATGCTAAGTGCACCTTCGTTGGCCATCATCGAATAAAAATAAAATAGTATATGCCCTTTTTCTGGAAACCCAAGTTAAAATAATTTAAATGCTAGATTATTCCTTATAAATCAGCACAGCTGCTCCATGTTATAAATCTACTAGTATTCTCAAGAACATAAGAAATGGGCAGACGTAAAAGAAGCAATTCAGAACAAACAGGTCATGAAATAGAAAGGGAACTCTGAAAGCCATCGAACTCGAAAAATATGAAAATATTGTGATTCTGTTTGATTGAGTGTGTTCATGGACAGCAATGGAAATGCATATTTCTGCCCACACCGCCTAGCCCGGGTTTGAGCGCAACTCAATATTTACGCCAATAAACAGTACAACTTTGACATTCCAAACAATGGTGTGCATATTGCGGTTGACATAGAACCTTCAATGCGGTATTTCCAGATTAATACCATTCCATGTTCAGCGGTGTATGGTCCCTAGATAAAAGAATAGGTTTGCCCTAAACGAAAAAACAATGGGCGGTACTAAACAGAAAAGATTTTTGACAGGGGATCTTAGAATATGAATCCTGCATATCACAGACAACGCCGAAGTCAAAATTTAAAAAGCAAGAAGTATTTATCTGGGCTGATTGAACAAAATCCAAATTTATATTTGCTCGGAAATTGAAACCACCCATCACAAAACTGGCCGAAATATTAAAACAAGGTAATTTTAGAAGTACTTTAAACATAGTACATAAGTATCGTGCTCAACGACCTTCAAAGTACGTAATTGATAACAGCACTGATTGAATGTACTGGGAGACCATAGAAGAGATTTTTTATTCAATTAAATGGGCGACGTGGCACTCTGTTGCTTACACCGACTTTTTTTATACTTGAAATAACAAGTAAACATAGAAAATCATTTTCAGAATTTATTTATTTAAGAGTTTCAAAGAAAGGAAAGTATTTAATAAAATTAACTTTACAAAGAGCTGTTTTATTATTATGTCAAGTCATTCGTTTTTAAGGTCAATGTGTCGAAATGACCTTTGTGTTTAGATAATAAAAACTAGCAGCAAATAAATTAGTTTCGCACGAGCTTGAAACTTTTTTGCCAATAACAAGTTAGCTGTATGATGATGCTTAGAAACGTTTCGTTAATTATCACGCTCTATGTTTACGTTGTATGACAGAAACTAAAGGAGTTCTCATCTGTCAGATTTACATGTTTTTTATTTGGCAAGTGTTTATGTTAATGTAATTTGTGGGTTAACAGGGTCGGATGCAATATTTCCGAAATGGCTGTTCTTTTGGGACAATCTTATGGTAGTAACATGATAATTTCGAAATTTCTAGCCGGAATCGATATGAAAATTATATATTGCTGCCCCAAAAGCGAATTGAGAAACCCAATGAAACTCCTCTGGATCTGTCTAGATCTGGTTAACGTTTTAAAATAATAAATATCGACGGATTGGTACAATACTGATCTTGCTAATTTAGAACTAGGATAGAGATAGTCCAGTTTTGAATTAAGCATTTGATATGATTGTTTATAGATAACTTGAATTTAGCATAATTTGTTAAGGAAGGAATGGTGTCTTTAATTACTTGGCATTATAAATTGCTTCTGATCGTTATTCAGCAGAGATTGGCTTATTTGATCGATAAGCATTTCATTTATTTAATAATGATAAATCATTGCATAGTCCATTTAGTACAGTCACATTATGAAAAAATATGTCAAAACTAGGCAAAATTGCAACAGAATGAAATTTTCACCACCCATCACACTTAGTATAAACTGCATCATATCCAAAATTGGACAAAATCGGACTACGGATAATCCCTTAATTAGTATTTTTTTAAAATAACAATTGAACGCAAAAATAAAACACAGATCGCTGTCTTTGTCCATTATTCGACTTTGTTCAATATTATCTTTCAAAATCTAGTCTTAATACCCACTTCTTTAAATGATTTTTGTCATTAAACATTTAGTCCGTTAAACAAAAATATATTCGTTTTTTTTATGTAATAGACTATGTTTCAACATTTAAAAAATCAGCTAGATTTTAGTGAGAAGATTATTTATTGTCGGATTAAATAATTTTGGCGCTCTGAGTTCAGTCAAATTAATGCTCTGATTACCAAGCATATAAAAAGCAAAAAAAAATAAAATAAACGGATTGCATCACAACTCTGAAATTCATGGACAGTAAAAACCCATACCTGAACTAAGTATATGCTTATCTACAATATGTTGTGGTTATTCGTAAAAAATAATGTTCGAGTTTTCAGAAACTTGAAAAGGACTCCCTATATTTCTATTTTTTTCGATTCACGGTCGAAACATTTTTGTATTAGTAAAAACCATGACATTGCTTTGACAGACCATAACATATTCTTTATGAATGTTTACGCGATATCTGTATTGTTTTTCTTAACATTTTAAACACAATTCCAGAGTTTTGATGCAGAAGGTATTTCCGCTTTGCATGTGTATGTGCCACGTAAATAAATTACTTGAATACAGTCTCGTGACACTATTTCACTACTTGTATCCGGCTGGCGGTGAGAATTAATGTCTGGTTTTGAATAGATACAGCAAAAATAATTTGCTCTTGAGCCTGAAAGCAATCGGACATGAATGGAGATTTCTTTTCCCGAATTTCTTAAAGCAGGGTTTTCATGTTAGTTTCTTTCTCAACAACATAATATAGTTTGATATATCGATGAGCTATTGCATATGTTACTGTTGCTAATTGATATGTTTGATCTTAAGTATTGTGAATGGATTCAAATGCTTTCAGAATAATGTTTGTAAGTATTGACTTATTTTATTTTGAAAACAACTCAACCTTCACAGATTGTGGATTACCCCACCCAAGGAAAATGTTTGCAACCCTTTAAGCTTTGCTCTCTGTGCAGTGCCACAAAACAATCAGTCCCAACAGAGAAAGAAAACCCTGAACGCAAGTTGCGCTGCTATAAATAACTGTTGTTTTTACGCTTTCTTGTTTCGTTTAAAACACTGAAATATTTCTACACTAGTCAAAAGTTCTAAGTGCACACTTAATAAATTTTGATTTTCCGAACTATTTGATAGAATCTTTCAAAATATTATAAATTATAATGAATGAGTATCAATATCCTATTAACCCGCACAATCAAACTGGAATCTGCTTAGCGCAATTAAAAAATAAGAACATGTTCAGCTCACTGGTACACAGATTGCAATTCTCAAGTAAATAACCATTGCATCCGCTATAAGCTGTGATCATTTTTTCATCTTTTATCATCAAATTTTGATGTAAGTCTCAAGAAAATGTTGTGGTTTATCATTTCATTGGACTTAAATAACTTCCTGTACCTTCATAATGGTCTGATGGGGACGATGAGACTACACGCTCTTCTCTATTTTATCCATAACGTGATAACGTGGATGTCAAGGAGAAAATTCTATTTTCCTCACATTGGTTTTCGCCAAAGGTTTTTAGTGGTCTAGCGATTTGGGACGATGCAATTCTCTATGATAGATGTGTATCAGCCTTTTCAAAGAAAAAAAGTATTTATTTT
This sequence comes from Corbicula japonica, assembly GCA_038501625.1. NCBI lineage: Eukaryota > Metazoa > Mollusca > Bivalvia > Venerida > Cyrenidae > Corbicula > Corbicula japonica. The sequence continues at coordinate 817,092 of JAZAYU010000047.1, forward strand.
GATAAAATAGACCGGTAATTCGGACAGTATTTTGTCCGAATAAACATCATTTTCGATTAATTCGGTTTTGAAGTTTAGTTTATTTCTTTTAATTTGAGTTTTAGAGTTTTGATAATTGGGCACTTAACAAAAAATGCAATTCTCAAATTTTCGTTTTTACGTTATTTTGCGTAAATATTTAATAACGTAAGAGAGTAACGTCAACGTTCAACGTAAGCAACGTTATCAATCTAGAAAATAATTTCATTTGAATTTTTTCTTTTAATGATAAAATATGCAAAAATGAGGCATCTATTGTTTATTTACGAAAAACATCAGGATGTTTTATAACAAATTAAAAGTAGTGCCAGTTAAGAGCATTTTGACGGCACTTTCGAGGTTAACAGTCGTCAAATGTTCCATAGTTATAAAACTTTGTTGTGTGTTTTTAGACTGCCCGGTGTCGGTAACCATGTGGAAAACAAAATCGGATGTAATAAGTTCAATTTCGATTGCCGCACGGGGATTAGGTATAAATAGCGTGTGCCGACGTAGATGACGTACTACGTCAAAAAAATTGCACAGTTTTCGAATAATTTTTATTCGTTGATCATATTTAACATAATGTCAAACCTTTTTAGAATTACGATAATTTTACTTTGAGATATTCTAAATTGAAAAGTGTGCACTTAGAACTTTTGACGAGTGTAGACTTGAGTATTCTATTCTACACTTTTATTTCTACGGAGTGATCTTTATCATGTACACTTTAAAGGATGTCTCCACGTTCAGTTCATACTTTCAAAACATCATTTAATTTTTTGGCAGTCAGACTAATAGCTTCACAGACATTGCCTTTGCTAGCATATTGTTAGATTGAATATAATCGCCTAAACATGTACTAATATATATCACGGGTATAATTGTGGATGACGTTTATAGTAACCGTGCAATTGAGCATTACATAATAGAATATCAAGTTTTTTTTAAACAAATACATCTTGGTGTTAGAGACAGTAAAAAATATTTTTGACGTTTCCGCTAAAATTTGTGAAATCATTAAAACTTAAATATCGAAAGGAATTGTTCATACGATCATGTGATCTTTTTCGGAGTAATTGCATCACCAAGTCTCTCGGTTTCTGTGACTGTTATAATGGTTGAAATTATTTTTGAGCCAATGACAATGCAGTATTTTTCAAATATTTCGAACCTTAATTCTCATAAAGTCGCGCGTCTGGAATGTGTTTATTATAGGTCGATTTTCTCCACAATATTGTCCGAACATTTATTGATAAACATGAATAGTTCGTGAACGATCTTCAACAGTGTTCAAGAAGGCGTGAGTTAGAAAGTCTGAGGAAAAGAAAATCATTGAAATATTTTAGCTCTTACTTTTTTGGCTTATGATAATCTTCTTACGTCTGTTATCACATAGGCGGCCAGTTTAGATCCGGATCACCCATAAAATCAATGTCATCAGTATTTGCACTTTCTCGTTTTTGTCACAAATAATCTAGTGAATCCAAAAACCTATATTATATAAATAGGTCTCTGGTGAGCCTAACAGCGAGAAGTGTCGGTCGTGCTCAGGATGAGCCCGTTGATGCGGATATAAACTTTTTTGCCATGCTATAAAAGTAACAGGTAAAATGGAACTTTCAAGGATGAACCCTTGTTTCTCAACCCAAGTACAGACTCACGTTTTTTTTCCTGAGAGTCAGTTATGTTCACATGGTGTTTTCAGAAAAAAATGCATAATTCACTTCCTAAAATATTCTCTCAGTACATGTTTACGAGCCATTGAATGACAAAGCTAATTTCAGTTTGACTATTGATTTTGTGCGTACCCATGTATGGTAAATACGCGGCGAATGTTTTGTCAGTTACAAAAATAATTTCGACCATTATATACGTTATAGTTTATTTGGAGGCTTGTACGAAAAATTAAACGGTCGCCCAGCCTATACTTAATGGTAAGAGAGATTTATAACAGTCAAGAGTACATGTTTTAGGATAAACTATTTTTCCATCATTTATCAATCTGATGACCATGCTTAGTAGTAATTGACGAACTAGTACGGAAGGCCGATACATAGGGGTCGGCAAAATTGCAACGAAAAGTTTTGATGTGTTTTATGTAACACTAGTGTAAACAGACTTTTTAAAACAAAGTTGCACAAAATCAGACCATTATAAATTGATTTTCATCGTTTCTCTTATATCCGGCATAATAGTTTTATATTGGTTAAACACCAGTATGAAATGACCTCCTAATGTTAAGCAAACGACATTGCTTTTTATGAATTTCGCGACGAAAACATCAAAATTAAGTCAAAATGTAACAAGATCACATATAAGTTAAGCGGAATAAAAAGATAATAGTAAGTTCTTTCCAAATATAATAACGGCTTAAATTTAAAAAATACCGAAGACACCTTTCCCGTATCATGCTCAAACTTGTTGTTTTGAGATTACAGACCGTTCATGTTTATTTTTTTACATTTTATAGTTAACACTATCTAAATCTTCTCGGATGCTTGAGAATTGAGACTAGCCTCGGACCATAACCATTATATCTCTTTTGTATCTGAGATTCTGTCAAATCATGAAAATCAGAGGTATCATACTAAGGATTATTTTTCTCAATTTCTCATTTCCATCGTTTTATAATCTCAATCAATCAACATAATTTAAATGAATGATACATTATCTAACGAGTCAGATTGATATAGCATCTTCAATGCCAATACTTTCGAAGTGCTCACTGTGATTATTATGTGCCTACGAAATGAGAAACATTTGAAAACACGTGTCCTCATGCACGTCCTTAAGAATGCAGGCGTTCCTTAACTGTCAGTACTCGGCCCCTTGTTTCGATTTTACGCAGTTTATATTTGATAATTTAAAAGTGATTGATGTTTACAGGAATAGCAACACTCAGAAGACACTCAAAACAGCCACATAGCAGAGACGAAAAGAGAGCGATGGTTTATAAAATGAACAATTTTAAAACAGACATTCAAAATAAGGAACCAAAAAAAAGAGAACATAAGGGCTAACCGCTTTATAACTGTAAGTGGTAAAACAAATTTACACTTAGGGTTTTAAAACATGTTAAAAACTGCACATACCCAACTTGCTCGAACAGGTTTTAACACATGAAAATGTTAAATACGCATATCATAAAATGCCTCATTCAAAAGACACAGCCTCCTCACACAGCCAAGAAGAAGAGATGAAGAGAGGATGGTTTACAAAAACATACACCAGAAACAATTAATAAAAATGAGTACCTGAGGGGTTACCGCCTTGGAACAATTTGCCACTGGGGGTTTAAAACAGGTTCTAGGGTGCACCAACCTCGCACTTGCCCCAGCAGGTTCTCATATCAACAAACAAGTACCAGTTGTCTTGGTGAAATAACTCCAACTCACCCATCAGCTCAACAATGTTGAATGCAAAAGCACACAAACATATAAAAGAAACATGAACAAGTTGTCTTGATTAATTAGTTCAAACCCATCCATCAACCCGATAATGATGCATGCGACAGCGTACAAACGTATGAATAATAAAATGCTGGAAAATTTGTCAAGGAAAGGGTAGGTACGCAGTGACTTTACTGAGATCACAATAACTAAAGTAAAAAAGTGCCCAGTTAAATTTAATCCCAATAAAACAGAAGTTAAATTTTCTCACTGACGTCGATTCTCGGATTAAGCTTTACTTTAACACCTTTAAACTTTTTTAACTAATGGAAATGTTGGGTCTTCACTAAGGGATATCCAAATTAATAAACTGATTGATTCATAGAAAAACACACGATAATGTTGAAAGAGCTTTTTGCCCAACCCTTGTCGCTTTTTTGTTGTTAATGTACATAATTTTACTTGTAAAAATAATAGCGAGAAATTGAACGAGAAGGTATATAATAAAAGGATCATTATGACAGTATGAAGTCTGTAGGTTTGTATGATTTCTCGCTGCGAATGTAAACCACATCACGTTCGATATAAACTACTCGATCGTACCAACTCGCAGACTGCATAATGTATAAAATTCCATTTTTATGTTAACAAAGGAGTTTAAATTTTGAAATTAAGAAGGGCACAGTTTCATATATTTTAATGTTCAAATAATAAAAAAATGTTTTGCTTGAATTTAACGCCTCATACATATACTTTTAAGAAAACTATATATTTTATATTTTGTTGTTCCTAGCTCCAAGGTAGAGGCAATATCATTTGAAATTCTCAATAGCACTGATTGTGCAGTGTGGCGGCCGTAAAAAATATCCTCGTACATGTAGTTAGTACTGTTATCTGTTAGTACTGTATAATATTACCGAGGTCACGCAGTGATGATAACTTATGTCAGGGCTATCCGATCAACCTGTTGTGGGGGTGGGGGGGGGCGGGAGTTGTCCCGGCTAGCTCAATTGGTTAAGTTGTTTTTGTATGGGAAGTATTTCATCCAATTATTGTGTAGCCTATATTTAAAGTTTGGATAGTGTGTAACGCTGTCTTAAACAAACAGAGCTCTCGACGAATCTTTGCCTGAGTTAATATTTAGTTCCTGTATTAAAATTTCCATATATACCCTTCGTACTTGTTGATCTTACGCTGCTTTGCAGCTGCTACAAGCGTTGTTTCGTGGTTTCGTCATATAATATGATATATATGAATACTTGGTATGCACATGTTAAAACTTTCTGTGTCTTTCTGTGAATAGTTTGCATCATTAAAATAGATGAAAATGGAACTTAAAAGCCACCAAACACGACAAATATCCAACATGTATTAGGCTCGGTTTGATTTAGCTTGTTAAAAGAAAATGCAAATAACTGTCCACGCTGCCTAGCCCTGGGTATAAGCGATATTTACACAAAAATGTATTTCTTCCTCGACGATTTTCGAAGATGGTTATTGATAACAGCACTGAATGAATGTACGGGGAGACATTTTACAGCCGCCACAGTGTACTGTGAAATTCATAGCTCAGAACGTTTAATCTTTGTACTACAAAAACTGAACACAGTCGTGTAAATTACGGGAAAACAACAGCAAAAATGTCATATATAAACGTCCACAAACATGTTTAAACTATTTATGGCGGTAAGCCCAAGGTTTCTCTTTTTCGTTCATTGTGGCGTCATATTTTAAATTGAAATTCTTATAAACACATGTTCTCTTTTCGTCTCTACTTTTTCGCTGGAGAGGCTGTGTTTTCTGAATGTGCCGAATCCTGATACGCATATTTAACCTTTTTTTAAACGAAAGTTAATAGTATTCACTTTACACACAATGTTTTACTATGGTCATTTATGTTTTGAAGAACACTTTTAAACATCGTCTATAACCACAGTATGTTTTTAAACAAGAACCTTGCAAAGCGATTATTTGAGTAAGAAGTCATTTCTTGAGATAATCCTTCCGAATATAGACTTTCGCCGTGACGGTGCGGGTTCGCTCTCCAGTACATGGCGATATCATTTGTAGTTAAATCAGCAAAATCGCGCAATCTGAACTCATCGGACAGTGTCTACACACCATCTCTCTGATGTACGTAGGGACGCGCCATCTTGGATTTTGGGACTACTTTTAGCAACAAGATGGCGGCCCCCATGGTCATTCTCAAATATTTTCTATTTTTTTAACATAATTGTTGCTGTTTTAATGTAACTTGAGCTTTTAATCTCTGCAATGAAACTTGAACGCATTGTTCGAACGGCGCCATGTTTGTTTACTATCCGAAAGAACTATATTTTAGCGTAGGCGTTTTGGGTTAGACATATCCTTCCACCAGATACATCCGAGGCACGATCGCCGATTAGGCGGAATTGGCCGAGTAGTTCCGATTGCAAAATCGCGAAGGAATGCATTTCCTCGAGTGTTAAGAGATTCTAAAGATAGCATTTAGGTAGCTTTCTACAAACTCAAAGCGTGTTATTTATCTACTTCAAATTTAAACCAATCAAGATAACACTTCGACTTTGTCATTTCTTGCACTTGCTATTATTTCCGGCATGACAGCATTAGTTTCCTGTTTTACTAAACTCGATTTTCCCACATTTTAAAATCTTTTTAAATGCAAACCTAAAAGGAGAGTAAAGTTATTTAAAATACCTCATTTTAGCAATAAGAACAACGGCAATACAACAACAATTATTGCATGCATTTTACTTACATATGGTTTTAGAAATGATCGATAATTTGCCACGTTTCGTTATCTAGACAAGTAAAATCACAGAACGCGTTCAAAAACAGAAACCAAAAATAAAGTATGATATATTTATTTTGTTTTCTCTCAATTAATTGTCGGTCATCCTGATGACCGACATATTATAATCGACCAAACTTGAGGTTATACACCACTAAATATTGGTGATCAGGCCTCTAAATAATTTTGTGCAGGGAATTTGCGGACTAGTTACAGGAAGTCAAGCCTGATTGGTAGAAAATGAAAATAAATATTTTTAAAAGAAAATTATTTTGAGAAAATATAATGATTTTGTAGTAATTTGAATACAAATAATATGAAATTGATAATGAAAAAAAAGTGAAATTCAACTTTAAAAATAGCTATCATTTTTGACAGAATGTAAACAAAAGTTCCGCAGAGACTGGGGTGATACACTTCTGGCTAAAATGCCGAAAAAGTTTATTGGTCATGCTATGGTGGAATTGGTATTTTATGGTGTGTCTAGGTTGGTTCTCTTGAGAATTGTATGATTTTAAGGGCTTCACCCAATAGTAAATTCAGAAATTGATGAAAGGTTATAATGGAAGTCTATCACGTTCCAGACGGAACATATAATTTAGATAATTAGACTCTTACTCAGTCGTTATTTATGGATAGACTCTTACTCAGTCGTTATCTATAAAAACCTAGATGCCTCTTATTGGCTGTTGAAGAACGTCACATTTGGAGATTTTACCTATTCTTAAATCCTCTCTCCAGCTTCTTATCAGCTAGGCTTATTACTCATAAAGATATTTCCGACAACGAACAATAAACATATACATGTACATGGATTTTGTCTAGTAAATGTACACTGTATATGATAAACAAAAGATGTACAGCTTATAAATTTATTAAACCAAAGCAGATAAAATGTGTAGAGAACACTGAACCGAGATTAGCTACTTATTTTGCTGACAACGAATCTACGAACTTGTGCAGCATTTTGTGAAACTCGGGGATCAGAGGTATCCCAGGGAATGTTTTACATGGTTTAGCTAGCTCGATATGGATACATCCGTCGGTACTTTCTTGATTATTTTCCTTAACTGTTTTGAATGTAAAAATTATCTTTGGAACACCAGAACACACAGTTTTGCAGAAATCTTAAATCGGGTAATGAAACTGAAAATAGTAGACACCACAAGTTTAAGCTTTACTTAGTTGTAATTTGGTTTTGAATCAACAAAATAATCTTTGGAACATGCAAACACACATACTTCTATCAAATCGGGTCATGCAACTGTCAATTATAGACAATACAAACTTTAACTTTCCAAAAAGCTAGTCGGTCATTAGCATAACTTTTTAACAAAGACGGCGCTGTTGTGCATACTTTTGAAATCAATGCGTTAGGTTGTTATTCGAAGTCATGAGACATACTAAGTGAATACCAACATTCTAACGATATTGTTCTAGATCAGAAAGAACAATTTTATCATACCTGTGAGTCCCTGACAGACTGTTCACGTTTTTCTCTCCCACCCTATGACTGTGAAAAACTTTGTTTTTTAACATATTCTGTAGCTTTTGATATATATATTTACAGCTTAATAATCGTTGCTTTCTAACACTTTCTGACACAAAAATATTGTTTGTCAAACTTTTCCATTTTGGTTTACTTCCAGAAAAATTATTAACTTGTTCGCAAACAGGGTTAGATTTATCACCAGGTTAAATACATCTCATTCGAAAGAGAAAATACCTATAAGTAAACTTACATTTTTTGTATGACATCCAATAAAAGTGACTTCAAATTCAAACTTTTCTGCCGTCTTGTTAAAAGTTTGAGCTAATGACCGACTAGCTTTTTGGAAAGCAAAAACTTGTATAGTTTCTATAGTTACTTGGGTTAAGTTGTTGCTGCTTTTGTCATTGCACTGTCATCAATAAAGAAAACAATATATCGTATTGATGTCAGTATAATATCAGTGATGTTGGTATTTGAATGGCTGTTTTGTGTTGCTTAGTTTTTGTGATTGGCTAAAAATAGAATTGTATGGAATGTTAAGGTCTAGCTCTTGTTCTTTACTGTTCTAGTTTTCTTAATGTATTTGTTATGTAAAAGAAGTGAAAATAGAAATAATATTTCAGAGTTTGAAGACAGCGGAATACCACTTTTATTTAACCGAGAAGTTTCTGCAGGTCGCTGAAAAAACATTTAAAAAAGTGTAAGTTTTACACTCCATCAACAACATCTTGCCAGTAGCAAATATTCTGTTTTCGCTAATTACAACACCACCGACAAAATCTTTTTGTAAGACATTGATATATTAGCTTAAGCATTTAATGTCAACGCCGTTTGATATTTGTGAATTCAATTTATTTGCCAATATATTTTAAACATATAGGTTAAATGGTAACTGATTGATTTACATCCTACATATGCAAATTTCCAATCCAAATCTGGAGTTCATATCTCAACAATAATATTTATTCAAATTATCAAATAGAAACAATTTTATTATGCTAAGTGCACCTGCGTTGGCCATCATCGAACAAAAATAAAATAGTATATGCACTTTTTCTGGAAACTCAAATAAAAAATGATTTAATTGCTAGATGATTGTTTAAAAATCAGCACAGCTACTGCATGTTGTAAATCTACTAGTATTCTCAAGAACTAAAGAAATGGCCAGACGTAACAAGAAGCAATTCGGGGCTGAAGGTTATAGAACTGAGATTGAAAACCAGTCTCAAATATCAAACATCTGATTGGCTGACATGGCGACCAGTCGCCATTTCAGCCAATCAGATGCTTGAGATTTGAGACTGGTTTCCGTGCTCAGTTTTATAACCTTGGGCACAGAACAAACCGGTCATGAAGTTTTTTATTCAATTAAATGGACGACGTGGCACTCTGTTTACACAGTTTTTTATACCTTGAAAAACAAGGAAAACATAGAAAAACATATTCAGAATTTATTTATTTTAAGACATACCAAGAACGAAAAGTATTTAATAAACTTGACGTAAGAAAGAGCTGTTTTATATGTCAATTCATTCGTTTTTGAGGCAAAGAGGGTAGAGATGACCTTTGTGTTATACAAAATAAAACAGGCAGCATATTAATTATGTTCACACGAGCTAAAATGTTTGTGACAAGAACAAGACAGCTGTATTATGCCTAGAAACGTTTCGTTAATTACCACGCGTTATGTGTTTTTGTATGACAGAAACTAAAGGAGTTTTTACTTGTCAGATTTACATATTTTGTGATTTGTTTTGGCAAGTTTTTTTGTTTATGTAATTTGTGGGTAAACAGGGTCGGATGCAATATTTCCGAAATGGCGGTTCGTTTGGGACAATCTTATGGTAGTAACATGATAATTTCGAAATATTTAACCGGAATCGATATGAAAATTATATATTGCTGCCCCAAAAAGGGAATTGAGAAACCCAATGAAACTCCTCTAGATCTGTCTGGATCTGGTTTACGTTTAAAATAATACATATCGACGGATTAGTGCAATACTAGTCTTACTAATTTAGAACTAGGATAGAGATAGTCCACTTTTGAATTAAGCATTTGATCTGGTTGTTTATAGATAACTTTAAGCATAATTTGTTAAGGAAGGAATGGTGTCTTTAATTTACTTGGCATTATAAATCGCTTTTGGTCTGCCACAGCAGAAATTGGCTTATTTGATCGATAAGCATATTACTTATTTTATAATGATAAATCGTTTCGTATTCAGAGCGTCAAAAACTTCCAAGCAGCCGAAAATCGCAACTGGTCACCAGGTTGACAAATGAAAGAAAAGTAGTTTTATATTGGTTTAAACACCAGTATGAAATGACGTCATAATGTTAAGCAAACGACATTGCTTTTTATGCATTCCGCGACGAAAACATCATAATTGAGTCAAAATACGTAACAAGGTCACATATCAGTTACTGTCGTTAAGTTAAGCTTTTCTTCAACCAGGTTTACCTGAGTAAGGGAAATTGTTCATTTCAGTAACAAAATGTTAAGGCAACATTTAGCGTGTTTCTTGTCTGTCAGATTTCTCCCACACTCGCTTAGACGATCAGGCAACATTTTTCCATTTTCTTTTATTTTCATTTTTCAGAAAAAAATGGCATCAACTAACTGGCGGATTTCTTTCAAAATTGTATTGGTAGATGGTTATTAAAAAAGATATGCTCCTTCAACCATTCAAGTAGAGTTATGGCTCTTTGTTCATTTCAGTATTTCTGTCAAACCTGCAAATATAAGAAACAGGATGTTAAAGATAGTTATCAAGAAAAGCATTTTACCATAGAACATTTTAAAGAATTATGGCTTTTTATCAATTTTCTTAATTTATTGGTAATAAGTACCTCTAAACGTTTTCGTTCGAAATTTAAATGCGTATGGGTACCAAAGTAAAACAAAAACATTGAAAATAAAAATGTTATTGAACAGTTTTAAAACAGTGATGTACCACTTTTTCACCGAGAAATTTCTGTAATTCGTTGAAAAACATAAAATTAATGTACTGTAAGTTTTACACTTCGTGAAAAACATCTTGCCAGTAGCAAATTGTCTGCTTTCGCTAATTACAAAACCACCGACAAGAAAAAAAACTTTTTGTAAGATAATTTGATTACAGGTAAGCTCACCATTTTGAATGGGTTGGGGGATGCGCAAACAAATCTAACCTTTCACTGTTGTTTTTTATTCTTTATTAAATCAACAGCATTAGATTTGCAAACATCTACTAATAAAAAGATAATACGCATACTTTAAAGTTCTCAGTTTTCGGTCATTTTGCACGTGTTTTTTATAGTTCTTTGACCAAGACAACTAGCTTGAAAATAAGAATACCTGGCAGGACTTTATATAATCTCTCCCGGCCGATTTCCAACAGCCATAACTAAACATTCTATTTCCCTCATTGGTTGCATGTGTGTCGAATGGTGAAAAAGTGAAATATGCATATCAGGGATGGCCACATCCAGCAGACACAGCCTCCCAACACAGCCAAACAGCAGAGAGGAAAAGTGAGCATGGTATTACAATAATCAATTTCAATATGGACGCCACAAACAATTAACGAAAGTGAGAACCTGAGGGGTTACCGCCTTGGAACGGTCAGTGGCAAAACAATTTGCCACTGGGTGTTTAAACCAGGTTCTTGGGTGCACCAACCTCACACTTGCCCCAACAGGTTTTCGTATCACAAAACAAGTACAAGTTGTCTTGGTGAAATAACTCCAACCCACCCATCGGCTCAATAATGTTGCATGCAAAAGCACACAAACATATAAAAACATAAGAAGCTAATAGCATTGCAAAGCCAAAGGGCGGATACTCAATGATCTTACCGAGACTAGGTTCTTTTAAGAAACGATTTCCCCATAAGCCTTCATAAACTCTTAAACCCCTGCCACCGTCGTGCAACCAAAGAGTTAATCATAATGATCAACTGTAGATGGGTTAATCACCAGGCCTGCAGAGCGCTGTAAAATATCATGTTGGTAACCTTTCTTTTTAAATTTACAGATGGTTTTTACGCATAACCGGGAGAAATTAAAATTGCCATTTATCTTCTTATGTTTATTGATAAAATCTCCATAAAAATCGGCTGTGAAATACCTTGTTGCAATGGTGATTTTAAACTGCACCTGTATTTATTAATTAGACCTGGGTATCTGCGATAAAACTTGCAAAAGGTTTTCGTTAATTTGTGATACCGATAACCCTCTTTTAAAAGTTTTTCTGTAATGCACAGATTACGTTCATTCAAATCATTCACATCGTTCTTGTTCTGCAAGCTCTTGAAAAGCGAACAAGCTGTGAGATATAAACTCCATAAGATGTTGCACGAGGAACATCGCCGTATCAAAACGGAAAAGTTACTATATTAAAATTAAAATCATCTCTATTATTATATATTTTAGTAGTTACGCAACCATTTTCAATTGACAGATTTAAATCAAGAAAGTTTGCTTGCTTTTCTGAAGTGTTTGCTTTATTAAGTTGTAGTTCTTTAGGATAAATCTTATTAACCAGTGAGTACATTCAAAACAAATATAACTACAACCGCCAACAAAAAATCGGAATATTGTGAAGAAACTTATCTTCTTACATTCCCCTATATCAGTATCATTTTCAGAAAAAAAAACAATTTAATGTTTAAGCAGTAAGTCCCTTACTTGTTTAGTTTCTTCTTCACTCAAGGTTAAATAAATATGGATTTCCTCAAAGATTTTCTTGGTGACTGGATCCTGTTCTATTTTGTCAAGTATAGGATTCTAGCTGTATTGTCACTGTACTAGTTCTTATGTTGGTTAAATATACTTGTGTGTTATATGTCCGTGTGCTTTTCCACGCAACATTGTTGAGCCGATGGGTGGGTTGGAGTTGTTTCACCAAGACAACTTGTGCTTGTTTTGTGATATGAGAACCTGTTGGGGAAAGTGTGTGATTGGTGCACCCTAGAACCTGGTTTAACCCACTCGCCCCCAGTGGCAATTTGATTTGCCAATGACCGTTCCAAGGCGGTAACCCCTCGGGTTCTCATTTTTTGTTAATTGTTTGTGGTGTCTTTTTTGAAACAGATCATTTTAACTATGCTCTCTCCACTCTCTTCTCCTTGACTGTGTGGGAGGCAGTTTTTTTCTGAATGTGGCAATTCCTGATATGCATATCACCTTTTTGTATTTCTCCGTTTTTCTTGTATTCATAATGAATTACTGTTGGTGTTATATCAATACTTAGAATGATTAAAATCAAACAGTAACATATTTTCAAGGAATAAAGCATAGTTAATTATGCCTCATGTATCTACCAGATTTATTTAACTTTGAATAACAATGACAACATAGAAAACATATAAAATACATTTCTTTAGCACTAAGACAGAAAAGTACTTAATACAAATAATGACTTTACAAAGAGCTTCTGTTTTTATATGTAAAGTCATTCGTTTTTAAGATAAACTTGTCGAGATGACATTTTGTGTTTTAGATTATGGATAATAAAACTAGCAGCATATTAATTATTTTCGCAAGAGCTCGAATTTTTTGTGCCAAGAACAAGTTAGCTGTATGATGATGCCTAGAAACGTTTCGTTAATTACCAAGCGTTGTGTTTTTGTATGAGTGAAACCAAACGAGATCCTACCTGTAAGATTTACACGTTTTGTGATTCTTTTTCGGCAAGTTTTAACAATTTTAAATCTATTAGTATCTATTGGACATAATACATATCAGAGTCTTGTTACAAAACTGGTCTAACCCATTGACAATTTTAAGGATTTTAAGTCCTGTTTTGCGCCTCGATGTGATTGTTTATAGATAACTTGAAGTTAGTATAATATGTGATGAAAGGTGTGGTGTCTTTTCATTATTTGTCATTATAAATCGCTTCTGGTCTGTCAAAGCAGAGATTGGCTTGTATGCTCAATAATAAATTTACTTATTTGCTGTTGATAAATCATTGCGTAGGCTGTTCGTCAATAACTTCCAAGCAGCCGAAAATAACTTGCCATCTGGTCACCAGATTGATAAAAGAAAGAGAAGTAGTTTTATATTGGTTCAAACACCAGTGTGAAATGACGTCATTAAATTGCAGTGTGAAATGACGTCATTAAATTGCGCAGACAATATTGCTTATTATGCATTTCGCGATGAAAAAAACATAATCCTGTCAAATTATGTCACATGATCACTTGTTAGTTATGCGGAAAATACCAGATAAGGGCTAGTTCTTTCCAAAAAAGTAACTACTAACATGTCAAAAAGTATTACAGAAAGCACCCTTTACGATGTGCCCCAGATGGTTCCTAGGAATCACAGACTTTTATGTTTACTTGCAGATTTAACCATATAGTGCACCTTTGGAAATGGCAAAAGTGGTCTTAGCATTGAGGTGGTCTTTATTTTGGTGATGAATATAGTGGAAAACTATCAAAATGGAACAATGGAATAGTAGTCTCGTTATCAAGTCGGTCATAATTTCGAGGTGATCTTAATGAGGGAGTTTACTGTATATATAATAAACACTCGTATGCTTGAGAATTGAGACTAGTCTCAAACCACAGCTTTATGATCTTGTGCTTTTTATGAACAGTCTTCAAATTAAAGATACATATCTCTTGTGATCAATAAAACACAGGACTGGTATAAATGAAATGGCATTCTATTATAGCAACTCTAGAGATATCTGACATTTAATTTTTTCTTCTAACAGGGATTATGTCTTGTCGTAAAATTAATTATTGGGTATATTGAGCTTAGGTTAATTTTTCTCAATCTCTCATTTTCCCTGTTTTATTATCTCAATAAACCGACATAATTTGAATAAAAAGTGTACTTACCTCGTGAGACAGCTTTATTTATGCAACTTAAATGCTAATACTGTCCAAGTGCTCGCTGTGATAATTATGCCTCTATAAGTGCCGCTACATAGTGGAAATCATTTGGAAATATTTGTTCGTACGCACGTCCTTACAAAGGTTCGTACGTCCTCCACAATCTTGTGGCATCATCTCCCCGTTACATATCTGTAGTATTTCTTTCAAACTTGCACAGATGATCAGGCTGGACGAGTAGACAGTCTTAACGGTAGCATCTTATTATGTGACAGTTTTATCAGAGTTGTGGTCTTTTGCTAATTTCAGTAACAAAATAACTTTGTGGTACATTCTGCTCATGCACTATCCTGAGGATTTGTTTCAAACTTGCAGAGATAATTAATTAGACAACATGTGTATATGGTTTAAAGAGGGAGTTGCCACTCTCAGAAACACAGCAAAACCCACGTAGTCAAAAATTAGAGAGGAAAAAAAAGCATGGGTTTATGAGAATATCAATTTCAAATAAGATACAACAAACAAATAGCCAAAATGAGTATCTTTGTGGTTACCGCCTCCGATTGGTCACTAGCAAAACAATTTGTCCAGGGAGGTTAAACCAGGTTCTAGAGTGGACCAACCTCACACTTGCCCCAACAGGTTCTAAAGTGAACAAACAAGTACTAGTTCTCTTGGTTAAAAAAACTCTAAACCACCAATCAACTTAGCAATATTGCATGCAAAATCACATAAACATATAAAATATAAGAAGCTAATAACATTGTAAATTAAAAGGGTGGGTACTCCTCCTAGAGTCAAATCAGCAAGAACACGATGGCAGGGATAAATGAAAGAAATCGAGCTTATAGGTACTTTTACAAAATTTCCACATGAACCTTCATAAACTCTTTAACCCCTGCTTCAGTCGTGCAACCAAAGAGGTAAGCATGACGATTTACTGCAGATAGGTTAATCACCAGACATTCAGAGCGCTGTAGAATATCAAGTTATATAATACTTTTCTTTTAACCATTTGATAAGAGTAATGACGTTTTGTTGATTTGAGCAAAACAAGTTTACGGCATCAACTTCTCATTTACTATCAGGAGGATTTCTTTCAAACTTTTAAAGATGATCAGATATCACATATTTTTGCTTTATATCTATTTTCAACGTTTTATTAACCACATAATATTTGTCATAAACAGTAGCTATACGTCGGTGAAAAACACAAACATTGTTTCTAAAATTTCATGATTTTTTTCTCTTCTGATATCAAAAGACGTATCTAACCCCCTTAAATGCGAGAATACCGATCTTAATAGCCAATCACAAACCTCCGAAAACATAAAAAACATCAAGTGATATAATGACTGGACGATAATTTGTATCGCCGAAAAAAAACAACGTAAAACACGTATGTTAGAAAAAAAATGCGTATTATAGGTATTTCAAAGGTCTTTTAATTTAAAAAAAAAATCGTATGGATTTTTATTCTGTGCTACTCAGACAAACTGTATTGTTAAAATTTTGAGACTATTTCTGTTAAACAAGGTGTTAATACAAAAGCCATTAAGATGTGTTTTCGAACATAATTATTTAAAAAATATAATTTAAGTTACGTGGTTTTCGAAGTTTTGATGTTGAAAACAAAAAACACAAAGACTTAACTTGTTTAACAATAGCATTTTATTCTGATATATCATTTTTTACACTTTTGATTGAACGGAACCGTAAGAAAAGACTGTACTGTTTTACATCAAATTATTGAACAACTTTACAGGTATCGAACATTTTATGACAAATTTAAATTCGAAATCATCGTTTCTTAAATTGTTTAATTAAAGCCATTTCTGATGTCAAAAGATTCCTCGATGGGTTGTAACCACAAAATTGCTTCAAAACTCTAGATGTGTTTGTCTATACAAATTTGAAAAGTTTCGCTCTCCTGAAAAGTGGGCATTCTTAAATACGATGTTACGTATAATAAACTAAAACATGTTTACTTAATGAGTGACTAGTGCTGGAAAAAGAACAAAAGAAGTCCATTCAGGGGTCTGTTGCCGTATTTCAACTACATAATGTTTGACATAAGTTGCAACATTCCATTATAGAAATAAAACTATTTAAAAACTTGTAGTCTTGTAGTCAACTTAAGTTTTCTTTTTCTAGATTTCTTTTCAATGTTTAATATTGTTACCGTTCGTAACAAATCAAGACACTCGCAAAGAGTTACAGATATGCAATAACTTCTATTAACGATTCAGATGGTGTTTAAGAAGACAGGAAAAGACGAGAAAACAGATGCAACTATATGAATAGAAATCTTAAATAAAAAATCAAAGCTATTCTATTGTATTTCGACATTTTTATCATGTGCAAATGTAGCAATGGCTAATCGCGCTGAAATTGCTTTTGCAAACACTAACTCCTAAACATATACTAGTGTCCAAAAGAAACGATACCAAAATTTCAATAAAATGTTTGTTTTAGACCTGACCCATCCTTAAATTCTGTTTATGCTTGTACAGGATTGATGAAATTGATTTTTTGTTCACATGAATGATACTGTTAAAAGGTCTCCCGAATGCATTAGACCAATCCAAATGTTCTATTACCGTTTGGTTTTATTGTCTGCAAACAAGTGGTATCGTTTCTTTTGGACACTAGTATAGATAAAACTGTGTTTTTAATTGTCGTCTTTTAAAGAAAATTTACATTTAACTCATTCACAAAAATAATATAAACCCGCTTAGTGTTATCCTTAGAGTACTTTGTCTTTTTTATAACGAACACATGATATGAGCTTTGTTTGAAATAAAAATAATAATAAGTGTGAGGTTCAATCATCCCTAAACATTGTTATTTTAATGTTAGTAGCAAATATTTAATCACCTAACTGTTTCAAAACAGTAAACTTGCAAAATTCCTTTTCGTAAATTATTGAGTTTTTGATCTGAATGGATAACGGTTATAACAACGCTAGAAGACAACAAATAATAATAAACGGAGTTTAACAATGGGCCAAAGCATTTAAATTTAAAAAAAAAGACTGTTTTAAGGACAAATAAGAAAGAGAAAGAGACAATTAAACAATACTGCAAATTATCCTTGATTGATAGCTTAGTCATCATAATTTGTTAGGGGCGCTTAATTTGTAATATTTTGTAGATACATTCTGTAATTGTAAATTATTTTAGAAGCCGCTAAAATGTAATCAAAGACTGTTTCAAAGTATTACTACTGATTTTTAAATAAATATTCCGCACTATTAAAATGCCTAAAGAATTAAGTATAGTTTGTTTTTGACCCGTGTGCTGTGACCTTTCGGAGGAGTCCACTGTTATAATCCTAAATAGCTAAAATACGTCAATTTACAGAGTTACCGTTAGGTAACTTAACTTATACGATATCAAAACCTGTTCAAAGCAGCCCATATTCACTCACGACGTAATAGCTCTGTGGGTAAGGATCTCGGATTTGTTGCAAAACATTGCAAGTTCGAATCCAATAACAGTAACTTTTGTATTTATGTCTTTCGTTTGATTTTTATAATTTTAATTTAGTTTATACGATATGCTTTTATTAATTGAGTTGTTTTATTTTTATTTTTTTTGCAATTACATTTTTAATTTTGTTTATGTTCATTCCATTTTATAACAATTTATTTTGTTGACCGCTTGCCTTGACGCCATAGACCTCCGCACCGAAGGGCGCTGACACCTGATCACCCTGACGTTCTGTAAACAATTGTAGTAAATGGAACCTTCATTACATTCTCTTTCTTTTATTTCCATATTCAAAACAAGTTTGCACAATTGTTTGACACTGTCCGAAAACTGCGTTTGAGTAATGTTCGATCGCGACATCTTAGCAAGTTGTTTGATAAACTATGGTTCATTTTTATAGACTACGAAAGGGCTTTCATTACCGTTATACTCGGGGCATTGTGGTAAAAACTTGTTGAATCTGGCGTAAAATGCTTGGAATGATTAAAGCCATTTATAGCAGTGTTAAATCTTGTGTTAGACTTGATATAAATAATAATATGTCAGACTTTTTTGACGTCACGCCCGGGGTAAAACAGGGGTAACCTCTCTCCCCTCTGCTTTTTATCCTTTTCGTTAATATTGATATAGTCAATAGTATTAATTATGACCAATTAACCGATTATGATATAAATATGTTATCAATTTATTATACAAATAAATACTAATGTTGAGGTCGATATGTAGTTTTGCGGACCTGGGTAGTGTTATATCGACCGAGGACTTCGTCCTCGGTCGATATCACACTGCCCTAGGTCCGCAAAACTACATATCGACCTCAACATTAGTATTTACTTGTTATATCATATACCCTTTGAATTTAAAGCATTCTGATGATGATGATGATGATGATGATGATGATGATGATGATGATGATGATGATGATGATGATGATAGCAAAGGTAGTTATTAATTCCCGGGGTAGTTATCACTTTTTTCGGACTCGCGAGTACGGAGCTCTCGACCTATCAGAATGCTTTAAATTCATAGGGTATATGATATTTGATTTTATTTGCTAATGATATTGTTTTATTCACAACGGATCCTGTAAGTCTACAAGATGAAATCAATAATTTATGTAGATATTCTGAAAAATGGGGATTGAAAATTAATGTAAGAAAAACAAAAGAATGTATTTTTGAAAAAAGAAGACAATATCATGTTGAAGATTTTTATAGTAATGGTGACATAGTTGAAAAGGTTGATTTTTTTTATTTAGGCATTAAGTGCATGTACACAGGTAATTTAAGGTATGCGATGACAACGCTATCTGACCAAGCTCTTAAGGTGTATCATAGTTTATTATCATTATTTACCAGAGTTAAGTTAGATATTAAAAGCAACCTGTATTTGTTCGATTGTTTAGTTGCTCCAATTATTCTGTATGGATAGGAAGTCTGGGGTATTTACGATTTCAAAGAGGTAGACAAATTGCATATTCGTTTTTGCAAAAATATCCTCAGGCTGGAAGTAAAATGCAAACACCTAATGAGCAGTGTTGGGTGAGCTGGGTAGATTTCTCTTATCTATACTTTGTAAAGAAAGGGCCAAACTCGTAAAATCAGAAAAACTACACAAACAACTAACTCAATTCAGATTATGCTCACACACTTTTGAGATAGAAACTGAATGATATAATAATATTGATAGGAATCAACGATTATGTAAAGCCTGTCCACAAAAATTAGTCGAATCAGAATACCATTTCCTGCTCTGCTGTTCAAGATATACTGATATTTGTAAAAACTATTCCGGTCTTACTGCATGGCCAACTTTAACTAAATTTATTTCCATTATGGCCTCAAAATGTCAAATACAATTAAACTAAGGGATGCTTTTGTACTACGTTCTAATACACTGAGTAATATTGATGTTTCATAATTGTGTTGCTTGTGTTTTCTGTCCTTTTCTGTGATTATGTCATTTTATATGTCTATGTTAATTGTTATGTTTGTAAATGTATGTACTTGCCGTATTTCATGTTGTATTTAATTTATAAACTTAAGAAAATTAAAGGCAATGTTAATTTCTCCAGGTTATTCGTAAAAACTATCTATGTAAATTCAAAAAGAAAGATTACCAACATGATTTTCTGCAGTGCTATGCAGGCCTGTTGATCATCTACAGTTGATCATTATGCTTACCTCTTTGGCTGCACGACGGTAGCAAGGGTTTGAGAGTTTATGAAGGTTTATAAGGAAATCTTTTTTGAAAGAACCTAGAAGCTCGATTTGTTTCTTTTATCCCTGTCATCGTGTTCTTGCTGATTTGACTCCAGGTGCTCTGGTCTCGGTAAAGTCATTGAGTACCCGCCGCTTTGGCTTTTCAATGCTATTAGCTTCTTATGTTTTATATGTTTGTGTGCTTTTGCAAGCAACATTGTTAAGCTGATAGGTGGGTTGGAGTTATTTCACTAAGACAACTTGTGCTTGTTTTGTGATATGAGAACCTGTTGGGGCAAGTGTGAGGTTGGTGCACCTTAGAACCTGTTTAAAACCCCCAGTGGCAATTTGTTTTGCCACTGATTTGCCACTGACCGTTCCAAGGCGGTATCCCCAAAGGTTCTCTTTTTCGTTAATTGTTTGTGGCGTCCTATTTGAATTGACATACTTATAACAAACATGCTCTCTCTCTTCCTCTCTTCTTTTTCGCTGCGTGGGGAGGCTGTGTTTTGTGAGTGTGGCGATTCCTGATATGCATATATCACTCCTTTTTTTTAAATAAAAGTTGAAAGTTGATGAAAAGCATACTCGAACTTTGCACGGTTTAATGACAATTCTGTCGTTGTCTACACGATGTGTTGAAAAAAGACATTAAAAACATAAAAAAGAAATCCTTCATGGGATTCGAACAAACAGCCCTTACACCATATTATTAGAAATCGGATGCGTTACTGCCACGGCCATGAAACCTTTTGTTACATGGCTGTACAACTTCAACATGACGTGCTACGATGGGAATATCTAACATCCCTTTTTTGTGGAGTATTCCAAAAATCTATAAATACAAAAGTACATTCACGCCTCAGTGCGTTAAATCGGGGTATAGTGATTAATCTACTGTTCTATCATTGTATTTCGCGTTGGATTAATATTTGCGTATTTTGCGCCAAGGGATGTGCGCGAAATTAAACCCCAACGAAAATTAACGACATAATTATAATATCATATAGGAGCAGTACAACTGCGCGAATTTATCTCCGCGCGAAAATGCCAATTGTGCGATATGCGCGAAAATTGGTCCCCGCGAAATTAAATGATACTACAGTATTTTATCGTAAATTAAATTGTCCGATATAGTACGCAACCTCGCCCAGGAAAATTTCACTTTCGTTGCGCCCCAGGGGGGCAAGGGTTGTGTGGTACCATTGTAAAGCTCATGATGTCTACAATCAGAATCTACTTGTTAGACCTTCATAGAGTGGTGCATGAAGAAGTCTAACAAGGATAACGGACACTACCCATTTTACATGAGCCAAGAATTTTATAATTGTTCTGTAGGCTTTGCTTCATCCCAAGACCAGTTATCTTTTAAAAGATTATTTTCTTCAGTACAATGTTACTTGTTATGAATAAAACTAGTGTTAGGTAATGTGCTTTTATCAAAATTGGGTGCGATTTTGCCCTTTTCTGAGTAATTTATGTAACCATCTAAAATACAATACGTTACATTAAATGCAATGATACGAATTTGATTTTTTTAAATAGTTTATTTCAAAATACCACATAATCATATATTTTGTATGGTTAAATGTTATTTCTGAGCTAGCTAACACATGTTTTACATATGTTTTTTTCTCAATTTAGTTATGCAATTACATATTACTAATATTTTCAAACACCAAAACAGTACAATTTCAACCACATTCCAGTAACACCATTTAACAATGAATCTTTATTTGACCTTGAGCTGCCAATAGACCCCCCTTCCTTGGGGAATTTTGAAGGCTATGTTTTTCTGAAAGCCTATACCATTCTACATATTTTGCAATTTGTTTGCTTTCTGGCGAGTAGGGCTTTTTACCGTAACGCCTATTTGAATATGTGACCTTTGAGAAAATTTTACGCTATTAAGAAATAATTGGCAATTATAAAAGTTCTGAAATAAACCTTTTTTTCTACACCAGGAATATGTTTTTTTTTAATTTTTAATGCAATAAAACATCTGCAACCTTTGGTATAGATCTATAAAAAGTCATTAAGATATGTTACTTAACATCAAAACCTAGTTTAAAAAGTTGTATGAAACATTTCTTACTTGCACTTGCAAGTAATTTCTGTTATATTTGTTTAATTTATTAATATAAATAAGTTCCTAAGGAGTTATATAAATAAGAATGCAGTATTTAAATGTAATTAAGTCACATTGAGACACACTTCTTATTTAATGTATGTTAATAAATAATATATTTGGAAATTCCAAAAACCAAAATCTCTGAAAAATGACAAAAAAAACATCTCAAAGATAGCAAAGAAATTATCTATAAATAAAATAAATTATAAAGAAATAAACTCTGAAAGACATATTGTGTGATTAAAAGGTAAATTTTGTTAAACATATTGTTAATAATATCCATAACTTTAGTTATATGTGACTTCAGTATTATGTTATATCATATGCTTATGCCTCTGGTTAATAAATTTGAAGTTTTGGTGTAATTGTTTTTGTTTAAATACACCTCTTCGTGAGTTTAATTATTAGTTAGCATTATATCATAATAAAAATAAATACCATATCATAAATCACCATTTTTAAATATGTTACCCAAAAGAACGTATTAACCAATTTTAGTTACTGCACAATAGCGATATAAATTACATACCTTATTTCATGATAAATTGCGACAATAATGTATTTTAAGAAACATCACACATCAGCCTGCACTTAGTGAGTAAAGGAGACATTTTAAGGTGAATTTCTGTTTTAAGTTACAATTATATCCATAAGAAATAGAGATTCTAGTGATAAATTTAATCAATTGTTCTCAAAGAAAGGTGACTTAGAAATTATGAAATTCAAGTTAGTAATAAAAATGAAATAATTAATTATTTGCGTTTGATAAGCTATAAGTGTGTTGTCAAGAATATTATGAGTAAAAAATGTTTTTATTTATGATATCATTTGATTTTTTAAAAAAAATTTTCAAAGACAAGCAATACACGTCTCCATTAAAATTACCTGTAATTGATGTGTAGCCACTGCTATAACCATAAGTAAGATGAGGTAATATGACTGTTGCTGTGATAAAACAGTAAACAAATCAGTGCCAGTTTTGTTTTAATAAACCAGTATCTTATTCCAGTATATAAGTTAACAACCTTCCTGCACTTTATGTATCTTGTATTAAAATAGGTAATATATAAAAATTATGTTACAAAAGGAAATTAAGGTATACATGCTTGTGATATTAAACAGTAATGTATTTTTAATTTAAATATTGTTAAACTTTAGAGGTTAATGATCTGTGTACTGCTCAATATGTCTTGAAATAAATGTGTATGATGTAGATGGTCGTCCTTTTTTAAAATCTTTTAAAATTAACAATAAACCTTTCAATGTGGCTCAGTGACAACATTGTAGTACAGCTTAATTTTAAACTAATTATGGGCTGTTGCATCCAGTCTAAAGCTAAGTCCAGATACTCTGAATTGAGACAGATAACATTAATTCGTTCCAATAAATTGTAGAAAAGAAAGAATAAACAAAATTAACATATTTTTATCATTTTATTGTTCTATTTATTTCTTTTGTCATATTATAATATGTTACCAATTTTTACTTTAATAATCAGAAAAATAATAAGAAAAGAAAAGAAATAAACTGCAAACAATTAGTTACCATTTTGATAAATATTTTTATATCATATTATATTGTGTTAAAGTTGATAATTTAAAAGCTACTTAATTTAAACTTTACACAAATTAGCTGATTAAATTATCTGATGTTAGAAATGTTTTTAAAATAGTTTTATTCATCTAAAATACTAAGGTTCAGTGTAGAATTTGTAAAACATTGAAACAGCATGAGCATTATATAGCAATTTTTTAACTCAACTAAAAGAATTTTTACCTAAAAAAATTATTATACATAAGTTTGTTTATTAGCTTACCATCACCAGCATTACACAGATTGTCTTTCAAATTACGATGTTTCTCTTTAACAATTATTTGTCTTTAAAAAAATAACATTCTACAAAGATCTTAAGGAATTTTTAACAAATTCTGCTTTCTTTGAACAATCGAAAAAATAATGTTTCATTTAGGACAATTTATTTTTCTTATTTCACATGTTTTATTTAACAGTAATATCAGTTATTATTGTTCTAAAAGACCAGAACTGGTGCTTTCAACTTTGATTTTAGTAAATATAGTTAAAAGAAAGTTCATATTCACATTATAAGTGTCTCTTCGGTAATCTAGATACAAACTATAACACGGTTTAGTATTGTATTTGTTTTGTAATATGAGAACCTGTTGGGGCAAGTGTGAGGTTGGTGCACCCTAGAACCTGGTTTAAACCCCCAGTGGCAATTTGATTTGCCACTGACCGTTCCAAGGCGGTAACCCCTCGGGTTCTCATTTTTGTTAATTGTTAGTGGTGTCTCTTTTGAAACTAACCATGCTCTCTCCCTCTCTTCTTCTTGACTGTGTTGGGAGGCTGTTTTTTCTGAATGTGGCGATTCCTGATATGCATATTTCACCTTTTTAGAAATTTGTTTTCTTTATTCTAAGTCATCTTTCTTAAAACATTACTTAAATAATTAGGTAACATATAATTAATTTTAATTAGTTTTGTTTGTAACACTTTTCAAAGCAATATTTGTATACTTTTACATTTTAACCACGTAACATAACAAAGTATATACTATGAACCACTTACTATTATTAATTTATAGTTTAATCTAAAATGATTGCATTGTTGTGATACAGTTTTGTAAATGTGTTCAGTTCTTTGTACAACAATATGAGTTTTAGAGAAAATACTTTATTAAATCAGTAACATTAGTTAAAAAACGACTGTCAATGTAATTACAAATCTACACAGGGCTAATAAACATCAGGACATTGCAAAGAGCACACACAATTCTTCAAATAGATATCAGCTAACACCATTAAAAACAAATAAAAACAAGAAAACAAGCCTTATTTTAATGAGTAACATATGTTATGTATGTTGAAAATTTGAAGTCATGCAAGTTTCAAGAACACTTACAGTTATCAAGCACAACTATTCAATTACACACTATATTTTATGCTTGTTCATCTCAAAACATGAATATTATGATTGAATTAGCAATAAGGTAACATATTAGATTATGGTAATAAAAAGTCTTCATGTAACAATAATAATAATAATAATAATAATAATAATAATAATAATGATGATGATGATGATGATGATGATGATAATAATAATGGTTTGTTATTTAGATCTATATTTTCATCATAAAAGGTGTAAATTTATCACTACACGTAAACATGTGTTCAAAGAGTATTGTTCTACAAAACCATGATGTCATTAATTGCATTAATTCTAGATCTCATAAGCAGCTAAATATAACATATCTAGTCCAGAAATAACTAGCAAATTGGTTGTATATCATTTTAACTTACCATTTTGAATTTGAAAAATGTTAAAAGGACATTAATAACTTTATTGTTACAGAAAAGAAGATAAACAGCAATGGCGTAACTACAAATAAGGGAAATAACTGATGAAACATACATGTTTTACAAAACAAGGGAAGTAACTGCTGCTGAAATCACTCGAACATGTTTTCTTTTCATTATAATACAATTGCAACAAATAAAAAGAACATTTGTTTGTGTTATGTAAATGATATAGGCAAGTTGCTATGTGGTGTGTAAAACAGTTGTTTCTATGTGTGTGGTCATGTAAACCTGGTTGTCATGGTTATGCACCACTTTATAAATGTCTAACAAGTGAATTCTTATTGCAGACATCCTAAGCTTATATCGCCTTTGTCTATCCCGCTTTCCGACTCAGGTAAAATTTATTATGTTTGATTCTTGCAGTTGTGTTTAAGACTACGCGAATCTCATTTTGTAACAAATTTTTAATGAAGTTAAATGATAATCTTGCTGAATTTCAAGTTTTTCGAGTTTTTTTGTCCTATTTATAAGACAAAATATAGTGTCCAAAAGAAAACGATACCAAACTTTCAATAAAATGTTTGTTTTAGACCTGACCCATCTTTAAATTCTGTTTATGCTTGTACAGGATTTATGAAATTGATTTTGTACACATGGATGATGATGTTGAAAGGTCTCTCCAATGAGTTAGACCAATCCAAATGTTCTATAGCCGTTTGGTTTATTGTATGTCCTTGCAAACAAGTGGTATCGTTTCTTTTGGACACTAGTTTACTAGCTCTTTGGAGGTCGTTGGGCACGATGTTTATGTATTGGATATTGTTTAATCACTCCTAAGATCTACTTCATGGTTTTAATTTTTTGCCTTTAGCGTTCTCTGTGATATAAGATCCCCGTTCAAAATTCCGTCCATTTTTGTCGTGTAGGGCACACCTATTCTTTTATATGGTGACCATGAAATGGTGTGAATCTGAAATACCACATCGAAGGTAACATATGCATATCAGTTTGGGATTGAACTAAATTGTACTGTTTAAAGGTATAAATAATGAGTTGCGCTCAACCCGGGGCTAGGCAGCGTGATCAGTTTCCATTACATGCATTTCCATTACTGTCCATGAACAGGCTCAGTAAAACCGTGCCTGCAATATTTTCATTTTTTGTCGTGTGGCTTTCAAAGTACCTTTTAATATACATGTATTCATACCATCTAGCATTCAATGTTTGCGATGTCGTTCATGGAATGTATGCAAATGATTTCTTTATATACGTACTGTCAGAATTCATTTCAAGGAAAATAATGTTTATTTCCTATTCCATGCTTTTCGTCAGTGCGACTGGTAGGTTTGTCTTCAATTCATGTATGAGGAAGTAAACTGTGGAAATATAAAATGTTGACAAATGAAATGCCTGAGAATATCTGGCTTAAAGGCTCTATATTAAATTTCGTCCCCGAGTTAAGAATAGAGGAAATATGTCTTGACTGTGTTTAAAAAGGCGTAAACTTAATTATCTTTATAAAATGAAATGAATATATCAAGAACAGCCTCATTCAGAAAACTATTCCCCATACATCTAACAGTTAGAGAGGAAAGGTGAATTATTTATTTCAAAAAGACAATACACACTTTTTACAAAAAAAACATTTTAAACGGTTTGTTGCAAAGTCCTAACAATGAGAGTTTAGTCCAGGTTATATGGTACACCACCAACCTCACTCACTTCCGCCACACATGCACTCTTTTCCTCTCTACTTTCTGGCTGTGTGTGGAAGCTGTGTCTTCACATGTTGCTATTCGTGATATGCATATTTCATGTTTTTCAGTATGATTTAACAAGTAGAAATAACGTTTAATGTCCTTAAAGACATCGTTAATTTTAGTTGACGGTCAATGTTTTGATAGAGATTATGCATGAGTAAAGCAAGACGAGTAACTGTAAAACAGGTGTTATTGTATTTACTTAAGTGTTAAAATTGAGGCCCGACTGCTAAGTCCATAATAGTATAATGAACAGGACAATCAATAACTTATTATATAACCAGACATGGCGACCTTTTTAAGCATGTGCATGGGAATTTAAACAACAACGGAAATGCGCGTTATGGTTAGTTGATTATTTATAAACATTGATGGTGAAAATATAATTTTAATACGTTTTTCCACGCATGAGGTTGAACAATCAGAAGGGCCTAATAATAACATCCCTTGGTTTAACAGCTAGAAGTACCGTTATAAGTACAGCTGCACATAAAAAGCATGTATAATTATACAGTATAAATTCAGAAGGCTGTACCTTTCCCTTTAAGGCAACCCGACAACCTACTATAATCTGTAGGGCATAATATTTAGAGCACTGATAATTTAAGGTAAAACATAAACTCTAGTTGGCTAAAATTCTTGTTTTATCACTTGAAATATATGAAAAGGGAACTTTAACAAGAAATATCTTTAAAAAAGATAAACGGCGTTGATGGAAAAGATTTATATATACATGTATATAAGAAAGAAAGAAATACAGAGAGGCAAAGCAGACACAGTTTAGTTATTTTATTTTATTTGTTATAGCTGTTGACGAACCCTCCCTGCCTTCTTAGTATGACTTAGAGATTAAGCGACCGAATCATGACAACTCATAAATTCATTGAGAGTCTCTTTCAAAAAAAATGTTGAAGCTGTTGCAACAATTTCATACAGTGATAACAAGTCGATTAAAGAAGCAAAATATTCAGTTTCAATAAAATACCTCGTGTAGAGTGAGAATTCATGATGAATAAATGTCCTTGAAATTTAATAAATATAAATAATAACAGCCTGTTACAAGAGCGAAATCTACCAACTTTTAAAAAAAGTGTCCGTCCTGAGTATTGAACCCGGGGCCTCCGCTTGAGAAGCGAGAGTGTTAGCCACTACACTATAATGAACTTGTCTTACGAATTTGAAATTAACAAACAGTATCAACGGAACTAGAAACGAACCAGTAAGAACACTTCTCTTTCGTTTTACACTGTGTATTGTATGCAAGTGACACCCAAGAATATTCCATATAATATTATATTTCAGCCATCAATATTGACTTAACTGGTTACTTAAATCGTAAATATGTTTTTCCTCCAATACAACACCCACTAACAACCAATCTAATTAATCTATTTGATTTTTCCGCTGCATAATAATAAAATCCCACTAGATACCTCTCCAGCCTGCTAGATGCCTCTCTGGTGTAAATAGCTACCATTCGAAATAGTTTATTTCATTTTCCCTCTGCATAATAAGAGAATACGAGTATTATTTACAACATTTCATTGGTCGAAAAACTAGGTCAAAAGTGAGCTTAGACAGCTAACGCCGAAAAAGCAACCGAACGCAACAGATATAAATATATTGCAGGCTTTGTTTGATTAAGCCTCTTCATGGGCAGTAATGGAATGGTTTTGCAGTTATAATTTAATTTATGAGCGTTTTCATTCCTAAACTCGTCCATTTGAATACTGAACAATAAGAAGTCTTTAAAAGCACTCCAACGACACGGCCTGAAGAACATTAGAATAATCTTAATGTTTGGCAGTACTGTGCCCAAGGTTATAAAACTGAGCATGGAAACCAGTCTCAAATCTCAAGCATCTGATTGGCTGAAATGGCGACCAGTCGCCATTTCAGCCAATCAGATGCTTGAGATTTGAGACTGGTTTCCATGCTCAGTTTTATAACCTTGGGGCCTGGCAATATTTCTAATTGAAAATCAGAGGAGATAAATGAAGTGAAATTTTGTTGGGGATTTCAGGCAATAAACTTATTTCCTCGCCAGCGTGCTTATATATTCAATTGTTTAGTAAATCAATATTGTTAAATCTATTGAACCTCTGATGGCGTTCAGAAATGGCCTGTCGTAATAAGAAGCTATTTATTCATACAATAAGTCCATCGGTAAATTCAAAACAGCGCTGTATTTACAGTTTTTATCACCTTAGATGGCACCTTGTATCAAGATATAAGATTATTATATGAAGACTGCTATAGAATCTGGGAAGCATTTTAAGCGCTCGTGCGATAAATCTGATTCTTGAATTCTGCAAGTTGCTGATATAAATCTGGATGTCATTGACTGGGAAAGGTAGTAAAATACTTTAAGCTTTATAAAAAAAAGAATTTTTCTAGAAATGAATTTAAGAAACTGTTTGTACTTTTATAAGAATCTACAAATTGTGTGTACTTTCATTCCAGAAAAAAACTATACATGTACTTATATAAATGAATGTCCTTTTTTCATGGAAATAAGTTCCAGTATTCTCGGGTGTATGTTCTCTTAAAAGTGTTTTATTAAAAGTTTTTGGGGGAATGATGTTTTTGCCAACAGAACCGAATGAAACTATAGGAAGAATAAAAATTAAATGCAATGAAAAGATGTGCACTACACAAGAACGATAACTATACTTTCATGCCTTGTGGCGGTTGTAAAATGTCGCCCGTATATTCTGTCAGTGCTGTTATCAATGAAACCTTTGAAGGTCGTTGAGCACAATACTTATATCTGTGTAAATAAATAGTAGCGCTCAACTCTGAGCTAAGCTGTGTTGACAGCATTATGCATTTCCATTTCTGTAGATGAACAGGTTCAATCAAACCGATCCTGCCATATTTTGATAATTTGTCTTCTTCGATGGCTATCGCAGTGAATTAATCAGCTATCAGCATATTTGCTTAATATTTTACCTTTTTCTTTTTCTTTTGTATTTAGACAATTGGAGAATCTCTTTTGACTTGCTGAATGAAATATAATCAAAAGGGAAAAATGACAATAGATAAATAGGAAAAATTTTCTATTGCTCATTAAACCATAACTATTCTGTTAGTATTTGCTTATTGTTTCCGTCTCTTATGTTTAATTTAAAACAAGCTTGTCTGGAGCTCATCTTTAAAACTAGAGGGAATATGAAACATTGGTGAATTGTTTAAAGAGATTTAGTAAACAAAAACAATAATATAACTTTGCTTAAATTATATTCAGAAATATTCCACTTTTTGGGTTTAAATATAAAGATTAAATAAAATATATCTCTGGGGTAATGGAATGAAACTTTGTCTGATGGTTTAATGGCTTCGGCGGGGTATTGATCTTGTCTTTTGTTATTTCTTGTTGTTTTGCGTGTTCTACTTTTGAACAGATTTTCAACTAAGTTACTAACGGCCTTCATTAGAGTTTAAACATAGTTAACATAGCAGGCAGCCGTGTTTTATTGATGTTAAGTTTTGCTGGATTTGCTGTGCCTATGAAACCTTTTGTGTTATACTATAGTTGAAACTCGAAGTCAAAAAATGAATTATTGATGCACAATGACCTTTTTTGTGCAAAGAACACTTATTTATTAGAAACCTTTCGTTGATTACCAAGTATTATGTGTTTCTTTATGGTATAACTCGAGTTCTGTCTTGTCAAGTCTTAACGTTCGTGTTTTCGTTTTCGTCTTCATTTGTTAGTTTCAGCATATTTCAGTATGAATGGTGTTGAGTGAATGAACGAACGCATTTAATTTACTTTGTCAACACGTCAATAATAACTAAGAAGCTAAAAATAACATATCTGTAGATGCTGGTTTAACAACAGATCAAACGAAATAGGCTTGAATAATTTAAGAGAAAGGTAGTTCTATAGATTCAAGCGTTTTTACCTGGGCCTTATTAATTATCAACAAAGAAAAAAATGACATCATGTCTTTCAACCCCCAGTAGCAAATTGATTTGCTACTGACCGTTCCAAGGCGGTAACCACTCGGGTTCTCACTTTCGTTAATTGTTTGTGAAGTCCATTTTGAAACTGATTATTGTAATACCATGACCGCTTTTCCTCTCTACTTTTTGGCTGTGTAGGGAGATTGTGTCTGCTGGATGTGGCCATTCCTGATATGCATATTTCACTTTTTTCCATTACTTATTCGTACTGACACCTGCCGAAAAAAGCTTCTTGCTGATGTTTAGCATCACAGGTCCAATATTATTTTTTTAATTTTTATTTTCATTATTATTCTAAAATATGCAGACTATCGACATAGATTTCTTGCTGAATAGTAAGTTACTGCATGTACTTTTCCAATATTTATTTTAAGACTGAACAGCGAGTCAAACCAAGACAGACTACCAATTATTTGTTGATGCCTCTCAGCATATCAAAATTGCATGTACGCCAAATGTATACAACAAGAGTGACCTTTTCTGCAAGCACTTCTCCGCCATAAAACCATGTCATTGAAAAAAAAAACGTAAGCACGGGATTTTTAACTTTTATTTACTTTATATATACTTAAAGAAATTAGAAACGCAACTTCTTTAAATAAGAAATACATGTTTAAAGAAGTTGCTTTTATAATTTCTTCAAGTACATATAATACAGTAAAAGAACGCAACTTCTTTAATCACGAACCATGTTCTGTGTTTAAAGAAGTTGCGTTTCTAATTTCTTTTAGTATATTTATAATTTTATATACAAAAAATCATCCAGTGATAAGAACTCAAACCCATTACTTTGCTCGAAATTCACAGTGGCATTTCAATTCATTTGACAACACATAAAATATATAAATTGTGATCGAAATTTTTATGATTCAATTTATATTTAAAAATTAAGATCATTATTATCCCAAAGTTAGCCCTAAACAATATAAAGCTGCATAACCAAATACTTCCGAAAGAAAAGAAAACGGGTTTTCTTGATTTCCATATATTTCTTCTCAAAAGATCAATTTAAAAAAATCACCTCAAACAAATTAGAACCTAAGTTACCGTCTTGGAACGGTCTTTGGCAGAACCTTTCTGGTAGGTTAAAGCAAGGTTCTATGGTGCACTAAACTTAGATTTGTATCTATAGATTCTCTATGCAATAGATGAAAAGGGAACTTTGAAAGCCGGCGAACATGACAAATATGAAAATATTGCAGGCTCGGTTTGATTGAACCTGTTCATGGGCAGTAATGGAAATGCATATTACTGCCCCCGCCGCCTAGCGCAACTCAATATTTACACCAATAAACAGTACAGTTTTGATCCATCCCAAACGATGGAATGCATATGGCGGTGAACATGAAACCTTCAATGCGGTATTTTCAGATTAATACTTTTCCATGTTCAGCGGCGTATGGTCCCCAGATAAATGGGCAGAACTAAACAGAATAGAATTATGACAGGGGATCTGAGAATATAAATCATGCATGTCTCAGACAACGCCAAAGGCAAAACTTTAAAAAGCAGGAAGTATATCCTAGGGGTGATTGCACAATATCCGAATCTGTATAGGTTGGGATATTGAAACCACCCATCTATAAACTGGCCGAAATATTAAAACAAAGGCATTTTTAGAAGTACTATTGACTTAGTACAGAAGTATCGTGCTCAACGACCTTCAAAGGACGTAACTGATAACAGCACTGATTGGAAACAAGCTCAAGTTGTGTTGGCAAAACTCCAACCCATTTCTCTTGCAAAAGTGTTTAAATGTGAAAAAAAAATAAACTGCAAACGCGTGAAAATAATTTGAATTAAATTTATTTAATTTTTAATAGACCAAAATAGATTTGGCGGCTTTCCTAGCTTTTTCGTAATGGTATTTATCGCAACGATGGTTATTTATGTTTGGAAGGATACACGTTGCACGTATGTATTCCTTCCGTTGCCTTGTCAGTATCAATGCCTGATCCAATGCTGTATATGTATTTGTCTTTTAGAGGCGTTACATGCTTTATTTCAAAGTTGGTAGCGTGCTTGCATTTTTTGTGGCCAGGTGCTGTCTCATTAGCTTATAAGAGATTTAAGCTACACAATCATTTAGGTATGAAACTTAGGTAGACAACCGCTTAACTGTTACAAACGATGAATCGCAATATTTACCAAGGGTAAACGACCGAACACATTTGTTGACGTCTCGGTCGTTCGCAATATAATTAATGTTCGCGCTGAGAGACACGTGTCTTCCTGAAGAATTTTGCCTTCCGCTTATTTACCGATGTTCGTATGATTCTTTTTTCCCGCCAATAAGACACGTATATAAATGTACACCAATAATATATTCCCTAATTTATAAATGTGTCCTGTTTCATTTATTTGCCAATTATCCTCTGAATGTCATTATAATTATTTTAGTGGAAAAGATCTATTTTACCTTTCACGTGTTATTAGCTTATTATGTTATTTATGTTTTTGTGAATTTGCATGCAAAATTGTTGAGCTGATGGGTGGGTTGGAGTTATTTCACCAAGACAACTTGTACTTGTTTTGTGAAATGAGAACCTATTCGGGCAAGTGGGAGGTTGGCGCACCCTAATACCTGGTTTTTTAACCCCAAATGGCAAATTGTTTCGCCACTGACCGTTCCATGGCGGCAGCCCCAAGGGTTCTCTTTTTTCTTTTATTGTTTGTAACGATTCCTGATATGCATATTTCACTTTTTCATAAATGACAAGCTCTTCTGCTCATATTAAATATTAATTTATTAATCTTTTAAAAGTCAGTAATTCTACATTTATGATAGGGTACCTGAAAAAATCTAAATCTTGGATATTAAACAGACACTGGTATGGTAACAAAAAAATTAAATCATAGTTTAAAACTCTCCCTTTCAACCAAGAATAACATTTACTTCAAATTATTCAATTGAAATTAAATCGTATCTAAATTAAAACAAAACTTACAGATCATAATTAATTTTTGACCGCAAAAGTTACACCGGAATCATGGTAAAGAAAAAATTGTTTTGCATGACAGTTCAGGTATAGTGAATTGTCTGTTACAGTCACGTGACAGATAAGGTAATTTGAATAGTATCAAGAAAAAGTAAACGACAATTTTATGTCTTACAGACGGTCTGTTGTTCAGAAACAACAAAATCGATCCCCATAGATTTGGCATTGTCAGGTCTATTGTAGCCCTCTTATGGGTTTAATTCAATGATATTTGAACGGGAATTGTATATCTGCTTAGACAGGCCTGCAAAATCTCCGGACTTTATCCGAAATCTCCGGATTTTAAGTTACTTCTCCGGATCTCTGGATTTACAGTCAAAATCTCCGGGTTTGTATGAAATTTCAAAAAGAGGGTCCATAGGACTCTAGGTCGCTCACCTGTCAACAACTGTTTGATGCTTGCAAGAGTTTTGTGCAAGTGTGGTAAAATCAAGTCAAAAAATAAAGCTGCTTTTGTGAAAAGGAACCCATTATGGAATCTAGCTGGTTCAAGAAAGGAACTGAGATCTTATAGTATCTCTCAATTATTGTACAAGTCTGATTAAATTCAAATTAAAAATGAAGCTACTATTGTGCAGACAATGTCTAAATAGTTACTTTCGGCACTTTCAGGGGCCATAAGTCTGGAACCTATAATGCAATATGGCAATTTTAAGAAAGGAATATATCTTATGGTAATGAAAGTGAAGACTAAAATTATGACAACTAGTGTGCAGACAAGCTTTTATTATAACTTATTTTCCTAGTTTTCAAGGTCACATGACCCAGTTTCAAACTTGACCTAGATATCATTGAGATAAACATTCTGACCAAGCTTGGAAAAGAGGATCAAAATAAAGACTGCTACACTCACCGGCATTTCTAATTACACACTTTTTATAGACGAAAATAACTATCAAAACATGGTGTTTATGGTAATTGGTTATAACGGGAGTTGTACCTGGAGTTGATGTCTAATCGTAGCACGTTACACGAAAATCCCCATTCGAGTTCATTCATGCGAGACGAAAATTTGAAATCAGCATTTTCCTCGTGCACACATGTACAAAATGTTAGGCAAGTTTGAATTTAGCCAAAATCATTAGAATTCTAGCCAGAGATAAAAAAGGCCGGTATAAAAACTCACAAAAAATGGCGCGTATGACTTTGGTAGAGAGAGCGCGTGCCGTTGGAATGCTCCAAGCTGGCACGTCAGTAAGACAGGTAAGTTACAATTCTTTACCTTCATTTTACTGCCCTTAAATTGTTTTAATTAGAATAACTACGGCATAACGTTGATATTACGATGATTGAATACCATGTTGAGTGTACGAAAATGACGTAACGCGATGCACGTGACGTCATATTCGGCGACGGTCATTTACGCTACAAATGCTTTCACAGAACTATTTTATTGTGCAATTAGTTTAAGAATGTCAGTGCTATAATAATTCGCTGTTAAAACTTAATCCAATTACTTTTTTCAGATTTTAGAAAAAGTCAAATATTTTGATAGTTATTTTCGTCTATAAAAAGTGTGTAATTAGAAATGCCGGTGAGTGTAGAATGCGGACAAGCTTTTTCTAAAATTCGACCTATTGACCTAGTTTATAAGGTAACATGATCCAGTTATGACAAGATTTTTCTATACTTTGACATTGTGACCTAGTTTTCAAGGTCACATGACCCACTTTCCTAGATATCATTGAGATAAACATTTTGACCAAGTTTGAAGAAGATCAGACCAAAATTAAGACCGCTAGAGTGCGGACAACCTTTTCCTATGATTGGACCTAGTAACCAAGATTTCAGGATAACATGACCCAGTTTCAAACTATATATCATTGAGATAAACATTCTAATCATGTTTGAAGAAGATCCCACCAAACTTAAGAACGCTAGAGTGCGGACAAGATTTTTCTTTAATTTGACCTAGTGACCTAGTTTTTAAGGTTACATGACCCAGTTACAAACTTGACCTAGATATCATTGAGATAGACATTCTGACCAGGTTTGAAAAAGGTCAGACCAAAATTAAGACCGAAAGAGTGCGGAAAGCTTTTTCTACAATTTGACCTAGTGACCTAGTTTTCAAGGTCAATTGACCCAGTTTCAAACTTGAACTAGATATCATTGAGATAGACATTCTGACCAGGTTTGAAAAAGGTCAGACCAAAATTAAGACCGCTAGAGTGCGGACAACCTTTTTCTATGATTGGACCTAGTGACCTAGATTTCAGGATAACATGACCCAGTTTCGAACTATAT
Organism: Corbicula japonica; assembly: GCA_038501625.1. NCBI lineage: Eukaryota > Metazoa > Mollusca > Bivalvia > Venerida > Cyrenidae > Corbicula > Corbicula japonica. The sequence continues at coordinate 853,732 of JAZAYU010000047.1, forward strand.
ATCATTGAGATAAACATTCCAATCATGTTTGAAGAAGATCCCACCAAACTTAAGAACGCTAGAGTGCGGACAAGCTTTTTCTTTAATTTGACCTAGTGACCTAGTTTTTAAGGTCACATGACCCAGTTACAAACTTGACCTAGATATCATTGAGATAGACATTCTGACCAGGTTTGAAAAAGGTCAGACCAAAATTAAGACCGCAAGAGTGCGGAAAGCTTTTTCTACAATTTGACCTAGTGACCTAGTTTTCAAGGTCAAATGACCCAGTTTCAAACTTGAACTAGATGCTATTGAGATAAACATTCTGATAAAGTTTGAAGAAGATCAGACCAAAATTAAGACCGCTTGTCTGAAGACAAGCTTTTTCTTTAATTTGAGCTAGTGACCTAGTTTTCCAGGTCACATGACCAGTTACGAAATTGACCTAGATATCATTGAGATAGACATTCTGACCAAGTTTAAAGAAGACCAAAATTCAGACTGTTAAGAGTGTGGACAAGCTTATTCTATAATTTGACCTAGTGACCTAGTTTTAAGGGTCACATGACCCAGTTACGAACTTGGCTCTAGATATCATTGAGATTAACATTCTGACCAAGTTTAAAGAAGATCGCACCAAAATTAAGACTGCTAGAGTGCAGACAAACTTTTTCTGTAATTTGACCTACTGACCTAGGTTTCAAGGTAACATGACCCTGTTTTAAACTTGACCTAGATATCATTAAGATAAACATTCTGACCAAGTTTGAAGAAGGCCGGACCAAAATTACGACCGCTAGAGTGCGGAAAATCTTTTTCTATAATTTTACCTAGTGACCTAGATTTCAAGGTCACATGACCCAGTTTCAAATATGACCTTAATATCATTGAGATGATAAACATTCTGACTAAGTTTGAAGAAGATCCAACAAAAATTTCGACCCCTAGGGTGCAGACAGCTTTTTCTTAAATTTGACCTAGTGACCTAGTTTTGAGGGTCACATGACCAAGTTACGAACTTGATCTAGATATCATTGAGATAAACATTCTGACCAAGTTTGAAGAAGGCCGGACCAAAATTACGACCGCTAGAGTGCGAAAATATTGTTCTATAATTTGACCTAGTGACCTAGATTTCAAGGTCACATGACCCAGTTTCAAATATGACTTTAATATCATTGAGATAAACATTCTGACTAAGTTTGAAGAAGATCCAACCAAAATTACGACCCCTATGGTGCAGACAAGCATTTTCTTAAATTTGACCTAGTGACCTAGTTTTGAGGGTCACATGACGAACTTGATCTAGATATAATTGAGATAAACATTCTGACCAAGTTTTAAGAAGGCCGCACCAAATTAAGACTGCTAGAGTGCAGACAGGCTTTTTCTATAATTTGACCTAGTGACCTAGATTTCAAGGTAACATGACCCAGTTTCGAACTTGACCTAGATATCATCGAGATCAACATTCGGACCAAGTTTGAGGAAGATCGGACCAAAATTACGACCGCTAGAGTGCAGACAACAATTGTGAACGGACGACGGACGGACGAAGGGCGATCACAAAAGCTCACCCTGTCACTATGTGACAGGTGAGCTAAAAATATAGATAAATTAATAGATATGTTAATTTAAAGTTGTGGAATGAACGTTATTGCTATTTTACTGCACAGTATCACATTTCCTGTTTCTTACGAGATGACGAGGACGTGGAAAGTGACAAGCTGCCTCAGTGCCTCTGACACAACTATACAGTAACCGCGTGTCATAAACAAGGGCCTCGATGATAACCTTTCTCTATCTATTTTTTATTGCAAGTTCGTTCTAAAATTGTCAAAAACAGGTCTTAACAGGTTAACAATAAAGTTACAAAATGAATAAAACATTGTTAAAATCATTTTTAAACAAGTTCCTTAACCATTTCTAACTAAATCGGCAAAATAAATTTATTTTTTGAAGAATATAACCATAAAGAAGAATATGAGAAAAATATCATCATCATCATCATCATCATCATCATCATCATCATATTCTTTATATTCTTCATATTAATCACCATTATCATCAGCATTCATTATATGAAATTATTTACGTTTCGAATAATACGAACTTGACTGTAATTGTCAGTGTGGAGGGAAAAGGTGCGTGTATCTCGTGCGATTAGGCTATTTAAGTGTTGGTTTTATCTGTGAACACCATTCGAGGCGTTTCTATTCAGCGGTAAACATGTCGGCACCCGCCCACCCGCCCTATATGTTGTTAATATATTGTTTTTGGATGGCTGTCGATTTTTAACAGAACTTTCAGAGAATAAATCGAAACATGGGTGTAAATAAAGTGTTTATTTTTGTTTCAGGTGTTTAGAGTTTGGTGTATTCTCTTAGTCATAAACAATATATTTATTTATCATGTAAGAAATATGGATATTTTAAGGCCATTCACTAGTTTCAGGTTCGACTGGTACTATTAGATGAAGCTTTATCCAGATGTGTTGAAAGTTTTCGAGTTCGTCTGCTGGACAGCTAAATAGCCAGAGCTACTGATGTCAGCTTTTCATTCGGACGGTTCGCACACTACAGGCCCACTGATTCTACCTCTGTTTGGAGCAACTTGCACTTGGACTATACAGACATTTGAAAAATTTAATGTATATTACCGCTGAATACAACGACCTAATCCTGGTTTTTGTTTGTGTTTTTTACGTATTATGAGATAAGGAAATAATTAATTTACTCACGTTAAAGTGAGTAATTTTGTTTAGTCACAAACAATATAATTTAGTTAAAACAACAACAACATCATTATCATCGTCGTCGTTATCATCATTGGCATAATCAGACACAATCTCCGGATTTTTAATGAAGTTTTGGCAGGCCTGCTAAGAGCAATTCTGATACCAGTCAAACCATGCCTTCACCAACCGTTTTGCTAGCGGCCACTGAATTCAGTCACCCCAGACCAACGGGTAAACCAAAAGTGAATGATCATATCCAAAACTGCAGAAATCACAATTGATTTTTTTTTAAATTCAAACTTATTCCTGCATTTTAAGTAAAAGTTTAAAATACATTCTACTTCTGAAAATTTGATTCGAGACAATGTATCGTTTTATGATTTTTATCTTCAAAGCAATTATCGTTTTACAAAGCTGACTTAATATTTGTTTGATTGTATCAAAATACAGTTTGCTTTTCCCACAAAGTCCGTAGCATTGATCGAACTAACCTGGGAATTAAAGTACGGTGAGTTCTTAACTTCTTATCCTTGGAGTAGCTTCAAGGTCATTTCTTAAAGGTCATTTATAACTGAGAAAACCACATAAAACGGATATAAATAGTACAACATGTCACTAAAAGAATAGAAAGATAAACACTTCCATAGGTTCAATAAAGATGCCGTTGTAGAATATGATTCCATATTTATGAACATAACTGACCTCCTAGATTTTCAAACAGGCATTTAATTAGAGAGACATTGCTTTACATCACAGCTACGCGTCCGTGTTCGTTTGCATGATGCGATTTATTGTTTTGACGTTATAACCCGATTGCCTATTGCCACTGGTCGCCATTTCAGCCAATCAGATGCTTGAGAATTGAAACTGGTCTCAAATGTAAGTTTCGTGATCTTGGGCCCTGATCTTATCACAATAATATATTATTGTGTAGTGCTTTGTGAATTATACGTTGTTCTTTCACTCCACAAAAAGGTCGAATAAAACCAAACACTATTTAATGAAAGATTGAATTTCTATAGCAAATCATCTGCACGAATACTAAACGCACCATACCTCACGTTGCATTTGCGTTATTTAGAAAAAAGATGGCGAATAATAAAAATAGTGGTTGACCACCAGTAGACTTTTATTGAAACGTTCAAAATGGAAAATAATAATAAAAAAGACGGAACATTTTACGAAGTTTTTTCTGTAACCTGTCTACAATCTAATTCCACATATATACTTTTGTGAAAGTTTGCTATTTTAAGTCACATAAAAATGTCTAGACTTTTTCGCGGCTCTGCATTAGGTTCTAATATGGTAGTGTCCGACCTCTATCAGACAAGACACGTTTAAATATAATTTTACAATGATATTTTTAAAAAGTGAGATAAGCAGGAATAGCCACCATAAAAAAAACACAGCCTCCCACATAGCCAAAAAGTAGAGAAAAGAGAGTATGGGATCATAAAAAGCTCAATTTCAAAAGGGATGCCACAAATAATTAACCCAAAGGTTTAAAGGGTTTTAAAAAACGGTCACTGAAGAAATAATTTGCCACTGGGAAATTTGCAGTGAAAGCCCCAGCATGGCTTTCCTCGTCGGGAACGAAAATATACAATGTGACCAGAGGCTTCTACCACTTTAATATAAACATTCTTCCACTTTGGCATGTGTCACGACTTTGACATCACACTACAGCGGATCAAAAAAATCGCTCATTTTTGTTTTCAAGAGGCTAAAACTTTACTTCCACTTCACATATCATGGCAGGCAATTTACCATTCAGCCAATTTTATTATTAAAACACATTTGGCATTTATTTTTAAGCATTGCAAGTATATGCTCGTCCACTTTGGAATTGGGTGTCGAGTTATAAGTACGTCTCGTTAATTCGTACGATTTTGGATTCAGACTGCAAATAACCGAATTACGCGTTAACTGTCTGCAAGGTCGACAATATATCAAGTGCGTTGACTTTCCTATGTTCGATAGGGTAATGTACTTTCATAGAACTGTATTTTGGTCGCTTTCTTCTAATAACTTAAGAGACATTTGTAAAGCTTCTGGCAAAAAAAATCCAAATTGCACTTTTATTACTTCTTTGATGGGAGGTTATTGTTCCACTATCTTCCATTCAATATGGTATATTCCGTTACGTTTTTTTCTCTCAAAACTCGTCAGGAATATTTGTAAATGACTTCATTTTTGGAATAGAGGCTTGGAGATTCTAGCCTTAGAGAATATGTCTTCTGAGCAGAGGACTGCAGTACCTCGGTAATAAATCCTTCTGAACAGAGGCATGCCGAACTTCGGGATTATTTCTTAAGAGAAGAGGCTTGTCGAACATCGGGAATATATCATCATAGAGACCTAGAGAACAGGCTCAGCTATATATTTTCTTAGATAGAAGGCTGTTGAATTTCGGGAATATTTCATTTTGAATAGAGGCCTTATGAACCTCATTTATTATCCTTTTAGATAGAGACCTGCTTAATCTCAAGAATATAGATCTTTTTTTATTCTTCTAAACAGATGTATGCAGAACTTCGGGAATGTATCTTTCTAAATAGAGAGCGGCAGAAAATATTCTTTTAAACGGAGACTTGCCGAACCTCAGAAGCTTTTTTCTGAAATGATGCCTTCCGAACCTGTGTTTTCGAATATAATATATATAACCTCAAGTAGTCTCAAGAAAGTTTCGTTATGCTAGTGCCTAATTTTTTTATTCCCTGATATTTACACACAACAACAACAACAACAACACCCCCACACCGTCAGTAGAGAATAAAGAAGAAAGCATAATTTATTGTAAATATGATATGATTCAAATATGGGCCAGCGAATAAAACATTCTATGAACGGTCAGTGCATGAAAAACCGATTTGCCACTAGAGGTATTATCATCGATGTTCTTTGTTGTATCAACTTCACATTTATCATTATTAAAAGCGGTAAACCACCCGGTTATATATTTCGTTAATTGTTAGTGTTGTTTTAGTAAAACATCAGAAATTTAGTGTTCTTTTTTTTCTTCCATGTTAATCATCATTATTATTCTTCCGTGGCTGTATTGACGACATTCACTTAAACAAAAGAATATACTATCCGCATCATTATTCATCTACAAACCATTCCAGTACTAGATAAACACGTCTCTACAATATTGTGAGTGTATTTGTGGAAATTGTATTTCCTAGTCATTTCGTCATTAGGTTCAAAATAAAACCCCTTTCTGTATTAATTTAAAACCTAAAATTATTGTCATTAATCATTATTATGTTCATATGATTTTTAGACTGATTCCATTTTCATTTCACTACCTATCACACACCTAAACCAAAAAGCACCTTTTTGGGTCGGCAGACCCAGTAAAAACCAATTTTCGACAATCGTTTTTGCCTTACTATGAACCTAACAGTTTGAGGGTTGCATGCAATACTGTCCTAACTCCTTCTTTATTTCAATGTAGTAACGACAGTACTTGCGTGCTACCATAGCATATATGCTTGCTACCCTAGAATATAGTTCTTAGTTTCAAAAAGTAAGTCAATGCTACAAAGCGGTCAATTTTGTAATTCTGTGCAAAATGATAAAATTTATATTAAGAAATATGGAATCAATCAATATTTGAAGAAATTTAACTCGTGGAACGTCAGACAAGATTTTGAGTCATGAACGCGCATGAATACCTGATGGCGGAACGCCATATTGGATTCGGCAACATAGGGTGAAGACGAAATATCCATCGTAATCAACTGAACAGTGAGTATTTATCGAGTTATTTTCGTGATGCAATGTTTTTATAATACCCAGGTTACATTTGAATGTATATTGACAATAGCAGTTCTCTTTGTAAATAGAATAATTCATATCGAAATGGAGGTGGATTTGGTGGTTTTCGAATGGTACGTTACAAAAATCATTGTAAAACTTGAAATTTTAGATTCGAAAGACTACACCGCAGTAAACGTGATTTTGGCTCTTTGGGTTTTATTGAACGTTACGTCATTTAATTAATTAATATGCACTCTCCAAAATGAAAGTAGGAGTCTCAAAATCGACCGTAGGACTAAGCGAAACTTTTTTAATTTAGGGCCCTAATCATTGTGGATATTTATTGTGGAACCTTGTAGAGATGTAAGTAATCAAATTATTTCAATTTATTGCATTGAAAGAAGTCGGATTTTGAACGATTAACGAATTACTTGGATAAATATCGTCACTCGTGTAAGAATTTTATTCCCATTTGAATGCTTTAAAGTAAAGGAAGTGTCTCCGGGTCCGGGTCCGGACCTCTAGACTTATGGTCTAGAGGTCCGGACCCGGACCCGGAGACAACCCATATAGAGTTGTCTCGGGGTCCGGGAAAATTATTGTTATAGATATTATGCAGTTTATGTGATATTTTCTAAAAAATGTTATTATTTATCATCTTATTGAATCATTAAAATGTAATTTAGTCATTAAAGTTTTTAATTGAAGAATTTTATTTCAGTTTTTAAGACCAACTAATTCGACCTGTATAGCTCGTGGGAAGTATAACCAACGACACGTTCCAACAGCGGGCTAAAGAACTTTGATGAGTGAAGCTCTGATTGCATATTGCGTACATGATCTAGCGTCGCTTTTTGTTGTATTGTTGATGATAATGATTGAAAATAATATTTGAGAAATAAATTGATACACAATGAAATTTTTTTGTGTTTTTATTATGATCCGACACTTATTGTTATTGGAATATTATAATAAACAGACCTGTGAAAAACTACAGTTAGCTAGGTATTAATTGTTATTTTCGAAGTGATCATCAAAGATGTCCAGGTGTCTTGATTGGCCCTAATTGGCCTGCTCAAAATATACCGCACAATTGAGTACTTACACCTTTATGTGAAGACAATAAGGCCCGAAAGCTTTAAAGAGTTTTAGAGTTTAGCGTCAGTTGTCTTGTGTCAGTGTCAGTGCGAAAGATGGCACACAAGTTTCATATTGGTGAAAAATTCAGTGATTTTGTTTTGTTAAAAAGTAAAATTAACCTGTATCAAAAACAGGAAAACGTGCAACTTTTCAAAGAGATTCAAGAACTTTAAATGCTCAAAAAAGCCGTGCTCCAAATAAAAACTTTAACGATAGGATTAAATACTATGAAATCACGTATAGTTGTTTTCATGGTGGCAAGAAGTTTAAAGCCAGGGGAGATGGCAAGAAGACGACCAGGTAAGTGCCCATCATTTTTTTTATAATACACGCCAACCAAAGTCGTGTGTGGTATTTAGCAGTTCCATAAATAAATCTATAAATTTATATGGACACGGTATTTTATGTAGAAAAAAAAGTTATTCCGAATATTTTCAGCTGAATTAAATCCGCTTGAAATCAGCATGTTCCGTGGTTTATACAATGCTTACATCTTCCCAGCCATCGTCATGAATCCACACACTATAATGTGTTTATCTGTTATTTGCTTACAAGTTTGATTATTTAATTTAAGGTTCAAAGCCGCATTTCGTTTATGTAAACATTTTCACGAGTAGCTTCCCTTTACAGAACAAGCTAGCGGCGTAATATTCGATTTTATTAACAATTATTTATTTGAAGCTAAACATGTATATTTATTATAACAATACAATAACAAAAGAGGAATAGTAAAACTTAAGATGTATAATAAAGATGAAAGGCAACAATCATTCATTTATTTAAGTTCTGTAGGTCATATTTGGAGAGTGCCGTTGATTACACTTTCCACGAGCAAAAAGCGACGAATTGTTGGTCTTTCAAAACTGATATAAAATTCTTATATGTAATATTTTAAATACGAAATTACATTTTTATGATTCAATAAGATGATAAATAATAAAAATTTGAGAGAATATCACAAAAACTGTATAACAGCTATAAAAATAATTTTCCCGGACCCCGAGACAACTCTATATGGGTTGTCTCCGGGTCCGGGTCCGGACCTCTAGACCAAAAGTCTAAAGGTCCGGACCCGGACCCGGAGACACTTCCTAAAGTAAAACATAAAGCATCTGATTCACAATGATTTATTTTTTTAACACATTTAGATCTATTGAAAATTATGTTTAAAGCAAGTTAAATTTCATATATGAATTGATTTAACAGATATAGTAATAAATGCATTTTATGCATTTGATCACAAGAACCTGAATTTCCATCAGAACATATCCAGATCTTAAATGAATGACATTTTCTGATATAACCCATTCCCAAACTGTAACCAGCTACATAGTTCACACCGGATTTTCTGAAGTATAGATCGAATTTCAAAGAAAAGAAAAGCTAATGTTTTCAATAATTGCGGGTTATATGTAGACCTTATGAAATCCGCTATCAGAAGTTTTTCCTTCTTTCAATTTTGTCTTGCACTTTATTCCAAATGTCTCACAGGTCATTTAATCAGAACAGATATTCTCAAAATTAATAACCCAGGGAAAACCATAAGAAGAAAAAGAGTAGCACCTCAGAGATTCACCAAGTTTATAGTATTAGTATATACAGAAATAGGAACTTCACAATATTTATTTAATAGTATCTCTTAAATGCATTTCAGGTGAATTTAGCATCCTGGAAGAAAGAATGAAGTATAAATTTAATTGATTTAATTGATTTAATTATTCATAAACAGGTTTAGACGATCTTTGGTTCTGGTCAGACCTGTATCAACCAAATTTGACGTAATACCCCATTTGAAGCGGTATAGAACTGTTTGACGTCATGCAATGAAGACAAAGTGGACAACAAAAGTGTAGGTAGAAAATAATGTTTGAGTTAAATCCAGAATGACTGTTCAGAAGATGTAATTATTGTAAACAGTATATTTAAGTTTCTTTGTAATGCTTGAGCTCCGATAACGCTGTCAATATTGCAACTGGTAAATTCTTGTAACATGTTAATGGGTGGGGTACAAATCCGTTGCATTGGGAAAATGTGATATTTTTTTTCTATCTGGATATTTTCTGATGGAAATTCAGGTTCCTGTAATTTGATAAATAACTCAAATTAGTTTCATAGTGTTAAATTAAGTCTTGTTAATAGTAGAATTGCCCAACAAAGTAACAATAAAATTTGAAATGAAAACCAAAGATATAAATTTTGTTCACTACAAACATGTGCCAAATTATAAAAATGAATATATTATCTCCCTTTTGATGTTACACCAGTACTAAGTATTGAAGTGAACCTAGGTTTACACAGTGTTTCAGTTCAATAATTTGGATGTTACAAGTATTCATAAGCTTTCCAATACAAATTGTTTTAAGGTAAAATAAACCAAAACTACTTCAGACATTAGTTTTATGTCTTTTTCAGTCTATGATTTTTACCCAGACTTGAATTCTGAGCAGCAATGTAAATAAATACCGGTAGTTATTTGGAAAGGAACCCACTTTGTGAATTTTAGTGGCAACCCAATTTGACCAGTTTATAAGAGCAGTCAACACTTTTTTGACTTTTTGCAGTCTGATACTTTCTGGTTAATTTTAAAGTGACATGCCTGGATCCATATTTTATTTTTTTTTTTCAAAAGAAGGAAACACATAATAACTTCTCTGGCAGTGATGAAACAATATGGATAATTAATACTGTTAATCAACATTACTTTATGAAATTTTCTTGAATGGCTGTTTGAACAGGCATATTATTACAAAACAAATGACAGCACTCTTTTTCACAGTAACTAAAGGAAAAACATCTTTTCACAGTCCAAAAGATTGTGCTTGACTTTTTGTAGATATACCTCACACCTCAGACTGAATGAATTCCAATGCAGAATGGAAACAATCTGAAGAAAGACCATTCTAGCAAAGTACAAAATGAGAGTAAACTAATTGTTATGAAAAAACTTAAAAAATAAAATTAGTTATCATAAAGAATATTTGTTATTTGAGCAAAGATCAAAATAATTGTTATAATTTCATGGGTGCGTTTGCCTGAAAATCAGGTTTTTGTGTGTCTAAAAATGATTGATTTTCCTAAATAAATTTTCAGGATTTCAGGTTTTTCAGAATTCCTTCCTTGCACCCTTGCAATTTTGTGTTTGTTATAATTTCAGTGATAAAATCAAATGAAAGAAATGTGCCATCTCTGGTTCGAAAGCATGAAATTGGAAGAGGAGAGGAAGAAGGCTAATGGTATATTAAATTTTATTAATTAACTATTAACAGGGCTCTCACCAGACTTGCAAATCAGGGAGACGTTTTGTCATAATTTACTGCATTATGGAGAAGTTTGCAGTCAACAGCTTTCTTTCCCTATATCTTAAATACAAAATGACTTCTCACAAAGCTCAACAAAGAGAGAAGTCTGCTCACTTTTGATGAGACTACTTCCTTCAAATCTCTCTCTACTGAGAGCCCTGTATTAATATACAGTACAGGCATTGCATACTTTGCCCTTTTTTTACATGACTGCAGTGTAGCAAAATCTCACTAATGTCACCTGACCTGAACATGCCATTTTCCTGGCAGACACTACATGGTACACCACATCAATACTCAAGTATTTTATAATGGCCCAGCAATTCTCATATTGGTCCAGAACACCTGTATTGGCCCAGTTTAGTCTTCATATGAATTTGACCATGTTATTGGGCCTCGGGCTGTCGTATTTAGCTACGGCCTTTTGCCTCAGGCATATATGACTACCCTTGACCCAATAACAAGGTCAGCTTGAATTCACTTGATTATTAATATTATATATAATAATATTCATCTGTGGGCCACCTTGAACTAACACGATGGGTTCTTGTGGTTGCTTATTCGTTTATTAAGTAGGGTAATCTCATATGAATGTGTCCAATGCTGTTTCCACTTTCATGGTTAATAACTTGACCCTTTACTCCATTTACACGCCATTTTACCACATGGGCAACCAGTGTAAATCCACATCAGATAGAGATAGCACAAATGTAGCTCCAGACCAGCTTGCACATCAGACATTTTGTGGTCTGATCTGTATCTACTCTGTTCATTAGATACATTTAAAGCTCTTTTTAACTGGAAGGAGATGTGTCAGCACCTAGATATATAATAGTTGCTCATGTGTTAAAACAAAGACCTATATTATACATATATTTATATATATAGGTCTCTGGTTAAAAGGTGTATCCATCGAGTGAAATGAAGTATCAAAATGCAGACCTGTGTGTTTTTTGTAATAATTAACCCTTTTCTACATATATACACATTTTCATGCCTTTGCAACCAGAGTAGAGATCCAGATCAGATGGCAGATCTGATCTGGATCTGCACTGGTCACATTGTGGTCAGAAATAAGCTATTGAATAAAAAAGCTAACAGTTTAGCCTAATCAGACAGTATGGATGTGTCGGCTGATCTAGATCTACACTGATCACCCATGCCACAAAGGCATTACATGAAGGAAAAGGTTAAGTGGGATAAATTGTGTATTAGCCTATAGGAATTGAAGATGGCATGATGAATTATGAAAACAGTGTAATCTGTTAACTGTTAACCTGCAACATCAATTTATGTACAACTTGCGTCGCAGGAATTGCAGGGCTAGGCGCTGTCGCCATGACGGTGCGGGTTTGCTCCCAGCTAGAGGCACTATCATTTCATAAGCAACAAAAAGTACAGTGAAATTGATTTGGGTTATTTGTTATGATTTAAAATACTAAAATACAACATTTATTTTCAGCCATGTGTATCATCAGTCTAGTGAAAGCTGTGGACTTGAAATGTCTGCAGAATTGGTAGAACATTAGGGAGAAGAATATGAATGTTAATGTAGAAAATGAAGACAAGGTTTGCATTTTTTTATTTTCATTTATTAAAGCTGCATGAATGTATGATAGAGACACACTAAATCTATCTGTATTTGTTGGTATTTGTATCTTGTAACAAGAAAACATAAAATTGTGTTTGTATGTATGTGTTGACTTGTGAGACCTCAGTTCGCAAGAAAATTAATCATCCTTTATAAAAGTTACTGTGTCGTTTTTGCCCCTTTCTTCCATGAATACATGACATGAGTGACCAGTGTATATCCAGATCAGCATGCATACCTGTGCAGTCTTAACAGGATCTACACGGTTCATAATTAGCTTCATGAGGCTATTTCTTACAAATATACAAACAGTGTAGATTCCAATCAGATCCAGATCAGACACCAAAGTTGTTCTTGCTGATACTAATCTATTGTTTTCCAGGTGTCCACTAGCTGCTGAATCTAAAGATCTTTTTTGTGTTGCCCTTTCGAAGAAAAGGCAATACATAGGGATAGCTTTGTCTGTCCGTCCATCTGTCCCAAAAACTTAATGTTGGTTTTAACTTGGCCATTTCTTAATATTTCTTCATGAAATTTTCAAATTATATTGTTTGTGACAACATGCTTGAGCTGCTGTTGTTTTCAGGTCAAGGTCACATTTGATGGAGTTAATCCCTTTTTGTACTTTTATTTTAACAGAAAAACTTAATGTTGACTATAATTTTGCCTTTTCTTAATATTTCTACATCAAACTTTCAAATTATATTGCTCATGACAACACACTCATCATGACCCCAAGTTCTTTATGTCAAGATGGGGTTATTCCCTTTCTTGCTCTTGCTTTTTTAACCTGATCTAGTTTCCAGGGCGACACAAGTGAACACCCATCTAGTGTAACTTTTTGGTGGATTCTGGCAATTAATAACCAAAATTACCCTTAATTTATGAAAAACAAAGACACTCCAGCTAAAATCATTACAACTTCAATATAAATAGGTTATTTGTTGAAATTAATATTTCAGGATTACAGCTTTACATGGAATGCTGCGAGGAGACCAGTTTGACAATTCTGTCTATGACTGTCTGAGGGAGCATACAGCCTTTAAATTGCCACTAATTCCTGCAATGGAGCATGCTGCTTTTGTAATGGACAAGAATAAGAAAATCACAAATGTCAATACAAATAGTGGATGTGAAATGGAAACAATTTATATAAAATATAACCAAAACGTTTTAATGTGCACCTCACTGAAAAAACATCAGTTGACAAAAAAGCATCAGTGTAATTGTGTGTTTTAACATTATTTGCTGAATAATAGAACCATTGAAAAAAAAACATAGTGTCACTTGTAGTATTATTTTAAATCATGTGACCCAATTCTGTTTGTCGATTTCAAGTTTGAATATTAAAGATTATGACTAGCTTAGCTACTTTTTTCTGTCATTGGTGTCACCGTATCTCAACTCAGAATTTCAGGTGCTGTCTAATGATACTGCGCTTGCAAACAACTGCTCACAGGATTCTTCCAAACTTTACAAAAGTATTCACGCCATTAAGGTAATATTCCATTTTTCATTGCACTGTCATTGATAAAATGAAAAATTAAAAAGTCTGTCTAAATGCAAAATGCAAGGACGAAAGGAGTAATACCTTTAAATAAAGCGTTGTGTTTGAGAACTTTGACCAGCTTTGTTTCACTGTTGACCATATGACCTATGAAGTATGATATCCTTCACTTAATTTTGATTGGTCAATTTAATGTTTTCGTCTACAAGTCCAATCATATTCTAATTATGTCTTTAGACATATTGTCCTACCACCAGGTTCGCTTTTCATGTCACCGCGTCTGCAAACTTGATAACAGTATTTGTCTTGACCTGTTAATTGTTTTTGGGGTCGAAGATCAATGTCTCAGAGGACATAAAGTAAATTGTTCCCCGTTCTTGAGACGAAAGTTTATTTCTGGTCCAACTTAATCAAACCCAAAAATCCATTGCTTTTCAATTTTGTTTTGATGGCCGAGCCATCAGTACCTCCAGTCCTTTGATTTATCTTTGCAATCATTGTAAGATTAAGTATAACTTAACAATGCTACACTTAACCAATGTTCTAACTACACCGATTATATTTTAAAAAAATTTCAGCAAGGATTCGGGTTATACACTTCAAACTTGAAATATAATAAGATACATTATTTTCACTTCTTTGTTCGAAACCATTATTAAATTTTCTTTACGCGTTTAGAAACCACTGACATTTAATCAAGGTAGGCGTAAAACGAAAAGTCAAAAAATTGTCGATAGCGGGTATATTCTCATTGTTTAAATATGGATTTTTAAGTAATTTTGAACATTCCTATACAATTCTGCATTAATTCGACCTGTTACACAGAAGATTTTTCAGTATATCCAAATAAATCATGTGAGTAAGACCCAATACCCACATGGCTACTGAAATCTTGCATTGATGAACTGCTACCTATTTTGACAAAGATAATAAATACTTCATTAGAAATGGCCTAAGTACCAAAAGTGTTTAAATGTTCACGAATACGGCCATTACAAAAGAAACCGGGCCTTGACCAAAATGAACTTAAAATCTACAGACCTGTGTCTAATCTGCCCTTTATATCCAAGGTTCTAGAAAAGGCTGTGGACATGCAATTAGAATCGCATCTTGCTTCAAACAACCTGCATGAACCAAATCAGTCGCCTTACCGGAAGTTTCATTCAACAGAGAGTGCACTAACTAAAGTACTAAATGACATAATGCAATCTTTAGATCAAAACAACGTAACAGTTCTTGTTCTATTGGATATTTCAGCAGCATTTGATACCATAGATCATATTACTTTCCTAAATCGACTTAAGCAAGAGTTCGGTATTATGGGTGGTCCGCTAAAATGGATGACCTCTTATCTCAGTGATAAGTACCAAACAGTTTGTATTGACGGCCAATTGTCGGAGGCAGTTCTCATGACCTACAGTGTGCCACAGGGATCAGTATTAGGCCTTAGAAACTATATTATGTACACCAAGCCTGTAGGTTCTATCTGTAGAGACCATGGTCTGGATCACCACTTTTATGCGGACGACTCTCAACTATATCTAGCGTTCAAGCCAAATGATAAGGTCAGCGCCGAGGAAGCTCTACGTCGGGTGGAGAGCTGCCTTTCAGACATTGTATCTTGGATGTACTCTAACATGCTGAAGTTAAACACGGATAAGACTGAGGTCATTGTCTTCTCATCCAAACATAATGAGCAGTTTGTTGGAGATATAACCATCACTATTGGCGCATCTCTGATAAAGCCAGCAAAAGTTGTCAGAAATCTCGGAGCATTCTTCGACTCCAGGATGAATATGGAAAGCCATGTTAACTCCGTGTGTCGATCCAGCTATGCTCAATTACGCCAAATTAGCCACATAAGACAATACATAACTTGTGATGCTACAAAATCTCTGGTCAACAGTCTTGTTACATCTCGACTAGACTACTGTAATTCTCTGCTATACGGACTACCCAAAACCACTCTTAACAAGCTACAGACTGTTCAAAACACAGCAGCACGTATAATTGCAAAAGCTTCGCGCACCAGTCATATCACTCCGATTTTGAAAGAGCTGCATTGGTTACCGATAGACAGTAGAATCAAGTACAAGATTTGTACCCTTACATACAAGGAAGGCACTTCACAACCAAGCACTAGCGTGTATTAAATCTTTGCTGGAACTGTATACACCAAAGCGAACACTTAGATCTCAGGACAATACATTGATTTTAGTACAACTCAGATCTAAAACAGTGAGCTACGGGGACCGCTGTTTCTGTGTGTGTGCACCTCGGCTGTGGAATTCGTTACCAGTGACACTACGCCAGTCTTGCGGCTTTGCTTCTTTTAAAAAAGCTCTTAAAACATACATTTTCCTTCAGTCTTATGAAGCACAGTAGTTTTAATCTGTAGTGATACATTTATATTTCTCCAATTTGTGAACTGTTTATATCTATAATAATAAAAATAATAATAATAATATCCTCTATACAAAAGCTACGGTCAATTTTGTGACTTTTGGTTTTGCCCTTAAACCGATTAAATGTCCTTGGTTAAAGAACGCACGGAGGGATTCAAATGGAAATTTCAGAAAAGAAGTAAAATGATGCATCTTATTACGTTTCAAATTTGAAGACTGTACTCGAACTCTATGCGGATAAATTAAATTTTGTGATCAGTGTAGTTAGAACACTGGTTAAGTGTATTAGTCCAAGTCTATGCGGAGAAATTAAATTTTGTGATCGGTGTAGTTAGAACATTGGTTAAGTATATTAGCTGTTTATGTACTATATGTTTGTGGACCTTTGCATACAACTTTTTCGAGTTGATAGGTGGATTAGAGTTATTTCACCAAGGCAACTTGTTCTTGTTTGTTCATATGAGAACCTGTTGGGGCGGTGTGAGGTTTGTGCACCCTAGAACCTTTATTAAACCCTAAGTGGCAAACGGTCAAGGTGGTAATCCGTCGGGTTGTCATGTTCGTTATTTGTTTGCGGTGTCTATTTAGGATGTATGGGAAGGCTGTGTCTACTGGATGTTACCATTCCTAATATGCATATTTCATTTTGTAGTTTTTACAAATGTCTTGCAATCAAATTAATGTCTCCTCTACAGCAATTTGGTTTGACCTTGAAAAAAATTAGAAAATGATTTTTTTTTGTCTTAAGAAAATAATTTGTTTTTGTCTTAAGAACATAATTATTTGGACGAATCGATACAAATATTGTCGATAAGTTGTTACATGCTATATGACTGTTCTATTTTAAATTGTAATATTACAATGTATATGTTCACATGTATTTTAGACTTCTGATGAAGACTTTGTTATAAGAGCATTATTTCGTCTAAACTATGATGCAAACGTTGCATTTCGTTATAAAAAGTTAAAATTGGTGCTATCCTATTATTTGTCGTTAACTTTTCCTTGACATAATAAAATTGAACACTGAATAAATCTTTTCCAACTTTTAATTTTATAACTTTCATCCACATGTAAACCTTTAAACATTCAACAGAGATTAACTCCACTTAAATCCTTTTACAGCAAAATCATAACTATACATTCAATCAATCATTGTCTCTTTTATAGTAAACTTTACCACCAAAAGTTAATGTTCATGTTTCTCTCACAAAAACATGCAAAGCAAGACTTTTCCCGCCAATAGCTTAACAATTATAAGGGGCAAAGTATGTACACAATAATGTGGAGCAATATGGAGCATATACATACAGTTAGAAGGAGCAAAGTATGTACATAACAATATGTGGAGCAATGTGGAGTAAAGTAAACATACATTCGCAATTTGCGACATTATTCAGCTTTTGAGTTTAGCTTGTTTGCCTATAAGTATGTTTGCTTTCTTTTCCCTACCCTCGCCACACCCCTTTTTAAAGTAGACATGGATTTATTGGTCTCGAAATGTATATCGGGAAAATGCGTTAGTTTTTTGTGCTGGGGAGTTTTCTGTTTGCAACATAACAATATTAACTCAAAAATATGTCCCTTACATATTATTGGAAACAATTATTTTTGATAATTGTCAGTGTTGTTACCCTCTTTGAGATAACGGAAACCGTTTGTCAATTCTCTATTTTGTTTAAATTCTAATGATTACGTAATAAAGAGGTTAGTGTTGTCTTGTTAGAATACTTTACTAGACTTTATGTCTGTAAATGCATTCTAACAGACAACAGCATCTTAGTAAATTATCACAGATTCATCAATAAATAATACATAACGAGCGCTGTAAGGAAAAATTTAATACTTCAACACACGCCGAACAATTCTAGTATGAGGAGTCTATTAATTTAATATGTATGTCTATTATTTTCAAAACTGTTTAATTTTCAAGACCGTCTGCCTTTATTAGGACGCCGGTGGGTAGATACTGTACAGACCACTTAACAAGATTTTGGGAATCCCTGTCTGTCCTACTGAATCATTTTGTCAACACACTGCAGTGTCAGTTTGTTCGGATATTTTTAGATTTATCCATTCTAAAGAGTATTTCAAATAGTTTCGAAGAACAGATTTTTCATGTCAAAGTTCAGATAGAATCATTTACAGTACACAAAGTTTTGCAATTTTGAAATTTAATCATAATTAATATATTAATGTCTGATTAATTGACTTAAAATACATGTATTGATAATAATCATTGATAAATGGTACTATTGAGATATCATGCCTCCATGAAATATTGGCACAGTGACAAAAAAGGCCCTTTTAAATACTTGATTCTAAGGACTATGTCTGCATTTTGCTTTTCGCGTATCTTTACCCATTAATTATTGACAGACGGCTGCATCGTCTTAAATATCATTAAAAATAGATTCATAAATAACAAATGCATAACGAGCGCTAGTGCAGTTAACATAACAATCAGTTGGCAGCGCCACCTTTACGGGAATTGTTCCGGTAAGGTCAGTTGGTAACGCGATCGGATTTGCGTTGCTAGGCGCTGTCGCCGTACGGCACGGGTTTGATTACCAGTGTAGGCACTTTCATTCGAAACTCATGGTAGCGCTATTTGTGCAGTGTGGCGGCCGTAGAAAGTGTCCCCTAACATAGTCATTACGGTTATCTGTAAATAATTGGTTACCGATGCCGTGTAATGACAGCAATTAGGCACTCATTTCTAAGAAAATCTTCATTTATCGTCGGATGAATATTCATCTTATCCTTTTAGAAAGTCTCCTTGTACAGATAAGTAAGTAATGTTATCAGCATATAATCGATTACTGGTGTCATATATGACGATCACTTTATCAGCGCAGCCTTCTGGGGTGGTCCCGGCTAGCACAACCGGTAGAGTGCTCGATGTTAGGAGGCTAGGCGCTCTGCCCCCGTACGGGTCCGATTCCCACTGCGAGCTTATTATTTATTACTAATAGAGTTCTTCAAAAATATGTACAAAAAGGTCTTAACGCTGCTAATATGTGCGGAACGTCAAATCCCAATACATTATACTTTTCGAAAATATAAAATGTTATAGATTTCTCTATTACAGCTCTATAATTTATGCGCGCACTTAGTAAAAATTAAAGCAAGATTAATTTACACCTGCTGAAGTTCGTTTTTAGACAAGCTGATTAAACACGTATGTGTTTCTTTATATAAATGACTAATCAGAATATCATTTGATGCCTATATATACCTTCATTTGACTATTATGTATCTCCTAAACTGCAATCAACTGTTAAAAAGGGGTTTTGTGATGTCTTTTTTATTTCCAGAAAACAGCGCTGTTAATCCTTTCGGGCGTCCGAGAATTAGACTAAGTATACTTTATTGTGTCAAACAACTGTCTCACACATGCTTCAAATTTGCTTATTACCAGACAAAAGGCAACTGAACTGTTATTGACATTTGTCTTCCATAAACGGCAAAATTTAGCAATCCAAAATATCCTCCTTTAAGTAAGCCAGCTCCTGGCGTTTGACCTTAGATTACAACAGGTCCTGGAGTGGATTGAACCATTTATTGAACCATGAACTATCGTCACCACTTACACATCCTCAACCGCCTCAATGGCCCTGATAACGTGCTTCTAAAACATTATTCTTCTTCTTTTCCTCATAATTTGTAGTAAAACTTCTACAATAAAAAAGAAGGTTGTGTGTCAACTGCGATTCGACCTATAACAATACAAATGTGCAAAGACTTGGACACGCTGGTACAACTTACACTCCCCTCCTTTGATAAAAACTTGCACGTTAGATTCGGATTATTTCTGGTCAGGATATATATAAAATAGATGGAAAGAAAACTTTGAAAGCCCTCGAAAACGAAAAACACGAAAATATTGCAGGCTCGGTTTGATTAAGCATGTTCATGGGCAGTAATGGAAATGCGTATAACTGCCCACGCCGCCTAGCCCCGGGTTGAGCGCAACTCAATATCTACATCTATGAACAGTACAAGTTTGATCCATCCTAAACGATGGTATGCATATGGCGGTGAACATGGAATCTTCTATGAGGTATTTTCAGATTAATACCATTCCATGTTCATCGTCGTATGGTCCCCAGATAAAAGAATGGGTTTGCCTTAAACGAGAAAAAAATGGACGGAAAATAGAAATAGAATTTTGACAGAGGATCTGAGAATATTAATCCTGCATATCACAGACAACTCCAAAGGCAAAATTTAAAAAGGAGGAAGTATACTCTTAGGGTGATTAAACAATATCCAAATCTATATTGGCAGGGATATTGAAGCCACCAATCTATAAACTGGCCGAAATATTTAAACAAAAGTATTTTAGAACGCGGAGGTCACTTCGAGCATCTCTGTAAACAGTTAGCATTCGCAAATATTTCGATTAGATGAAAACAATTTAATCATAAAAAGATCTGTGAAGCATTGTTTGTGTAGCATGCATACGTATGGATGACTGGACCTGAATATTTGCAGGAAAACTGGACCTGGATATTTGCAGGATAACTGGACCTGGATATTTGCAGGATAACTTCCTTGCATTTTCTCAATATTTATCATAATCATGATAAAGCTTTCTAGTATGACATACAATCTTCGGGAGACGGTGTGTGGAGAGGTGGAGTGGTACGGTTATGGACATAAATACACAATAAGATGTGTTGATTGGCTAGGTAAAAGTCTTTCGGGGTTGGGGTAGGTAAGGTGTGGGCAATATATTTTATAAACTAAAACCAGCAATTATTTCTTCCAGTGTGGGAGGGTAACGGGTGAAAGGTGCATGCCCACGCCCCACAACCAAACCCTTTTTATTACTTTGTTTTGTTGTTCACTTTTTCCTGTCATTCCCTACCTCAAACAGGCCATCTGATAGCCACCCAAATGAAAATTCACTCAACAGTTGGTTGATGTTACCCCGGCCACGACCCCGTCCCTCACGAGAAAAGAACTTATTATTCCTCCATAGGGCGGCATATTACAATCGCACAATCTGCTTGCTTATTTTTCATGCTGAAGTTGTAACTTTGACACGCAGCGCTTGTAGTGTTGTTAGCGTTTGACCAACACGCAATGATGGACAAAAAGTAAAGACGGTCGTGTCAAGGCTATAACTCTCATGTTTGAACCTAATTAAAAATAACACATGTGCTCAGCATATTACGATGATGCGTCCCTAGGTAACTGAAACATTTGTTTTATCTCTTTGCAATGCTGCATATAAGAACATAAAGATTAGGCGGTTGCATTTTGTTTCTCATCTAAACGAATTAAGCATTTAACCTGACAAAAATATTTTCCGAATAAAAAAGTGAAATATGCATATCAGGATTGCCCCATTCAGAAGAGACAGCCTTCCCACACAGCCAAGAAGAAGAGAAAGAAAGCATGCTTTATAAAATGATCAGCACAAAACAGACACCTTAAACAATTTACAAAAATGATTAATAAAACCACGTTTTTTTGACTCCTGTTGTACTTATTACCCACGCGGAAATTTACAAGAATTATAGATTACCCCCACAGCCATACAAGTGCGGCGGCAGCGCCTAACCAACCATCCTGACATACCATCCGTACCCCAGCTCAATAGCTCAAGTATGCCTATATACAGTCAACCACAATGATTGACATTCTGCATGGTTTGATACCATATTACCATTAAGGGATGTAACTGAAATTGATAACTACACTGAAGGGAAAAACCATAATTCAATGATATTTAATTGTTCCTGCCATATCAAAGATAACCTAGTGACATTATTTCGAGCCAAATACGTGTTTCTGTCGTATGATCAAATTAGAAGGAATATGAGGAAATATCAAATGATATATTGTGGTTTGATGTTTAGCTAGAATTTTTATTCATTAAGTTTCTAACATAAGATTTGTAACTAAGGAAAAGCTCCAACGACTAAAATTGCTGACGGATATGCACATAATTCCGTTGAAACCTTTGCATGACATTTCTCCTCAAACCGTTTACACGACAGAAGTTCTAAGAAATATTTTTTAAACTTATTAAAGGAAGAATAACTGTAAAAAGCCAGTTTTATCGAAAAAGCGGATGGTGAACGATAAATGAAACGTGAATCTCTGAAAATATTAGAAAATTGTTCAAACCTCTAAATACGTATGGTAGGTCAATGAGTAAAATTTTAAAATGTCAAAGTTATGAATATGACGCACTTGTTGCTTGATATTCATGTAATCGATGTTTTAGGGTTATTTTAAAAATGTAATAAAAGGGTATTATTTCAACTGCGAAGGTATCAGACGTTACCATAGTAACGATTGTTTCAACATAGTTATTTCCTATATAAAATACTCAATTATCTAATGTCATATATGCCATTAGATACAGTGTGCTAAATTCCAAATAAATATCCAAAAGAATGAAAATAAATTTAACTTTTGTCCAAGACCTTTTGGGTACCCCCTCATATGTTACTGAAATAAATCACCACCTGGGTAGTAGTCTTTTTTTTTCAAGAAATATTAAACCCTGTAAAGAGATTGAGACAACTCTGAAATAAAGATGAAAACTTAAATAAAGATGAAAACTTCTTTTGAGTATGTGTATGCTCTTGCATTTAGTGCTAAGGAACAGTTTCGTGAATCTTTAATAATCAAGTGAATAAGTAAGAAGTTGCAGAACAAAAATATTTGGTGACTGCAGCAAGCTTGACTGTATGTAAAAGTCGGTGAAATAACAAGAAGTTAAGAAAACAATCATCTTTATGGAATGCAATAAGCTTGTGCTGACACCAACAGTGATAAATATCCCAACATGGTTCATGACACTCTCTTACACTATCGGCTAATTGCATTCACCTCTGTTTTAGGCTAGGACTACTTTCAACTACTTTTACTTTAACTCAAAAAATAGTTCACCAATTACATATAAAACTGCTTGGGTTTCTTTGGTTTGAATGAAAGCTAGTGAAGATATCTGTCATTTGTTTAACGACAAGCTTTCATATTCATAATTATGACTGTATAAAATAAGGCTGTCGAGTTATGTCAAAAATCTTGACATTGAGCCTTTCGCAGAGATGTAAAGTGAGTGTAAGGAACGACAACTCTGCGAAGGAGATTGGGCTCATGATTGAACATAATATGTGATGGATCGAAGAACAGGTATACGGAAAAAGAATTATAAACTTGCAGAAACCAATATTATTTACAACATTTAATTTAACATTATGATCCTTACATATGTATAATTGTAAAATTGGGTTTATAGTACACATTATATGAAATGTAGAATAATACAAGACGTAATATAAAGGCATTCTTCAGACCCATTCTAGTCAATTTAATAACCCGCGGGTAAAGTTTAAAACCCTAGGTTCCGGATGAGTTCATTGAATCGCATTATATATGAGTTTCTCTTTAGAAAGTCTATAAATATCGCTTTTCGACAAGAATATATTTAAGATATGAATATAGTTATTTAATAGTGGCCTTTCATTTGGAAGAACAAACATTTCCATGTGTATTTTTATTGCAGCTATTTTATTTAAGACGTTATTTTTAGAATACAAACAATGGCCTGTCTCTTAGTGAATTTGGTAGTCCAATAAATACAATTCATTTCCTCACTTCTAATTAAATAAAGCAAAGCTCGTTAGCCTTATTAAACAGGGTTTGGTTTGCAAAGGAAATAAATCTGTATCGCTTGAAATGAACAAGGAGCTTTTTTGGTTTTTATTATAATGATAATTTGAGGACTTGAAATGACCAGATCGAGTATAGTTCGGTTTTGATCAGTGAGCTGTTACATTTCGGACAAGTCCACTGTTATATTCCTAAATAGGTAAAGTGCGTCATTTTACAGAGTTACCGTTAATTTACTTAACTTATAATTATGACATTAAAACCTGTTCAAAGCAGCACGTACATCGTCATGACGTAATAGCTCAGTTGATAATGATCTCGGGCTATGACTCAAAACATTGCACGTTCGAATCCCATATCAGAGACTCTTTTATTTTTGTCTTTTATTGCTTTTTATAATTTCAATTTAGTTCATGTGATGTCATTATAATTATTATTTATTGAGGTGTTTTATTTTATTTTTTTTTGCAATTCCCCTTCAATTGTGTTCATGTTCATTCCATTTTAACAACATAGGCGCCTATTTTTGTTAAGCAGCTTGCCGTAACCCCTGACACCTCTGTACCAAAGGGGCGCTAACACCTGTGAATCGTGACGTTCTGTAAACTATTGTAGTAAATGGAACCTTCATTCCATTTTTTATTTACATGATTCAAACCATTTTGAAGTGTTGGCATCGTCCGAAAACTGTGCTTTGAGTAAGCTTCGATCGAGACATCTTATCAACCTGGTTGATGAAAGCTTAGTACTCGAAATTTAAGCAGTTTTATGGCATTTATGTCGGTGTCTACATGGATGTATTGAAAAAAATAACATGACACAACACCCCGAGGTATCTTGACGATTTGTTTAATATAGAAACTAACTAGCTATTCACAAAAGCTAGCAAATTTTTTTGATCTAATATGTCTATAAAATGGTTTCGTAATTTCTAAACTATTATTACGAATAGTCCGATAATTATGCTAACGAATAATGAGTTTTAATTTTTAAAGATATTTTGCAATAAGCGATTTATAAAAATAAGGCCAAGAATCAAAATTTTGTCAAAACAATACTTTGCCGTAAGTTTTTACCGGTCAGGTTTTTCCCTGTGTTTAAATTGCCTTTGTGCTTTGCACAACAGGTAACCAACGCCTTAATTCGAGAACATCGCTTTTTTACTGTAAGTGAATGGGCATTCCTGCGACCTTAAGACGAGCTAAACGCTCGGGTCGTTTCGGACCCGAGATAGAGCTCGATATCAAAAACTGTAATCAGTATATAATCGGTAACCGTTGTCACATAATGACTATCACTAAATCAGGGTTATTAGAGCAACCTTTTGGGGGTTGTCCTGGCTAGCTCGATCGGTGCTCGAAATGTCGAGGTTTCACATGATAAGGATCGTTTTAAGACAAGTCGATTATAAACGTGTTTTTGTTTCTTTTTAATGACGACGTATATTATTTGATGAATTACCTTTATTTGACTATGTATTTGACTGTGTATTTCCAAACATGTAATTGTCTGTAAAAAGGTGTTTGTTCTTCGTTTTTATTTCAAGAAAACGGCGCTTTTAAACCTTTCGGGCGTACATCATCCGAGAGTGAGTATACTTTATTGCGTCAAAACACTGTGTCACGCATGCTTTAAGTTTGCTATTACCAGACAAAAAAGCAACTGAACTGTTAGTGACATTTGTCTTTCATATATGGCAAATATGAATATAAATCAAACTGTCCTTTTAATGAGCCACCTCCTGGAATTTGACCTTAGATTAAACCAGTGGATTGAACCATGAGCTGTCGTCATCACATTGACCTCCTACATCTCCCCAAAGACGATGACAACGTGCTTTTATAAAAATAAATCTCCTCTTAATTTATAGTGGAACTCCTATAATAAAAGTAAGATGGTGCCAACAGCGATCAGACCTTAAAAATAAATAATAATGCGCCAATGTCTTTGACAGGCTGATACACTTACCCACTTCCCTTCACTTTGATAAAAACGTTTTGTCTTGAAAATTAGATTCTGATTATTTCTGGTCGGAATGCTAATAGATTAATGTTGAATGGTCAGCAATTGGTCATGATGATGAACTTGAAAAAAAGCTCTATGAACAAAAAGTTTAAAAAAAATCTTCAGGGTTCGGTAGATAAGGTGTATGCAGGGATGCTCCACCATTTTTTTATTAAGGTAAGCCATCCATAATAGGCACTATTAAGAATCCAACATCTGATTATATTTTCATCAACTGCTTCATACCACTGACTTGTATGCAAAATTTTGATGATTTTCACCGTGTAGTTTTTGAGATTTTTAGCTTTTTTTATTTAAAAAAGTGAGAAAAAACGTGAAAGTATCCAAATTCTTTAATCGGTGACAAATTTTTTTGTTATTGATAAATTCAACCCTAATTTTTGACAGTTTATCCAAAATATGTTATATATTACTAAACCAATTTAAGATATAATATATAAATACAGAATTTATCTTAAAATGACATTTTTTGACCAAATAAATTTAAAAAATGCTTTTTTTTCTATTTCACGAGACTAAATTAATGAAAATTGTGCAAAATCCTGTTTGGTGCAATATACAAAACTTTACCATTTTTAACTATATACCTTAAACAAAATTTAAACAAAATTTCAGAGAAGTTTCCAGTTTTAGAAATTTTCAAATTGATGACTTGAATATACACTATTCTGATAGCGAAAACCCCTTTAATCTTGATTATTTTGCTTATTTTAGTTTAAATCATGAAAATTGTATAGTCAATGACAGAATACACAGGAAAAAAAGAAATATGCCAAGTATTTAAGCTCTAGGCTTACAAAAAAAATTAGCTTCCAGTGGGATTTGAACCCTGGTCCTCCTGCATGACAGAAATCTATGCTAATTTACTACTATAGTTACCTCCCTTGGATACTCTTCTAGATATGATGGATGGCTTACCTTTACTCAAATCAACAAATATTTTTTCTAGTGTGGGTTTGGTCTGGGGCCGACGGTGCACGACCTAGCACCAAAACAAAAGGTCATTGTAAAGTGTTTTGTTGTTTACCTTTTCTTTCATTCTTTACGTTCTCGCTACCCCCCCCCCCCCCAACCCAACACCCAACACACAAAATCATTATGCCCCCAAATGACGCAATATTAAAATCACATTGTCTGTCTGTGTGTCTGGGTTATTTCGCATTCCCACGATTTAAAATTTGACAAAAAGCATTTGTGGTGTTGATAGTGTTTTATCTCTACGCAGTGGTGCATATATTGACACAGATTATAGACGATCGTGTCCAGACTGTAACTCTCTCATGTTAGGACCCATTAAAAATAATTTGTCACGTGTGTTCGGCATATTCCGACGACGCGTTGCGTGCAATACCCTTATCTATAGGTCACTGTACATAACATATATGATTTGATCACTTTGCAATGCTGCTTTTAACGACATAAAGATTACCGGTTGTGTTTTGTTTCTCATTTAAATGAAAGGTTAATTAACCACTTTTGTACTCTTGTCGTATATGTATTTAATTTACTCACATGGAATTTCACAAGATAATTAAATAACCCAAAGCCATTCAAGTACGGCGCCAGCGTCTTGCCAAACATGCAAGAGACACGCACAGTATAATTATTCCATCCGTATCCCAATGATAGTTCAAGTATGCCTATATATAGTCAGCCACAACGATTGACATTCTGAACGGTGTGAAATTACCATGTTACATTCAAGGGAGGTAACTGAAATTAATAACTACGATAAAGTGAAGAAAACATAATTCATTGATTTTTATTTGATCCTGTCATATCAAAGATAACCTAGTGACATTGTTTCGAGCAAATACGTATATCTTGTCTTCTGATCAAATAAGAATGTATTTATGACGATATATTGTGATTTGATATTTAGCTAGAATTTTTGTTCATTAATTTTATAATATTAAGATTTATAACTGAGAAAAAGCACTAATTAATTCCAATGAAACCTTTGCATGACATTTCTCCTGAAACCCTTTAGACGACGGAAGTTATTAGAAATATTTTGATAAACTTACAATAATTGTAAAAATAAAAGTGGCAGTTTTACGAAAAAGCATATGGTGAACGATTAATGAAAGGTGAATCTCTGCAAATATTAGAAAAAAAAAGTTCAATCCTCTCAATATGGTAGGTCAGTGAGTAAAATTTTAAAATGTCAACGTCATGAACATGATGCACTTGTTGCTTGATATTAATGCTATGATATTTATGTTATTTTTGGTTTGATGGCTATTTTAAAAATGTAAAGAAAGGTGAAATATGCATATCAGGAATCGCCACATTCAGAAAAAACAGCCTCCCCACACAGTCAAGAAGAAGAGAGGGAGAGAGCATGGTTAATAAAATGATCAGTTTCAAAAGAGACACCACTAACAATAAACAAAAATGAGAACCCGAGGGGTTACCGCCTTGGAACGGTCAGTGGCAAATCAAATTGCCACTGGGGGTTTAAACCAGGTTCTAGGGTGCACCAACCTCGTATTATTTCAACTTCGAAGTTATCAGCGACATCACGTTTCCATAGTTACGATTGTTTTAATATAGTTATTCACTGTAATGTAACAGCTGCACTGTACTAAATATTAAGTACCCTGTTGCAGATATCAAGATGGCGACCAAACAAGAAGGGAAAATGTGTGTGTTTTGTTGTTTCCAATTTGTATACATATTATTCGGAATAGAAATGGAAACTTTGATCATATGATGAAAAGGGTTGTTGATTAAGCGATTATTTGCTTCCTTTAAGGCCAGCGTGTCCGTTTGACACTGTAATTGAGAGAAATAAATGACCTAATTGGCATTTTCTAAATTGAAGCAAGAACGAAAAAAGTTTGCAGAAAGTTCTACAATTTGTTTTTAAATTGTACAAACACAAAGAAACTTTCTGATTTTGCTGATTTGGCTATATCGCATTTATTTTACAAATATTATTACTATTCATATTTTGGTAAGAAAATGGCTGTCTCTATGGCAACATCGCTCAACGTAAACGGGACCACTTTGTAAAGAATTCTAGTGAATTTTGTATGGAAAACGACGCACCATTGCGTTGTTTGTAAGGCTACTCTTGTGAAACTTTCCTCAATTGTGGTACCAACATGTGATGTGACATTCATGAAACAAATTTAAATTCTGATGTCAAAACACTGCTTGACGACCATTAGTTTCGTATGTTCTCTGAAAATGAGTGATGAACTGAGATCTACCGAAGCCAACAGATATAAAACTATGAAGAAAATGACAATAACCATTTGGTTCCGAGATAGACTAGAAGTGTTATCTACAATCAATGCAGAGGTTTGCGAAAGTCGAGTGACATGTCAAGTCAATGACATTATGTAACTGCTTGTAAAGTACAGCCGTTGCATAATTTGTGAAATTATAAACACAGTTTACTGACGAAGGGCTGAACAACTGACAGTGCCGTTTAAAAATTCACAATATTTTGAAACAGTTCAGTTTGTCAGACTTTTGTGGAATACTTAAAACTTTTAATAAAGGTGAGAAACTAAATAAAGAAAAGACAGCACTTTTCTGCGACATAAGACAGTTACGTGTGTCTTTGAATATTCGTATGAAAATAATTCTTGCATACCTTTATACCTATAAACATTATGGATATATTATAACATTATACTTGTTTATTTATACTAATTATTTTATTATTTGTCATTTTACTTATTTCAAAACACTCATAATTATTAAATACATTTCATTTAGTAATGAATACTTCATTTGTTAACAGATTAGTAGTGATTCAACCTTCACTTCAAAAGGCAGATAATTCAATAATAACTTTGCATTATATACACCATACATTGCATTTTGAGAAATTAGACTATAGTAAACAAACATGGCTACCAAATTTTTGGTGTGAAGTCACTTTAAGAATATTGTTTTTATACATTTCTGCTATTGCTTTGTGAATAAGATTCTAAGACATTGTTGTCCTTATTATGGACTGTCTTTGTGTATCAGTAATTGTTGATAAAAGTGGAAGTATAGGAAGTTTGGACTCCCACAGAAAGTCTGTTTTCAAGGTAAGAAATTACTTCCAATTTCACTTTTATTTAATTTTGCATGACATTAAACACTCATATGCTCATTAAATGATACGCCAAGCGACCAGAACTTTACAAGTCATATAAGAAATGAACAATAATGAACTTATGATTTCACACACCCAACACATTTCGGCTCCTTGATATAACCTTAACCCTGTCTCTGAAATAAAGACAAAAATTTTCAACAGAGTATGTTTGCTCTTGCAGTTAGTGCTAAAGGATAATTTCGTGAATGTTTAATAATCGAGCGAATAAATAAGACGTTGTAGAAAAAACAAATAGTCTGTTACTGCAGCATGTTTGACTGTACGTAAAAGTCGGTGAAATATTACGTTTAGAAAAAGTTATCGTTATGCAATGCAATAAGCTTGTGCTGACTCCGACTGTGATAAATATCCCAAATGATGCAACTTATGTGAGCAATCTCCTTTGCAGAGTTGTCGTTCCTTACACTCACTTTACATCTCTGCGAAAGGCTCAATGTCCAATTTTTTTACCAAACTCAACAGCCTTATCTTTTATAGTCATAAATTATGAATTTGAAAGCTTGAGGTAAAACAAATGAGTGAAATCTTCACTATCTTTCATTTAAACCGAAGAAACCCAAGCTATTGTAAATGTAATTGGCGAACTATTTCTTTGAGTTAAAGTAAATGTAGTTGAAAGTAGTCAACAGAGGTGAATGTAATGAGCCGATAGTGTACGAGAGAGTTATGTGAGATGGTTTGAAGAACAGGTATACGGAAAACAATTATTAACTTACAGAGTGATATATATTATTTACAACATTTAATTAAACAATATGACCCATTCATATGTATAATTGTAAAATTGGGTTTACAGTACACATTATAAAAATGTAGAATAATATAAGACATAATATAAAGGCATCCTCAAAGCCATTGTAGTCAATTTGTTAACCCGCATGTAAAGCTTAAAACCCTTGGTCCCAGGTGAGTTCATTGAATCGCATTATATATGAGTTTTTCGTGCACTTTAGCACATCTATAAATTATCGCTTTTCGACAAGAATATACTTCAGATATGAATATAGTTATTTAATAGTATCCATTCATTTGAAAAAAAAATCATGTGTATTTTTATTCTAACTATTTTAATTAAGACGTCGTTTGTAAGAATGTAAAACAAGAGCTGTCAGAGGAGACAGCATGCTCGACTATTCGAATCATTTGAAACAAATGCAATTTGAAGATTAAAACAATAACAACTATGGCCATTAATTCATGTGCAATCAGGAAAAATATTAACAAGTGAATGGTAAGGGAGAAATTCATTTCAAATAACAGAAATAATTCCTTAATGTACCATAAATATTAAACTGAATAGGGGAATAACTAAGAAATATTTCTGAATTTGTTAGAAAACTTGTTAGTAATATTTTATTAGAGACATTTACTTTTAGTCAAATATCAATCACATTAGTAATGTTACAGAAAAGGAACTGAAATGAAAATATAATGGAAGTTTGAAGTTGATACCTTAAGTATTTGCAAAGTTATCGATGAAGTGCACTTAAGTGAAAATATAAGTGAAACTAGAAATGTGTCCATAGGGCATGGATGCCCCCGCTATGCATCATTTTCAGACACTCAAGTGCAATGATGGGAATAATAGCATTTCAAAGACAGTGATGTTCGAGTAATTATAAGAATATGCATAAACTTGAAGATCAAGTAAATTATTTGTATTTGTGGCACTGTTGTCTTCTCATTACGGAAATGTCTGTGAAGAAGTTGGTGGTAATGCAATGCAATGTCATAGTGAACATTTGTGCCCAGTTATTTTGAAAACCCTTCATTCATAAAGAAGTTATAGCCCGAACAAGTAAATTCAAGTTTTAGTAATTGTGACCTTGACCTTGGACTTACAAGCATGGACATGGTACACGACTCACCACCTTGTCACGGTGAACATTTCTGCCAAGTTATTTTGAAATTACTATATTCCTAACGTAGTAACAACCCTGACAAGAAAATTCTATTTTAGTAACAGCGACCTTGACCTTGGACCTACAGGCATGGGCATGGTACGGGACACACCACCTTGTCATGATGAACATTTGTTTCAAGTTATTTTGAAATCACTCTATTCCTAACAAAGTTACAGCCCGGACAAGAGAATTCTATTTTTAGTAACAGTGACCTTGACCTACAAGCATGGGCATGGTACGAGATACACCGCCCTTTCATGGTGAAAATTTGTGTCAAGTTATTTTGAAATCCCTCCATTTATAATGAAGTTACAGCCCGGACAAGTTTCAAGGCAATATCTCAAGTAGTTATAAAGTTATGTAAACACAGTTGTTTTCACTCTTTTTACATGACGTTTCGGCCATGCGGCCTTTATCAAATCAAACAAATCGCTTTTAAATTAGCTTTTACATTCTGGCATATCTAAATCACCCCCGGAAATAAAAACAAAAGACGTTGACGTTGACGTCGACGGCTTCATCATATGACGCGCCAAAAACTCATAACATAACTATCAATTAAAGTTCTGTTCATCTTCGTGTGCATATATACGTGTGCGTATGTTTCTGCGCACGCACGCGCACACAACACGAACACACAACACGAGCACACATACAGACACACACATACATACGGACGCACGCACACGCACGCACGCACGCACACACACACACACACACGCACGCACACACATTTCAGTAACTGATACCCGCAATATTCTGGCACGATATTCAGGCAATTTCAGCTTATTATTAATTGAAATGTTAAAAATCACAACAAAATGGCCTAACATTTCAAGTCTATACCACTAATACAGAATCAAATATTTCGTTATTTTAACATTTAAGTAACATTTTACGCACGCCAATGGTAATGTTAGAGTTAAATATTAATTTAAAATAAATAAACCGTAAAATATGTAATTCATGGGGCCGTTTCACTAACCACGACGCTGTCCTATCGCAGCTTTTGTTGTAATGCGGTTTTTTGACAATTCTTCTTCCGTTACTTCCTATCTTATTTTTGTGACTTTTAAGGGTGATGTTGATTGTTGCTGGTAATGCTTAAAAAGAAATTCACTGAATATGACAATGAAATTTATTAAAAACACACAGATAATGCTATATGGCATTGAACAACCTTGCAAAGACTAGTTCACTGGTTTGTGAAAGCTCAGACGGTATTAAATCATCTATGGAAAGATATAAAATTTCGCGAAAGCCTTAAATAAATTTAGTGAGTGAGTAGCATAACTAATAATTTATCGATTACTTGATAGGTAATACGTTTATTTTGGCGGCCAGTCTAGCTCCAGATCAGCCTGCAAATTTGTGCTGTCTGATCAGGATCTACACTGTTCGCTTTTATTTAAATAATAATATTGAAATAATCGAATATTTCTTCATGACAAAAAAACCCGAACAGTGGATATCCTGATAGTGTCACGGAAGTTGGCGGAAGTTGCTTAGTTATGAAGGAAAATGTATTAAACAAAATGTATGTAACTGGGTGAAAGAAATTTGGAAATTATAAAAAAAATATCGCCAAGCAAATATAGTTTTTGTAAAAATCATTAATAATACACATCCAGATATAAATATCTAACCTTGACGTCCTTTTGAAAGAAGTTGGTCAATATTCATGGAAGATGTGTTACTTGCTTCTACAGCGCTCTGCATGCCTGGTAATTGACCCAACTACAGCTGATCGTTATGCTTACCTCTTTGGTTGCACGACGGTGGAAGGGGTTTACGAGTTTATGAAGGCTTATGGGGAAACCTTGTAAAAATGAAATATTAATATCAGGAATCGCCACACTCACAAAACACAGCCTCCACTCGCAGCGAAACAGAAGAGAGGAAAAGAGAGCATGTTTTTATAAATATGTCAATTCAAATAAGACGCCACAAACAATTAACGAAAATGAGAACCCTTGGGGTTACCGCATTGGAACGGTCAGTAGCAAAACAAATATCCACTGGGGATTAAACCAGGTTCTAGGGTGCACGATCCTTACACTTACCCCAACGGTTCTCATATCAACACCAAAATACAAGTTGTCTTGGTGAAAAAACTTCATCAGCTCAACAATGTTATGTGCAAACGCTCACAAACATAACACGCTAATAGCGTCGCAAAGCCAAAGGGGCGAGTACTCAGTATTCTTTCCGAGACCAGAGCTCATGGAGTCATATCAGCAAGAACACGATGACGGGGATAAAAGAAACAAATTGAGCTTCCAGGTTCTTATAAATATTACCCCACAAACCCCCATAAACTGCCAAGAACCTAGAAGCTCGATCTGTTCCTTTTACTTTGTCATCTTGCTGATTTGACTCCAGTACCTCTGGTCTCTGTAAGGTCATTAATAATACGCCCTTTCACTTTACAATGCGATTAGCTCTTATAATGGTTCATATATATGTATGTGTAATTTTGCATGCAACACTGTCGAGTTCATGGCAAGGTTGGATTTATTTCACCAAGACAACTTGAACATGTTTGTTTAATTGAGAAACTTTTGGGGAAAATGTGAGGTTGTTTCACCCTAGAACCAGGTTTAAACCCCAAGTGGCAAATTGTTTTGCCACTAACCGTTCCAAGGCAGTAACCCACATGGTTCTCTTTATCGTTAATTGTGTGTGGTGTCTTACCGTAAATTGGGATATTTTGGACT
This sequence comes from Corbicula japonica, assembly GCA_038501625.1. Lineage (NCBI taxonomy): Eukaryota > Metazoa > Mollusca > Bivalvia > Venerida > Cyrenidae > Corbicula > Corbicula japonica. The sequence continues at coordinate 888,562 of JAZAYU010000047.1, forward strand.
TGGTTAATAATTGGCCTAATTCGCCAACCTAATGAAAAGGTCAATATTAAACACACCAAAATATGTCACAGGTGAAAATTAAGCCCATGTATTGCAAACACAAAAATACAGTTTATTGTTCACACTTCGCCGACATTGATCACTATTTATCGCTTATAAAAACAAATCGATAAATGTCATGATTTTAAGGTATCGCAAACATTGCAAATGGCGAAATTAGCTAGTGTTCGCCATTTGCCATGTTTGCGACCTCTTAAATTTCAATTAGTGTATTTAAGTTTGTTGGATTATTGTTTGTTGCAATAAATGTTGTGAAAATGTGAGATTAGTTTTGGTGTTTTAATATATCGTTATATGCAATACACTTATATAATTTGTATGCGTTTTAAATTTATATTTCTGCATGTGAAGTATTATTTTTGTATTTAAAAAATAAAATGAATAATTTTGTTGTCTTGTTGCTTTCTCCTTTATGGCAAAATGGCCAAAATATCACGATGCCAAAACATCCAAATTTACGGTATTTTAAACTGATATTCTTATAAACCCGTGCTCTCTTTTCCTCTTTACGTTTTTGCTGCATTGGGAGGCTGTGTTTTCTGAGGCAATTCCTGATATGCATATTTCACTTCACTCTCTTACACTATCGGCACATACATTCACCTCTGTTATAGGCTGGGACAACATTCAACTACTTTTACTTTAAACTCAAAAAATAGTTCAGGAATTACATTTAAAATTGCTTGGGTTTCTTCGGTTTGAATACAAGATAGTGAAGATTTCTGTCATTTGTTTCACCATAAGCTTTCACATTCATAATAACGACTGTAAAAAATAAGGCTGTCGAGTTTGGTCAAAATTCTTGACATTGAGCCTATCGCAGAGATGTAAAGTGAGTGTAAGGAACGACAACTCTGCGAAGGAGATTGATTTCAGTTTTAAGTAATAAAGTAAAGATCAAAGAACCGAAAACAACGAAACTTAATGCCAAAAACAAAAACAGCAGGTACAGCATGTAACTTTATAGCTTACAAATGCAACTGTGTTATGTTACAATCTGAGGCATTATTAAACATTTTCTCCATTCACATTTTGTTCTAAGTCATTTTCAGCATCAGGAATATTTTCCGGATGCAATTCAACATCGTCCTCATGATCATTGTTTGGGTCCACGTTGTTCTCCGCAACATTTTCATAGAAAACATTGTTGAATTGAGCATAGTTTTTGAAGTCCGTTATTGGCGACATTTTGGCCAGAGTGTCTTTAAGCTCTTTTGGAATGTCAGAAACAGCAATATCTTCACTTGAAAAGAACAAGTAAACTATTTCCATCGCGCGTCGAAACAGGGTGTACACTAAAATTCAAAGACATCTAATTAATAAACACAAACATATTAACTACATTATTTCTAACACGCGAACATTTAGGGGCTGATCCGTCAGAAAAGCACCCTTGAGATATGGGAAAGTTTCCCTGACATTTTCTGCAACAAAACCCCCAAAACGAATACAATATGCGAAATACTGGAAGCGATTATTTTTATTTGCTGAGAGACAGAAGTATGTGCTTTTCATTGTAGTGTGCTGCGTCAACTGTTTTTTTTACCGAAAAAATATATTCCCTTTAAATATCTAATAAATAATAACATATTATGTCAAAATATATTCTTAGGATCACAGATTCTCATAATATATATTCACAGGATCGGTTGACCTCTAGAAGATATTAACAGGCAGTAATTGTATAGACGTTGCATAAATGAATGTACTGAACTACTCTAAAAACACGTTTCTTAGCTGTAAACCAGGGTCTATTTAATCAATTACTAATTAAAGAGATCCTGTGTAAACACACTCTTTTGTCTCGGAATCCTTGTTTTTAATTAATGACCACATCCACAATGACGGGCATTAACACAGAATATAGGCCTAGGGCCTGGATTCCCTCTTTAAATCTTAAATCGATGATGTTTGACCAATGTAAATACATTTAAGGTATGAGATTTATTTCAAAAATCATAGGAATGTAACTGTCTAATCAATATTGTGACACTGGAAAAAAGCGGCTTCGATGTTGAGTGTACATGACAATAGCCTCAATAATTCGACTCCAAGCAAAGACCGATTTACATACTGACTTTTATCAATGTCTGCTCTTTAAATAGAAATTTAATCAGCACAATTAGTTGGGTTAATCGGATTACAGATGCAGGAATCGATTTTGGCGAGATAAGCTTGCAATTTACTCTGAATTTGCAGGATGCAGCCCTTCCTTGTGGCTTAAAGCGGGCTCCATAAATATTCTCTAGAGTATAAAATAGTCGGAAAAAAACAAAATAAAATCAAATATAGGAAATTATTTAGTTACACTGTACCTGGTATATGAATATTAACTTTATCTCGGTACATTTCATGGAAAATTTCGCCATCTCTTCCTGCTTCAGGATAGAACACTGACCTCCCATTCAGCAACAAAGGGTACCAAGTAACTGCATCCCGAGCAATCCACGGATGTGTAACGTACGTGTTCATAGACATGGCTTTCTTCGGCGGTATCTTTCCGTACCGAACCAAATCACCCTTATAGTCCAGCCAAAACAGAAACACTGTTCGTCCTGTATTATTGATGAATTGAACAAATGTTGGAGTATTAGTATTCAAGGATTTCGGAACCATCAGCTGATCGTATGCCATTCCCAAATAAAATGTAAACAAAAACACCGCTTTCTACTTAGGTAATAATTGTCTCTTGCAATTTATCCCGGATCAAAATGTCGAACTGCGGTATAATTAATACTTTACGTTGGAATTTCTCGATATTGGAGAAGAAAGTTCAACTGTGAAGGAAAATTAACAAATAGAACTTTTGTCACAATTGTTTATTTACCTAACGAATCATCATCGATCGATAGGTTACACTGAACAAACTCGTCCTCTAAAATTCGCTTCAATGATATATTGGAAACGTAGTCAGTCTAGTCAACACTGAGTTTACTGTCTCAACTATCTGTTTTCTAAAAGGACATGTTTAGACTGTTATATCATTTTCCTTCAATTCAGATTTTCGGTGTAGAATTAAGAAATAGTGTTTTCTTCTGAAAACTTGATATCAAAACAAAATAAAAACGATAAATTTGTTCAGTGTAGACCCTAATTTAAGTATCAATATGATGAGTATATAGAGGGGTCGTCGCATAGTTGGGCTGTGTAGGTTGGGAAGGGGCCTGGTTGGTCGGTTGGTGGGTGAGGGGGATAAGGGCCTATCTACATAAACACCTTTCTTTAAGTGTGAAATCGTGTACATGTTTTAACAAAAGCGTTCATTTGACATGTCTTGCTGACATGTTTGTGTATTCCTGCTGTTTGCCCATTTTAGCTCTAACTTAGACCTAGCTTAATTTCAAGAAATTTGAGAAGTATTTGTCAGCCTTTGATAAGTATTTATCAAGAATAACAACTCAATGTCCGACAAGGCTTTGCGACGTGTATACCGAATTCTAACATCAATAATGCCGGCATCAGTAAACACCAAGGGCACGCCTGCGTCATTCACGCCCTCTGGTGAAGACTTGTGCGGGCATTATTGAACTTGTCTGAGATTGATAAACCTGTGACAAACAAATGCGAGTTCAGGTGTAAACGGCTCGTGTTCACAAGCAAAAATATATAATCAGAACCTGCGCGAGAGGGCACGAGTAAATTCGAGTGGAGTAAAGTGCTCAAATGATGGTGTGATAAGGGTGACATTAAGAATATCGGAGGGTCAAAGAATTATGTGTTGAAATCCGATGGGCCAAGATAAAAAAAGGGTAAACAATGGAGGGTTGGGGAGCGAGGGATGCAAGATGTGTACGGCCATGGTTTAATTGGAAATGAGTTCATTTCATTATTTATTCAATGGCGGGTTGGGAATTTTTTTCAGGAAATGCTCTTGGGAATTGTTTTTTTTACACTGATAGACTTTAGTAGTGGATTGTAGTATGTGAATGGTTTAAATGTAGGTTAATGTAGGTTACTCCACAACAGATAGGCCTTCAATACCGTGTACGACCAGTGCAGATCCAGCCTACACATCTGAGCAGTTTGACCAAGATCTGCACGGTTTGCATCTTAGAAATAATCTAATGAATTCAAAGTGTAAACATCCTGATCAGACTGCATGGAGGTACAGGCTGATCCGCATCTATAGCATATAAAATCCGCGGAGTTAAATTTTGGGAAAGATGTACGATTAATGAGACAGGGGCAGACACGAGATTCCCAGGGTTACACAGGCTTGTATTGATTGATCAACTTTGTGATGTTCCGAGTCAGTACCTTGGTACTTGGTGCAGTTTTGACTATGGTCATCGCTGTGAAACAACCCGTGACATGGAATGTTGATTATTATGACATTGTTAGTTAAGGATACTAAAAAGTGTTTCAAAGTGGCATAACCATGAAGAAATCATATAAAGGGAATAACTCATTTAAAAGGACTACATCAGCATTTAAGCCATTACTTGCTTTTCAATCTGGCTAAAAGAGCAAACTTCTGCTATATCACAGTATAAAGGAGTTCATAAAAATTACAAACACCTGGGTACAATGGTAATAAATACGTTTATTAAAAATCAATTCAAAACACTATTTGTGAAATAATATAAGGATGTAGCATCGCTGTCCGCACAACTGGTGTATTTCAAGAAACAGATTACTTATCTATTTATACATGTATATCCTACATTCATTACCTAACATCTTTTTATTGTTATCTACATCAAATTAAAATTACAAGCCTTAGGTTAATATGCCAATTTTAGTTTTTTTAGAACCCTGTAATATCATAATACATGTATCACAAAAAAAAATGTGGCTTTAATTTTTGTTTTTATTATTTTCGATAATTTCTCTCTTATTTATTTTAGTATTCCACCAAATTTCAAAATGCTACGACGCTATGCACTCAAAAAGTGTACAGACAGAGTAGTGTTTGAAGTTTCCTGGGAAAGAACAACAACTTCTAGAATACATCTCATTGACATGAGGTTATTTCTGTCAACACTACAATGACAATGTAAAATGGTAGGTAAACATCACAGATGGTTCACTTCTCCTCGCACCATTCATTCTCTTTGCGCACCTGAAATATAGATGTTTTCCGTAAACAAGAGGGCCATGATGGCCCTGAATCGCTCACCTGAGTATGAAACTCAAGTTATTAACCAGAAACTGAATTTTTATTTTTAAACAACAGTGACCTTGACCTTGATCACAGACACGTGGGTAGCAATCCCAATTTGTCTCTTGTTATAAGCTACCCATATACCAAGTTTGGAGTCAATATGCCAAAGCAAACTCAAGTTATTAAGTGGAAACTGAATTTCTATTTTTAGCAACAGTGACCTTTACCTTGATAAGAGACACCTGGGTAGCAATCCCAAGCTGCCTCTTAATATAAGCTACTCATACACCAAGTGTGGAGTCAAAAAACCAAAGCAAACTCAAGTTATTAAGTGGAAACTGAATTTCTATTTTAAGCAACAGTGACCTTGACCTTGATCACAGACACATAGGTAGCTTTCCCAAGTTGCCTCTTAATTAAAGCTATCCATATACCAAGTTTGGAGTCAATAGGACAAAGCAATCTCAAGTAATTAAGTAGAAACTGAATTTCTATTTTTAGTAACAGTGACCTTGACCTTAATCACAGACACCTGGGTAGCAACCCCAAGCTGCCTCTGGATATAAGCTATCCATATACCAAGTTTGGAGTCAATAGGCCAAAGCAATCTCAAGTAATTAAGTAGAAACTGCATTTCTATTTTTAAGCACAGTGACCTTGACCTTAATCACAGACACCTGGGTTGCAACCCCAAGCTGCCTTTTGATATAAGCTACCCATACATCAAGTTTGGAGTCAATATGCCAAAGCAAACTCAAGTTATTAAGCAGAAACTGAATTTCTATTTTTAGCAACAGTGACCTTGACCTTAATCACAGACATCTGGGTAGCAACCCCAAGCTGCCATTTGATATAAGCTACCCATAAACCAAGTTTGGAGTCAATAGGCCTAAGCAAACTCAAGTAATTGAGCAAAGACTGAATTTCTTTTTTTAGCAACAGTGACCTTGACCTTGATCACAGACACCTGGGTAGCAACCCCAAGCTGCCTTTTGATATAAGCAACCCATACACTAAGTTTAGAGTCAATAGGCCTAAGCAAACTCAAGTAATTGAGCAAAGACTGAATTTCTATTTTTAGCAACAGTGACCTTGACCTTGATCACAGACACCTTGGTAGCAACTACAAGCTGCCTTTTGATATAAGCTACCCATACACCAAGTTTGGAGTCAATAGGCCTAAGCAAACTCAAGTAATTGAGCAAAGACTGAATTTCTATTTTTAGTAACAGTGACCTTGACCTTGATCACAGACACCTGGGTAGCAACCCCAAGCTGCCATTTGATATAAGCTACCCATACACCAAGTTTGGAGTCAATAGGCCTAAGCAAACTCAAGTAATTGAGCAAAGACTGAATTTCTATTTTTAGCAGCAGTGACCTTGACCTTGACCCTGTGGTCATGATTTGAACAACTTTTGTAGACATCAGTGCCAGGATGCTTCAGGACAAATTTGGTTAAAATCCATCAAGTGGTTTCAGAGGAGATGTTGTTTAAAGGAAATTGTTGACGGACGACGGACGCCGGACAAAGACGGGTCACAAAAGCTCACCATGAGCCTATGGCTCAGGTGAGCTAAAAACTGTAACGTTCAATGATCATATTTCCAACCTACCCTATTTCTCAAATATCCAGAGGTATCACTATGAGGTGTGGCAACATTGTTATGCCATTTGTTTGTTATGAGCCAAGAATCCCTCTTCTGTTTTCATTAATCCCCCTTCTGCTTTGAGATAAGAAACCACTGCATAGAATTCTATCCACCCACTTATTGTGGAAGAGTTTTTACAGTTTCCGTGGTATCATCGGTGTAATGAGATGTATGAAATGCCATTAACTACCAAGGACAGTACTCACCAGAAGACATCAAATTTTCATGATTACCATTCTGAATGCACGTATAAAAGTTCAATCATTTAATAATTGAGTTTATAAACTGTAATCCAACATACATGTACAGTATATGCGGAACATACATGTACAGTATATGCAGAAAGATAACAGAACTTTATCTTGTGGCATGATAAAATAAGGCTGTACAGTAAAACAATGTTAAGTTGCTCATGCTTGGAGATCATGATTTTATCAAAAAAATTATGTAGTCAATGACAGAGGTCGTGTATTTAACAATCTATCCAAGAATTCAGCATGAATGTTATATTATCAATAATGTAGTCAAAGGGAAGCAATCGAAATTTGCTTTTTCTGTAGAACATTGAATTGTGGAACAAACATCAGATTTGCTGCACAAAAACTCAAACTCATGGTTTTTACTATGAGAACCCACATGACAGACTATCCCAGATACCCCTATTGTTGCACTACTGATGAAAATAAATATAGATTAGCAAGTAAAATAACAGAAGTACATGTATAAGGCATGTTTTTATAATAAAACTTCGGCAATATCACTGGGTGAATAATTTGTGAACTATGAACAAATGAAAATTTCCAATGCTCCCTCCTTTTATATTCAATATTCAAACAACAATTTACGAAATATTAACCAAAAATGATCTAAAAAGGCTTGAACCAGAAGATAAACAATATTTTATGTCATTTTTGTTTATTCTATATAAATTGCGGTCATGTCAACAATAATGTTTATGCAGCCGTCGTTGAGTTAGCTTAAGTTTAGATTCGGACGATAGTCATCAAAACAATTTCTGTATAAATGTTTGTGTTTCAAATATAAAATAAGGTTTCAAATATTTTAACAAAATTGTCCAAAGTACTATTGTAAGTAAACCATGCCATTTAAAACAATCAGTCCTAGCTCTGGTTGCCGAAGTAACTGATTCGCCTGCGTAAACATTGCAAAGCGTGAATGCTTCAATAATCTGCCAACCAAATGCATGGAAATGCTTAAGTATTTAAATAAAAGATGAAGGAAAGGGTATTGAAGTGCATATACTGGAGGCCAAACTTGTCAAATCATATGAAAAGACACCATGGAATCAACCCTATGCCGAGTGAAAATTATGACCCTATGCATAATCATTTTAACTAGGTATTCGTGAATCGATCATCAGGCCCGAGTCGTGGATTAAATCACTACTTGCCTGACAATCCACAGCCCTAAATTGTTTAGATATTTAAGTAAAATCTGATTTTTTCCATGCCCCAATTTTGTAAAATTCCTATTTTATATGTATACATACCTGTTCTTCTTCAGCAGGGGTGAAGTCATTCTTAATGTTGAAGGTTTTCCTAATCTCCTCCGGTGACTTGCCCTTGATCATATTGGCCACAGTTTTGCATGTGACATCCAGAAGCCCCTTAATGTCCAGGTAATTGGCAGCCTGAAGTAGTAATGTCTATGTATTTAGTGGTGTGAATTAGTAATTACCAGATAATAAGCTGCATGAGTTAGTTATGTCCAATAATTATCAGCCTGAATTAGTAATACAAGTCTTTCTGGCTACTTTTGAAATCAAGTTTCCTGTAATCTTTGATAATGTACAACATGCTACATGGGTTTCTTACATGTATAATTATAAACCAGATCTCAACAACTTATCTGAAAATTTCACACATGAAACAAATGGAACTACATGTATATCCAAAATGCATTCTGTCAAACACCAGTAATCAAATTTTAAGTAAACTTTCCCTACTTAAGCAGGTGAAAATTCTGCTGGGATACCTACTAGAATGAGTTCAAAGAGCGTTCCCTGGTCCACTTTAAGGAATTCAGCATCCCAGGAGCAGATATCATCTGTTCTCTTCTCCTTATTCTCATCATCTTCGGGTGGTGGGGGATCGTCCTTGTGGTATGTGCACCACTGAATTACCTACAGGAATCATAAGATTTAACCCTTTACTCAATAAAAACAACTTTTATCGCATTATGCAACCAGGGTAGATCACAGTGTCTACACTGGTAGCCTCTTGGTAAAAAAAATTAATACATTTTAAGTAAACAATGTAAATTCTGATCCAATGCCACAGATGTGACAGGGAAAGGTTGTAGAATGCAAACAATTTAATACTGGGAGCTCAGACATTATGAATATAATATTCTCTCTCAAATTTATTTCAGGAAGCACAACCCGTTGTTATCATCCGACAGGCATTTAACACAACAGATACAACACTAAAATTGTTTGCAGAAGCCTCAACGGGTCAACTTTATTTTCGTTTTGAAGGATGCATATAGAATATGACCTCGTCATTTAATTTGAAGTCCCTATGTTCTTCTGGCAAAAAAAATCTCATGATTAAGGTTCAGACTGGGAATTGAAACAACACAACCACTACCATATTGCCCAGCCACATATCAGTTTACGTTTGCATTTGTTAACGGTAAATTTAAAACCCTTTCCTCCATATACATATGTGTACCACTTCACTGCAGTGCAGATGAAAATTGTAGATCCAGATCAGCTGGCACATTCGTGCCTTCTGGTGCATATCTATACTGTTTGCTTTTTGGTCAGAAATTAATCAAAAATTGAACAGTGTATATCCTGAACAGATGGCACAATTTGCCTGCTGATCTGGATCTATACTGTTCACCTATGCAAGAAAGGGGTGTATACGGAGGAAAGAGTAAACATGAGAATATATAAGGCTTAATTGAATATTTCTTTTTGAAATAATACTAATTTAATTCATCTGGTACTGACCTTCTTCAGAATAGCAGCATTAACATTCGGCAAGGGGACAGCTTCTTCATCCTCATCATCCATACCAAGATCTGAAACATAAACATAAAGTGCTCAATGGTTGACCAACTACCTACACTACTCGTCTGGAACATTCCACTTCTGGAAGACTTTTTATTACCTTAGTTAATGAGGAAATCTTTTCCCCTCCAAAATTTCACTATTTGTAAATATTTTAATACAGAGGCATCTAACAAAGTTCACAGGTATGTTTTATGATTGTTTTCTTTTCTCAATTTTGAAATGGAATTGGGTATTTGTCATGTAGATGCTTAAAACATTATCTGAATTGCATGTAAGAGCACCATCAATTATATCTTGGTGATTTTGGTCTCAAATAATAAATAATAAATATTTAACACACATCTTCTTGAAACTTTTTGTTTCAAAAATCTAGAATGCATGCCATTGTATGTCAAGTGTCCATGGCCAGGTGAACAGGTAGATTTGCATTAATTTCTTGTATTTTAGGTTTTAAGTTTTTTAAAAGTTAAAATAATAAAGATTAATCTTAAAAATTAATTCTATGTTATAAATTAATTTTTTAATATTTGCTTTGAGTTAAGCTCACTTTTTGGTTGTTTTACATACTATTCATGATTTCTTACCTTCCAACATGGTTTTGATGGTTACAGATTGCTTGGCAATTTCCACATCCACCTCGAATATTTCTCCATCAGAACTCTGTAACTTGATATTTGGCATCTGAAACCAAAGATATCAGAATAATGAAAACCCAAGTTTCTTCAACAATGAACTTGTTAATAATTCAGCTTCACTTACACAATTCAACTTCAGATATTAAAACCACATAACATATCAGGGTTTCGCTGAGTACTGAGGTTCAGTACTCGAGTAAGTACTGAGTACTGGATGCTTAAGATGTACTCGAGTAAGTACTGAGTACTCACTTTTGTGAGTGTACTTAAGTAAGTACTGAGTAATACTTATGGTACTCACGAGTATTTTGCGAGTACAGAAACTTTTAGTATTATTTTTATAATTATATAGCATACTGTACACTTATTCAAATGAGGTATGCTCATAGAATATTATTTATAATGAAGTAATAATAATTTTATTATTTACCATTGTCACTAGACAAAAAATATATAAACACACATAGAAATCTTAAGTATTCCATTATTGAAAAAAGTGACCATCAATAACTAGTTCAACTGTCAATAGTCACAGGTATCATTAGCCTTTCAAAAGTGTCATCTACCGGTACACCTATCTGGTCTCACCATAATCATATTTGCAAAGGTGAGAAAACATGTTATCTTCCATTGTATTATAATAACGTGATAATATTAGTTCTGTTGACTCCATTTCTAAATCTTATCATCTTATTGAATGCACTGTAAGTTTTAATAAGGCATTTCAACCATTGACAATTATAATGATTTATTTAATTATTTAATAAAAAACAAGTAGGAACATAACAGCATATGCAAAAGTTGTACCCAGACACTACCCAACATGTGATATTAATGATTATTTCAAAAGAAGAGTTTTATTTAATTTCATATTTTTTTCATTAAAGTGTGAAAATACTCGTTTAGTACTCGTAAAGTACTCATAAGTACTGAACATTTTTCTTCAGTACTTAAGTAAGTACGAGTACATGTACTTGTAATTTAAGATGAGTACTGAGTCCTGCTGAGTACTTGAAAATTGGTACTCGAGTAAGTACGAGTATGAGTACAAGTACGAGTAGTAAAACCCTGTAACATATTCTGTTGGCATTTAAAAAAAAATAAAAAATAAAGCAAAAAATCTAGAAGATAGATTAGAACAAAATCCCCAGATTCCGAGAAGGTTCACAAAAATATGCAATGTAAGTATTTGGCAGTAAAATTAACCAAATAACCATCAGATGAAGTTGCAAGGTGTAGTCAAGATGATGACATGTTTTCATATGTAATCTTTCTTTTTTATCAGAATTATTCTATGCTCTTGTCGCATGAAATTAATGTTTCAACAAATGAATATCCTCTTTTTAAGTCAGCTAATTTATTGTACTCACAGTAGCCTATTTACTAACATTTTCACTTTTGTCCTGCCTACAACACTCCTAATGGGGTTGGCAGTATCCACAGACAGAATGGAGATAATTTCTCAAATCATATGCTCCTGCAAATTCTGTATCACAACAACACAAGACTCAGTGCAATGGTATGACTAAGTTTAACACACGTAAATATTTATCCATATACGGTGATTTTGCTATTTTCTTTGCAGAGTCATATCTAAAATAAATAAAATATTTTTGTTGATGTCCGCCATCTTTGTTGGCAAGACAAGCTAGAGCAAGCCAGCGTGGAGTTCATTAGTTTTCGACAAAATGGACCCATCTTAGTCGTCCAATAAATATACATCGTTATAGATCATTATCCAACATACATTTAGGAAAAGTAAATTGAATTATACCTTTTAAAATCGATGAAAATTCCTTATTTAGATTGACCGTCTTCTGCAAATCATAAAGGGCAGATAACTCTTCAAAACCGTGTTTTAAAAACCCAACGTTTTTTAAGAAAACACACAGGGTAATGTCGGGTACGTGTCAAGGTGTTTGCACTTTTGATGATGTAAACCGTACTAGTAAACAACGAAGGAAGGTGTCATAGTTCCCTCATTGATAGTTATATATTTTAATCGTTCAACCCCTCTGTCATGATTTTATTAATGACAGACATTTCAACCCCTCAGCTCTGCTAATTCAACCCCTAATTTAACTAAGACATTTAAACCCCTAATAAATGAAGACATTTCAACTCCTAGACATTTCAGCTCAGAATCAACCGTGTAAATGTACATGTATGTAAATGGAGGGTTTGATTGTCTTCATTTTAGGGATGAACCCCAATGTGATAGGGGTTGAAAAGTCTTTTTTTTGATGATTGAAAACTATAGGGGTTGAAAAATCTTCGTTTTGAACGAGGGGTTGGAATGTCTAGGGGTTTTAACGTCCGACACCCTAAAAACAGCCTCCCCACGCAGCCACAAACTAGAGAGGAGAAGACGGCATGAGTTTATTATAGAATCAGTTTCAAATAAGTCAGCACGAACAATTAACAATAAAAAGAACAAATCGGGTTACCGTCTTAAAACTGTCAGTTGCAAACCAATTTGCCACTGGGGGATTAAAGCCAGGTTCTAGAGTGCACCAACCTCACACTTGCCACAATCGGTTCTTATATGAACAAGTACAAATTGTCTTGGTAGAATAATCCAAACCATTCACTTGATAATCTTGCATGCAAAAGCACACCAACATATAAACATAAGAAGCTAATAACATTGTAAAGCAAAAGGTAGGATACTCAATGACCTAGCACAACTATTTGTGCGCGACAAGAGCCTTTCTATATATGCGATCTTTGCCCTTCGCGCACAACCCAGTTACTATTTAAATCAATGCGGAAAATTTTTCTTCTATTTCTATATGCCGCCGATCGGAATTTGAATCGCAACTTTGGCGGCTCAAAAAAGCATCTTAAACCATATGCATCTTTAAAAAATTTACATACCTGAAAAGCCACATTTAAGTAGAATCAATATATGTAATCCTTTATAAATAACGGTTTCGTTCTTTATGCAAAACTCTTTTAAACCTCCACCCATGTCAACAAATTTCGATTTCGGCGCTTAAAGTTTACCTGACTAAAGTTTATCGATAAATAACAGAATTTAAATCGATTTCCACCACAGTTTTGATCGTAACTGCTTGAGACGTAAAGGACAGACATCTGTAAAAACTCAGTATGATAATGGGTCTGTGCTTGCAGTCGAATTACTGAGACTACTCAATGACCGTACTAGATATGTTTTGAAATTATTAAGTCGTCTAATCATTAAGAATAATGTTTTATAATATAATTAAAAATTGATTTCGATTATTAAAATGGATATATTCGAACGTCAAACATCGAGTTCTAGGTGATTCTTTCTTAGCGGTGTTTCTGTCGTTTTAGCGAGAGATGTATTAAGTAAAACTACTATCTATTCTGCTCGCACTCTGGGAAGAACACCTATAAAAACTAAGCATTAAAAAAACTGTAGGTTTCGGTGTAGCTGCTGTCTGGCCTTCACTCGGCTACTTATTCTATAATCGCGCTTCAGAGTAGAGTACATTATTAGTTAACATACATGTAGACTGGCGCACACGAAGCAAAAAACGGAAGCGAACTTTTTTCATGCGCGCATTATTATAATTGTTCAAAATCTGATTTGTACGATTATTCTTATTAACTGATGTATAATATTTTAATAAAGTTTTTCATCATTTTGCACAGAATTTCAAAATTTAAAAATCTATATCGTTTAACACAAGCTTATGAACATTTTAACTACTTTTTAACGGGTTGAATGCATGCAATTTGCTTCAATTTTTAGAAGTCAGAAAACTGGTAACTCGGGGTCTGCCGACCCAAAACTCTGTTGTTGCATAGGTTGTCGGACTTACGTTTAGTAAGACACAGTTTGTACTCAATCCATTTAGACTATTTTCCCTTATGTTAAAATACAATTTGAAACTGATGTTTAAAATGAATGCAAAATAAATACGACTGTGTCTTCTGATTGTGGAAGTTACTGATATGCATATTTCATTCTTGCATGAACTGTGTTACATGGGTGAAAGTTGGAAATGTTGTGAATCCTGAAAATTTAGCTGGGGGCCTGGGGGCCGCCAGGACCCCCGGTGGGTCCAGGGCAAAGCCCTGGTAGGGGGCCCAGGGGGGCGAAGCCCCCCGGAAGCTCCTGGGAATTAGTGGTTTTGAGTGCTTGTACAGCGCTTTTCCAGGATTATATGATTGCCAAAGACTGACTTATTATCATGCAGAGAATGCATGATTTTCTGTTAACAGCTCTTGTTCATGGATATACCCTAAACATACTCTTTGATGTAGATTTAGAATGAAACATAACCTTCAAAATTTAGCAACAGTTTTGTTTACTTTCTAAGTCCTTAGTGTTGTACGCTGGGGGTAGAAACTTCATTTTCAATATTTTTGCAACAATGTATTATCACAAGAATATTATTGTTGTTTTTTGAAAGAATCACCTAACCGCTTAAAGACCAGCTATTGTTCAGTAGACTCCGGCAAATCGAATACACAAATTGTCAGCTAAAAATATTCTTTTGCCCGGAGAATTCGATTGGCCGGTAATTGTATTCATTATGAAATCTGCATATATTTGTTGACAAGGGAAGTCAGGTAGATCGTGTTCTGGATAAATATGCTTTATTTATATGTTTATTTATTGATTAACAGACCCTTCTGTCATGTTCTGCTACAAAATCGAAGTTTCAAATTATATTATGCTACCGCGACATTTACAACATAAATGTAAAATAAGTATTAAAACACTAACCAATGCGAACATATTCCTTAACTAGAACTGCTTTTGGGAAAAGCACATGTCTCCCACAAAGGCATCATCTTTGATGATGCACAGGATAAAACTGGTGAAGTGAATATAAAGATGGCAATTTATTAAAAGGGCATACGGAAGTTCTGTGCAATATTAGTCATAAACAATGTCACAAATTTTTGGAGGATCAGGAAAAACATAAGCGACAGCAAGTGAAGATTTTTTTTTTAAACAATTCAAGGGCCATAATCCTGAAGTGCCTCAAGCAATATCGATGACTTTATAGCCTGGTTAAGATATTATAGCCATCAACATTTTGATAAACTTTGATGAAGATACAATGAAAACTATCTGACTTTGAGAGATGAACCAGGTTAGTGACATGTTTAAAAGGCTAATTTCGGATAAATCAAAGGGCCATAAATCTGATATGCCTGGTGCAAAGTGGCTGGTTTTCGAACTTGGCCAAGATATTAAGGCCACACACATTATCATAATGTTAATTGAAAATCAGTTGATGAATATTTCAGTTACATAGCAGACAAGGCTTAAACAGCCAATTTTGGATAATTCAAGGGCCATAAATCCGACATGACTGGGGCAATACGGCTGGTTATCGAACTTGGCCGAGATATTATGGCCACAAACATTTTCATAAAGTATGGTGAAGATCAGATGATAACTGTTCAAGTTACAGAGTGGACAAGCCTCAAACAACTTATTTTTGATAATTCAAGGGCAATAATTCTGAGATTCCTTGGGCAATATGGCTGGTTATCGAACTTGATCGAGATATTATGGCCACTAACATTTTGATGAAGTTTGGTGATGATCCGATGAAAACTGTTTGACTTAGAGAGCGGACAAAAAAAAAAAAAAAAAAAAGAATTTAACAGTATGCCATTCGGTCTCACTCAAGCACCTTTTAAGTTTCAAAATGACCAAAAGGGCCATAATTCTGAGATTCCTTGGGCAATATGGCTGGTTATCGAACTTGATCGAGATATTATGGCCACTAACATTTTGATGAAGTTTGGTGATGATCCGATGAAAACTGTTTGACTTAGAGAGCGGACAAGTGTGACAGACGGACGGATTTAACAGTATGCCATTCGGTCTCACTCAAGCACCTTTTAAGTTTCAAAATGACCAAAAGGGCCATAATTCTGAGATTCCTTGGGCAATATGGCTGGTTATCGAACTTGATCGAGATATTATGGCCACTAACATTTTGATGAAGTTTGGTGATGATCCGATGAAAACTGTTTGACTTAGAGAGCGGACAAGTGTGACAGACGGACGGACAGACAGACAGACAGACAGACAGACAGACAGGAGCAAATCAAAATGTCTCCCACACCACTACGTGGTGGGAGACATAATAAATTACATCCCAATTTTATCTCGAGTATCATATTTCAGCATAATTGCATCATCAACCAATTTAACCAAGCTAAAATGTGAAATGTCACGTACACAGTTTTGTAGATCAAACGATTTCAAAGCAGAGCCGACAAAACAACACACTCTTGATACGAGCCGACAATTTCCTTTGAAGTTGCATTTCATTGACGGCTGGTATCAATGTTTACCTCCATACTGACTGTCAATCAAATTGAAATTAACATGGAAGGCGGATCAAAGAAATGTACATAAATCTATGAGTATTTTTTAAACATGATTGAGAAATTACTTTTTGTTTGTTTCTGAATTTTGCGGATAAATTTATGCGATAATTAAAAAGAGACAATGGAATTTAAACGTGGATTATTGTAAGTACGTGTACCAATAACGTCTCGATAACGGATAGTCCTAGACTGCTGTGTATTTGTAACAGATCTTTTAACGCCTGATTGAATAAGCTGTTTAAAAGAGGTGACAGGTTACAGTTTGTTTGCCTGGAGGCTTCACTGTCCTTGTTCATCGCTGTCAAAATATTTAATTGGATTTATCAGCTGACAATAGACAAATAAAAAGGGTGTCATAAGCTTTGATACGGATGATAAACGGTACATCCGGTGTCATTTCCTGTAAACAGGCGATGAAAATATTCGATTTCAATCAGTTTTGGCCAAAAAAAAGCAAATTTTCTATTCGATTTGGCGATATATTCTCTTATCCGATACCGATATTGCCGATAAAATTTAAATTGCTTATATAGGAAATGGTTTTGTGTTCGAAAATCGTACCCCATTTGCCGATATATTCTTATAGCCAATACCCAATTTCGTGGAGTCTACTGTATTGGAATACAGCGTACAGCGAGCCAATCAGAATTGTCGTATTATATCGTAATTCACCACTACCTAGGCGTTTAAAAAGCGTCTGCAATGTCTTAATGATCGCGAACATTCCCGATTGGGAGCGATTGGCTTTCCCGTTCGGAACTTATTGGCGGAAACGATCGAACCAGCTAGTCTATTTACGGCCGTAGCCGAACGCGCTCCGGGCTATCTTCGTAAAAACCTGAAAACGAGCACCTTGCAATGACGATTCGATACTAAAAATAAAGCGCAAAACAGATCGAGTCACTGGAATTTACTTTCGTTTTCGTTTCAACAGTTTGAAAGTCGAAGTCAGGGTTGAGGTAGGCCTATACCCCCCCCCCCCCCTCTGAAATCTCAACGGATTTACACGTTTTGGAAAAGTGATCCCTGAGGACATCGAAAATCCGGAACTTCCGGAGCAGTCCGGAAAACTTTCACCCATGCACTGTGTTATTATTGATATTGGTAAAGATGTTATCAAGTATCCGCTTTTACGGATGTTTCCAATATGACTAGAGATATTGGTAAGGTTCAGAGGAAGAAATAAGAATAACATTCAGAGGTATAACTACGCCGAGTGCCTTATTTGTGGACTAGTAGACTTGGTAAAGTTATTTATTCAAACATCACCGAAAATTTATTGAGCAGAACACTGAATTGATTACACAAACATCTTAAAATTTTTACATTTTCTATTTCATTTTCATAACGACGCTTGACATTGAATGTAAATAATATAATATAAATGTTAATGTTGAAAGCTCCTCATCATGGTCATTATTAAGACCATTATTAATGTTTCGTCCCGATTTCTGACAAAACTCCTCAACCGATTTTCTCACCGTACTGATCAAATACTTTACTTTTCAGCTGATAACGTCATATAATATTGCCGTTAGCGGCCTTCCCAGTTTTTTTTTTTTTGTTTTTTTTGTTTTTTTTGGGGAGGGGGGGGGGGGGGTGTCAAAAACTACTTGAGCTAAAAGCATCGATTTTGTGCAATTTATTTTTCAACAATATTCATGGATTTTGAACCATTCTTCTGACAAAACTACTTAACGAATTCTATTTGGATTTTCATGGCATCATCGTCTAAGTGATCCCTGCAATTTTCAGCTTGTGACATCATTAAATATGGTCACAAAGAAACGTCAAATTCGGTATATTTGCTATCTCATGAACTAATCAAGACATAGCCCAAAATCACAACAAATATGTTAGTACTCCATGTACTTTAAGCTGGCCGAGATGTTACGCACTTTCGCCCTTTGAAGTCTTTCACCTGTTATTACAACATACACCATGACTATTATTACAAAAATGTCTACTAAATAAATTTATTTATTTATTCTTTTTATACAGCAATCATCAATCAACAAAAATCACTAATAAAACATTAAGTTCACAAGAAATTTTCCAAATTTACCATAAATGTTTTATTCTTAACATGTAATTTGAAGAATATTCTTTCATTTTTCTGTCTTTTGTGACAAATAAACAATTAAAAGTGGAAATTTACGCTTGCTGATGTCTAAAAATGTTGAAACATAACTTTAGTTGAATGTATATTCATTTATAATTGTGTTCAACAAAATAATATATTACACCTGAAACAACTATTCTGTGGTGTTTCCTAAACTATGTGTGCGCATGTATGATTTCTTGAAATGTGTGAAAATAACTGGACAAGCTATCATTATTGCTTTTCCAGTTAATGACATAAATCTGTGTAACAACATGCATAATCTATTAGAATGCAAGTTAACCATTTACTCCATAGATATGGTTTCACCATGTGTGACCTGTGGACCAGTGTAGATCCAGATCTGATCAGCAGATGCATCTGTGCTATCTGATCTGGATCTACACTGGTTGATCTGTTAAAAAAATAATCTAGTGATCTAAAAGTGAACAGTGAAGACCCTGATTACATAGCAAGCATGTACCAGCTGATCTGGATCTACACTGGTTGATCTGTTAAAAAAATAATCTAGTGATCTAAAAGTGAACAGTGAAGACCCTGATTACATGGCAAGCATGTACCAGCTGATCTGGATATACACCGTTTGCCAATGTGAGTAAAGTCTTACATTTACATGTGGACTGAAAATACATGTATGCATAAGGTTTAATTACAGTGATTTACACAGAAACATGCCAAATCAAAGTTTAAATGATACAAGTCTCTATTCAAAGTTTGTATGCTGAAATCCGATTTACCACCTTTAATAATGTGAACACGTAATGAAATAGTGAGGAAATTTGATGAAAATTAAGATTGAATAGTAGTTTGTTAAGATAAATGTATCATGTACATGTACACTGAATTACAAATTAGAAATTCAATGTTCCTGATTCATTTGATTCACCTGCTTGTAAAACAAACTAAAATATGGTCCTATGCTTTATAATAATACATTAATAATACATTAAGTTCCATAGCAATATTACAAATATTATAAGCCACACTAAAATTTTAAATAACTGAGTGATGATAATAAAAATTATATTTCATTTTTGATGACATACAGTATATAAAGTTACAGGTACACACAATTTGAAAGAGACATAACTCAAAACAAGGCCAATCAAGAGTTATTATTCTAGTTGTCAGAAATAAATAACAAATATTCAAACTACTTCAATTGGCAAACATTTTTAATCTTGTATAACCAAAAACAAAAAACCAAAAAATACACACACATGAAAGTGTAAACCTTGAATGGACATACCAATTAGGCTTGAACTTGTGTTAGGAGACCAAAGGCTGCATTTAACTGAATTAAGTTCTTTAACATATACGAGTTAATTCCTGTATCTGGTACTTAAGGCAGAACTGAGCACTAACTCAATCAATAAAGTACTGTTCTGCATTTAGCTGTCAAACAATGGACCAATCTGATTAATTTACTACGTCCATTAATTTTTATCATATTGGCAGATTTTTTACGTCAAATACTTAATGCTACATGTTGCCTTTTTACAAAGAATACAAGCAGAAATGATTATTGTTTATTGTAGCCTGATAACCATATGTTTGCATGAATCAACTTTAATTATAACTAATTCAACTTTTAATTGTCTTAAAATAATAATGTACATTATGGAATCATTATAAACTAAAAATGGTACAGAGAAACACTTATAAATCCAGCAGATGTAAAAACAAAACATCAAAGACAATAAATAATTTTCATCTTAAACTTCTCTCTGGACAAAACAGTAGCACAAGTATGATAGATATACATCTAAAATATAAACAACAAAACACATCCATTAACAAACAGTAGAATATAGACAGAGATTTCTTCCTGTTTCTAAATACCAAGAGAAAAAAAGCTGCTTCATTTATTAACCTTTTGCTCCATATACAAGGTTTCTATCGTGTGTGAGACCAGTGTAGCTCTAGATCACTCAACACATACTGCTTCTTGGTAAGAAAAATTTTAATGTATCTAAAAGCGAACAGTATAGAACCTGATCAGACAGCATGGATGCCAGCTGATCTGGGTCTAAACTGTTCCCCATGCAAGAAAAGTCATATATATAAAGGGTAAAAAGACGCCTGTAACTGCCAATCATGCACAATCTAACACCAATAACTCTTGCCCAAGGTTATAAAACTAAGCATAGAAATCAGTCTCAAATTTCAAGCATCTGATTGGCTGAAGGTTGAATAACACAAAATCACACTGTATCCCTCCGTGGTCCATTCGAATGAAGTCAGTTTTAATATATGCTATTTTTTTCTCTTCATCTGGGGGCCTCTTAACTGTTAGAAATCGGCCTGTTTGTGGCTTGTTTGCAGAAATAACATGTCAGGAAAATAAATGAAAGCAATTTCATGCCTATATCTCGCTTGGTAGGGGCGAACTAGTTCTGGATCAGTGGATGTATATTTTTGGCACCGTATTTGCGATACCGCGTTTAAAATAGGGTCTGTTAGGTTAGAGGTAAGTAATTTTCTTACAAGTAAGTTAACCCCCAGTTTCCTGTGTGTTTTTGAAGAGATGAAATGTAGATCTTCACGGAAAAATATGGTTGTCTAGAAATTAAGATGACAGGAATCATGTTAAATGTACATTGAATATTGAGAATTTAACATTGAGGTCTATGGGAATTGGATTTACTTTGGTTCAACCTGAGATGGCAACCAATTAGATGCTTGAGATTTGAGACTGGTTTCCAATCTCAGTTTTTAAACTTTCAGCCTATATTTGCGTTCTGAATGGCCGGATGGTTATTACAGCAAGGAAAAGTGGAACCATTAACAAATCTTGTATGTTACTGTACAACTTTAACAAGGACAAGACTGTAAGTCTTCAGAAACTGTTTTGGTTTTCAGAACAAACATACATACAAATTTCTGGATCTCAACAACAAAGCCTGTACACAGATGCTTACACCAGAGTGAGTAACAGGTCAGTAATTCTTGCTCTATAAGCATATTTTAATTTTTCAAGCAGGTCAAATATTATTAAGTTGTTTGCCATTCAAATTACATTCTATATATTGAGTGAGCATTAATTTTTCACAATTCAAGCATGAAAAGTTCTTCTCTATGCTCACAGTCGCAAAAAACAAATGTTAAATAAATCTGGTAATGACTCCTTAATGATTCTGTTGCTTCTTAATTATTAATATAGGAGCAATGTTTTTCTATATATATTTCAACCAAATCATTCATAACAAATAATAACTCTTTAACACAAAACTGTGCTCTTAAGCTTTAAGAGCACATACTATCAAAAGAAGGATTCAATCTCAAAAATCAATAATAAATATACAAAAAAACTTATCTACAACATTTAAGACAACAGAGTAACTTAATATGAATACTGTTCTATTCTTTCAAAGGAAGATATGTTTACAAATTTTACATAGTTGATTCAGTGATAAGAATCTCTTCCAAAAATCCATTAGCAACATAACAGGTTTACCGGATTATTCCATAATAATAAAATTCATGGGCAAAGAGTGTAGATCCAGATCTAAATCTAATTTGTTTGCTTTTTGATTCATTAGTTTTATCTGACCATGAGCGAACAGTGTAGATCTTGACCAGACAGCAAGGATCGCACATGCAAAGCTAATGAAAACAAGAAGCAAATTAACTTAACACCTCAAAACAATTTGCATCATAGAAAACATATGCACAGCATACTTCAATGTACAGCTATAGCAATAAATTTACCTGAAAACAGGTTTCACACAAGTGTTTGAGCACAAGTTAGTTAACTACCACAATTTCTGAAGCTCTTCTTGGATGTGAAAATATACTGTATTCCTGTAAAGTATTTCTTGTATCACACACCACACCAAGTGTTTTCAATCCAGCACTATAATTTAAGTGATCTTGGTTGCACTGATCTGGTCAACAACCGTGCAAGTTCTGTCATATGCTGCTGATCATCTGTTTTTCCACAGGCCACTCTCTCAAAGTGCGAATTCAACTGGAAAAGAAAGATTTAAAACAATGCTGATAAAATTTCAAATCTCCTTGTAACAGAATCTTTGCATATTAATTGAATTCAAGCCAGTTGTTCCTGAGAAATTGGCTGGACAAATGTGGGACAGATGGAACAGTGACTGTTTTTTGGGAAGTTTTTCTGGTAGCTTAAAAATAATACACTTTCTACACTGACAACATTGACAGAGAGTCTACTACTTTTATCCACTGGTGGTATATATTCACAACTCTTTTCAGTTTGGCCAGTTTGGAAAAGTTGCTTGTTATTTAGATATCACAAATTTTTATGAAAATTTTCTACAGGACATATTTTTATCTTGCCAAACTTCAACTGTAAACATACCTTGAATTTTGGTTTGGTTGGAGATCTGTTGAACTGTATCCTCTTAATGGATTTCTTTGGCTGCTTCGTCTGTACAAAACACACAAAAAATTGTGTAAGTAATAAAAACTTATATAACTCTTTTTTCCATAGATAAACCTAAATTGCATGGGCGAACAATTAAGATCCAGATCAGCCGGCACATCTGTGCCGTCTGATCAGGATCTAAACTTTTCGCTTTTTGATTCATTACATTATTTGACCAAAATGCGACCAGTGCAGATCCTGATCAGACTACATGTAGATGATATATTCCAAGTACAGTGGGGCTCCGCTATATCTCGGTCCGTGGGGTCCATCCCCTCAAATCGCATTATTATCGGATCTGCGATATTCACGGGACAAAGAACTTATGCAATTCTTAGGTCCGTACATGTATTACTCAAAACATTTTACCGGTTATTGATAAATAAATCCTTTGTTTGCATTATCTATTATCTATTATCTAACATGTGCTATAAAATTATTACTTTGTGAATTTAACTCACAAAAGTTTATACTGTGGGCGTTCATCTAATGTGGAACTCATGTATTTGTTTGACCTGTACGCTGTTTTGAATGAAAACAATACGCTTGCAGTTATAATCTTTATTATTTTAATATTCAATCATCATTTCTTAAATAATATTGTAAAACATGTCAAATGTAGGCATGAGCTTCTCAAATTAGAAGCCAATTAACAACATCAAACACCTTTGTCATGCTATCTGCAGTGCCAGTAGGTGCGAAAAACAACCATTCAGTAACCATTTCGTGTACATGATTAGGTGGCAATAGGTGCCCCAGTGTTTGTACAACAATTTATTACTTAACAATTTTATGACAGTTTGATATTTTAATAAACGTAGGAAACACACAACAGTTCATAAAGAAACATTTTACAATTGTTTCAACGATTCTCGGTATGTTAATGAACGAGCTTCATTGTCTTTATCGATTAACGTGGTATTAACGTTGTTACTTCCCTTTTTTCCCCTTTCCAAATATACAACAAATGGCCATTGATAGAACTTTACTATCTTTTATGAAAAAAAAAAACAAAAAACAAGAAGCTGTGTTCGGAAAACACATATGCCCCCGGTAGCGAAGTTTGTAACGATACAAATTTTAAATGATAGCACAGTGTTAAAACTGCAACTAAAATCACAAGTTAGTTCTAAATAATGAAAATAACCGTCTGGTGCCAGAACCTGTACATGAAAAGAATTTATCATAACAAGAGCCAGTCGGAAACGACTGCATGCTCAACTATTTGAAGTCAGACATATTTAAGCACATTTAAAACTGGGCTTCATTTAAACTGGGGAGTGATTCAGGAGTTTATGACACCCAACACACATACATGAACAAAAGTTTCTTAATCCAAGTTAGGAAATCAATAAATTACAGTTACTTTATTATTGTAGTTTTTATAGAGGGTTTACACAACCCAGTCCATACACCCCTGATCCCGCACCCATCAACCCACTATCCCTGCCCACCTATAGTGATGTGGTGAGGTGTGGTGTAGTATAGTAAGGTATGGTATGCTGGTTGCTGTTGTTGGTGGTGTGGGTGTTGTTGGTATTGTTGTTGGTGTTGGTGATGTTGGTGTTGTTGTTGGTGTAGTTGTCAGTGTTGTTGTTGGTGTTGTCAGTTTTTGGTGTTGTTGATGCTATTGTTGTTGGTTGTTGGTGTTGTTAATGCTATTCTTGTTGGTGGTGGTGTTGTTGTTGGTGGTGTTGTTGACGGTGTTCTTGGTGGTGTTGTTGACGGAGTTGTTGGTGGTGTTGTTGACGGTGTTGTTGGTGGTGTTGCTGACGGTGTTGTTGGTGGTGTTGTTGACATTGTTGTTGACAGTATTATTGTTGGTGGTGTAGTGGGGTGGTGGTGGTGTGGTGTGAGATGGGGTGGTGTGGTGGGGGTGGTGGGGGTGGGGTGGTGGTGGTGTGGTGGTGGTGGGGGTGGTGGTGTGGTGTGGTGTGGTGTGGTGTGGTGTGGTATAGTATAGTATAGTATAGTATAGTATAGTATAGTATAGTATAGTATAGTATAGTATAGTATAGTATAGTATAGTATGTGGTATAGTATAGTATAGTATAGTATAGTATAGTATAGTATAGTAACCACTAGGCACTTTCACTAAAGTATGTTAAGTACATCTGTTTTAAACCTTTTCTATAGATTACCTTAGAAAAACACTAACATTGAAACTTTAACCATAATTTCTAAGTCTTAATTCTAATTTCTAAGCGAAAAAGGGCAAAAATCAAATAAAACAAGTTAACCATTTATATCCAAGTATAAAATGGGGAGATAATCCCAGAAAAAAGGTAGCCAGACTTACGTAACTTGTAAGGGTCATCATCTGTGCACTGTTAAGTATGTGTGTAAACTTTAATGCCAGATCTCTTTGTGGATATTGCGAAATATCCAACATGCCGAAATAAGTTAACCATTTTCTAAGTACAAAAAGGGGAGATAACACCAGAAATAAGGTACCCAGAGTTATGTAACTTGTCAGTGTCATGATCTGTGAACTGTTAAGTAAGTGTGTAAACTTTCATGCCAATGCTCTTTGTAGAAATTGAGAAATATCAAACTTGCCAAAAAATGTTAACCATTTATCTCTAAGTACAAATTGGGGAGAAAACTCCGAATTAAGATAGCCAGAGTTATGTAACTTGTCAGAGTCATACCCTGTGCACTGTATATTAAGTGTGTAAACTTTCATGCTAATGATCTTTGTAGAAATAGAAAAATATCCAACTTGACGAAACAGGTTAACCATTTTTCTAAGTACAAAAAGGGCAGATAACACCAGAAATAAGGTACCCAGAGTTATGTAACTTGTCAGGGTCATGACCTGTGAACTGTTAAGTAAGTGTCTAAACTTTCATGCCAATGCTCTTTGTAGAAATTCAGAAATGTCCAACTTGCCGAAAAATGTTAACCATTTATCTCTAAGTACAAATATGGGAGAAAACCCCGAATTAAGATAGCCAGAGTTATGTAACTTGTTAAGAGTCATACCCTGTGCACTGTATATTACGTTTGTAAACTTTCATGCTAATGATCTTTGTAGAAATGGAAAAATATCCAACTTGCCGAAATAGGTTAACCATTTTTTTAAGTACAAAAAGGGGAGATAACACCAGAAATAAGGTACCCAGAGTTATGTAACTTGTCAGGGTCATGACCTGTGAACTGTTAAGTAAGTGTGTAAACTTTCATGCCAATGCTCTTTGTAGAAATTCAGAAAGATCCAACTTGCCGAAAAATGTTAACCGGACGGACGGACGGACGGACGGACGTACGGACGGTTCAATCACTAGATGCCGGGGGCATAAAAAACGGGGTCCAAGGGTCCACCGCGTTATATTGGATTTCGCGATATAGCGGAGCTCCACTGTATTAAGTTAATAGGACAAGTATTTTCAAAGTTAAAGGCAACATTAAGTTTCATATTAAAGTTGGGGGACTACCTGATGACGGCACTGCCGCCGTCGAACAATAGGATCCCTATGTGTCTTCCTGCTATAGCAGGTATCACAAAAAGTAGTTAAACAAAGCTGTGAACTAACAAGAGGGCCATGATGGCCCTTTATCGCTCACCTGAGTACAACAAAGTTCTTATTAGTAACAGTGACCAAGACCCCGAGATGAGCCATATTCGAACTCATCCGAGAAATCATTGGGACAAACATCCTGACCAAGCTTCATGACAATCGGAGCAAAAATGTGACTGCTAGAGTGTTAACAAGAAAATTCTATTTTAAGTAACAGTGACCTAGTTTTTGGACCCAGATGACCCATATTCGAACTATTCCAAGAAATCATTGGGACAAACACCCTGACCAAGTTTCATGACAATCGGACCAAAAATGTGACCGCTAGAGTGTAAACAAGAAAATTCTATTTTTAGTAATAGTGACCTAGTTTTTGGACCCAGATGACCCATAACCGAACTTGTCCAAGATATCATTGGGACAAACATCCTGACCAAGTTTCATGACAATCAGAGCAAAAATGTGACTACTAGAGTGTTAACAAGAAAATTCTATTTTTAGTAACAGTGACCTAGTTTTTGGACCTAGATGACCCATAACCGAACTTGTCCAAGATATCATTGGGACAAACATCCTGACCAAGTTCCATGACAATCAGAGCAAAAATGTGACTGCTAGAGTGTTAACAAGAAAATTCTATTTTTAGTAACAGTGACCTAGTTTTTGGACCTAGATGACCCATATTCGAACTCGTCAGAGATATCATTGGGACAAACATCCTGACCAAGTTTCATGACAATCAGAGCAAAAATATGACTGCTAGAGTGTTAACAAGAAAATTCTATTTTCAGTAACAGTGACCTAGATTTTGGACCCAAATTACCCATATTCGAACTCGTCCGAGAAAGCATTGAGACAAACATCCTGACCAAGTTTAATGACAATCAGAGCAAAATTGTGACCTCTAGAGTGTTAACAAGAAAATTCTATTTTTAGCAACAGTGACCTTGTTTTTGGACCCAGATGACCCATATTCGAACTCGTCCGAGAAATCATTGGGACAAACATCCTGACCAAGTTTCATGACAATCAGAGCAAAATTGTGACCTCTAGAGTGTTAACAAGAAAATTCTATTTTTAGCAACAGTGACCTTGTTTTTGGACCAGATGACCCATATTCGAACTCGTCCAAGAAATCATTGGGACAAACATCCTGACCAAGTTTCATGACTATCGGAGCAAAAATGTGACCGCTAGAGTGTTAACAAGATAATTCTATTTTTAGTAACAGTGACCTAGTTTTTGGACCCAGATGACCCATATTCGAACTCGTCCGAGAAATCATTGGGACAAACATCCTGACCAAGTTTCATGACAATCGGACCAAAAATGTGACCGCTAGAGTGTTAACAAGAAAATTCTATTTTTAGTAACAGTAACCTAGTTTTTGGACCCAGATTACCCATATTCGAACTCGTCCGAGAAATCATTGGGACAAACATCCTGACCAAGTTTCATGACAATCGAGGCAAAAATGTGACCGCTAGAGTGTTAACAAGAAAATTCTATTTTTAGTAACAGTGACCTAGTTTTTGGACCCAGATGACCCATATTCGAACTCGTCCGAGAAATCATTGGGACAAACATCCTGACCAAGTTTCATGACAATCGGAGCAAAAATGTGACAGCTAGAGTGTTAACAAGAAAATTCTATTTTTAGTAACAGTGACCTAGTTTTTGAACCCAGTTCACCCATATTCGAACTCGTCTGAGAAATCATTAGGACAAACATTCTGACCAAGTTTCATGACAATCAGAGCAAAATTGTGACCGCTGGAGTTTTAACAAGAAAATTTTATTTTTAGCAACATTGACCTAGTTTTTGGACCCAGATGACCCATATTCGAACTCGTCCGAGAAATCATTGGGACAAACATCCTGACCAAGTTTCATGACTATCGGAGCAAAAATGTGACCGCTAGAGTGTTTACAATATAATTCTATTTTTAGTAACAGTGACCTAGTTTTTGGACCCAGATGACCCATATTCGAACTCGTCCAAGAAATCATTGGGACAAACATCCTGACCAAGTTTCATGACAATCGGAGCAAAAAAGTGATCGCTAGAGTGTTAACAAGAAAATTCTATTTTTAGTAACAGTGACCTAGTTTTTGGACCCAGATGACCCATATTCGAAGTCGTCCGAGATATCATTGGGACAAACATCCTGACCCAGTTTCATGACAATCGGAGCAAAAATGTGACCGCTAGAGTGTTAACAAGAAAATTCTATTTTTAGTAACAGTGACCTAGTTTTTGGACCCAGATGACCCATATTCGAACTCGTCCGATAAATCATTGGGACAAACATCCTGACCAAGTTTCATGACAATCGGAGCAAAAATGTGACTGCTAGAGTGTTAACAAGAAAATTCTATTTTTAGTAACACTGACCTAGTTTTTGGACCCAGATGACCCATAACCGAACTTGTCCAAGAAATCATTAGGACAAACATCCTGACCAAGTTTCATGACAATCGGAGTAAAAATGTGACCCCTAGAGTGTTAACAAGAAAATTCTATTTTTAGTAACAGTGACCTAGTTTTTGGACCCAGATGACCCATATTCGAACTCGTCCGAGAAATCATTGGGACAAACATCCTGACCAAGTTTCATGACAATCGGAGCAAAAATGTGACCGCTAGAGTGTTAACGAACTAAGTGTGGACGGACGACGGACGGACGACGGACGACGGACATTCATCGATCCTAATAGCTCACCCTGAGCCAGCTCAGGTGAGCTAAAAATGTAAAGAACTACCCAAACACTTGACAATTAATCATGGCAAACTAAGGAAAACTTTATCAGCCATAAAGGAGTATTGGGCCCAAAATTATAAAACTAAATCTGGAGATCTGTCTCAAATCTCAAGCATCTGATTGGCTGAAATGGCTTTTAGACTGTTTCCGATCTAAGTTTTATGATCTTGGGCCCTGCTGTTTAAGTAGTACTAAGTGTAAAGCCTTACCAAGTTAAGTTTATGAGGAAGATTGAATTGTTCTTCGGTCTCTCTGTCTGGCAATGTCTCCTTGATAATAGATGGTGGTGAGAACAGAATACTCGTGTCCCCTATCAATGACTTGCTCTGAAATAAACATTTCAAACTAGAGCTACATGTATCGATGAATGTGATGAATGTGATTAACCATTTACTCTATATACATGTACTAGTATCATACGTGCAACCAGTATAGTTCCAGATCATCCGGCCACTGCTGATCAGGATCTACACTGTTCGCCCAGGCCGTTAAGGTACATATGCATATAATTCGGAATGGGTTAGTACCCCCCCACACCCCTTCCCCCCAAACCACCGTTTTGTATGAGGAGACATCAAAATTGTGTCCCAGCTTGAAAACTGTATTACTAATTCATTTCACAAGATTATTAAGAATCCTGAATTCCATTCCTCACAAATATTTCATGTTACTACAATTTCATCGGTATTTTGAGGCTTTTTATAACAAGAGCTGTCAGAGGAGACAGCATGCTCGACTATTCGAATCATTTGAAACAAATGCAATTTGAAGATTAAAACAATAACAACTATGGCCATACATTCATGTGCAATCAGGAAAAATATTTACAAGTGAATGGTACGGGAGAAATTCTTTTCAAATAACAGAAATAATTCCTAAATGTACCATAAATATTAAACTGAATAGGGGAATAACTATGAAATATTTCTGAATTTGTTAGAAAACTTGTTAGTAATTTTTTATTAGAGACATTTACTTTTAGTCAAATATCAATCACTTCAGTAATGTTACAGAAAAAGAACTGAAATGAAAATATAATGGTAGTTTGAAGTTGATACCTTAAGTATTTGCAAAGTTATCGATGAAGTGCACTTAAGTGAAAATATAAGTGAAACTAGAAATGTGTCCATAGGACACGGATGCCCCGCTATGCATCATTTTCAGACACTCAAGTGCAATGATGGGAATAATAAGCGATACACTGCCCTTTCATGGTGAACATTTGTGTCAAGTTTTTTTGAAATCCCTCCATTTATAATGAAGTTACAGCCTGGACAAGAAAATTCTATTTTTGGTAACAGTGACCTTGACCTTGGACCTTCAGGCTTGGGTATTGTGCGGACACACTGCCTTTTCATGAACATTTGTGCAAAGTTATTTTAAAATCCCTCCATTTATAACAAAGTAACAGCCAGGACAAGCTAATTCGATTTTTAGTAACAGTGACCTTGACCTTTGACCTACAGGCATGGGCATGGTACGTGACACACCGCCCTGTCATGGTGAACATTTGTGTCAAATTATTTTGAAATCCTTCCATTCATAACAAAGTTACAGCCTGGACAAGAAAATTCTATTTTTAGTAACAGTGACCTTGACCTTGGATCTACAGGCATGGGTATTGTGCGGACACACCGCCTTGTCATGGTGAACATTTGTGCCAAGATATTTTGAAATCCCTCCATTCATAACAAAGTAACAGCCTAGACAAGAAAATTCTATTTTTAGCAACAGTGACCTTGACCATTGACATACAGGCTTGGGCATGTACGTGACACACCGTCTTGATATGGTGAACAATTATATCAAGTTATTTAAAAACCCAATAAGAAATAACAAAGTTACAGAGCGGACACGATTTTGCAAGAAAATTCTATTTTTAGTAACAGTGACCTTGACTTTGGACCTACAGGCATGGGTATTGTACGCGACACACCGCCTTGTCATGGTGAACATTTGTGCCAAGTTATTTTGAAATCCCTCCATTCATAACGAAGTTAAGGGCCGACTGTATATTTTGCTTAACACAAAATGTAAGCGAAAAAGGGGCATAATTTGAAAAATATTGGAAGAAGGGTTATGGGTCTTGTTGGTTATGATGTAGATTTTGATGGTGAAAATATATTTCAAGTTTCAAGGCAATATCTCAATTAGTTTTAAAGTTAGAGGCAAAATGCATATTTTGCTTGACACAAAATATAAGAAAAAAGGGGCATAACTTGAAATATATTGACAGCAGAGTTATGGGTGTTGTTGGTAATGATGTAGAATTTGATGGTGAATATATATTCCAAGTTTCAAGTTGATATCTCAAGTAGTTTATAAGTTATGGACCAAAGTGCATATTTTCCGTAACGCAAAATTTAAGTGAAAAAGGGGCATAACTTGAAAAATATTGGAAGCAGAGTTATGGGTCTTGTTGGTAATGATGTAGAATTTGATGGTGAATATATATTCCAAGTTTCGAGTTGATATCATAAGTAGTTTTCAAGTAATGGACCAAAGTGCATTTTTTGTTTAACGGACGCCGACACCGGGGCGAGTAGGATAGCTCCCCTATTCTTCGAATAGTCGAGCTAAAAAGTTCTGACACTTGTCATTTCAAACAAATTGTTCTGATATGCTGATTTTTTTTTTCTATGAAATGAAAGCAGGTCAGATCCTACATGTTTTTTGTCAAGCTATACAAACCATATGCTTAATGTGACATACCTGACCTTTAAGTACTAACCTCGACACCAACCTGACATAGTAAGAAACTGTTTTTGCAGACATAAAAGGAACCAATCCAGTCGATCAAGCATACAATATTAAATATTTCAAAGAGAACTTACAGGGGTTTCTGGGGAGAGCAGCAGTGACTCTGAGCTGGGATACAGTGGCGTGGTGCTTGGTGCTGTCCTGGTGGTTGGCCATTTTTGATTCAGAGACTGACGAGCCCTTCTCAGCGATGAAGGAGGCTGTAAAGGACAAGATTTCTGAGGCCTAAAGAAATACTCAGGTTTCCATTTACATGCAACCTGAACTCTGAAGGTCAGACAGAAGTTTTCAATTTGTTCACAAATACAGGCAGTTAAAATATGTCGCCAACTAGGATTAATCCTTTACTTCATTGATAAGGCTTACATCACATATAAGCCTGTAATTAGTACAATCTGTTCAAGATCTACACAGTTTGCTCCTTTGTCAGAAATAACCGTGTGAATCTCAAAGCCACTAGTGTAGATCCTAATCAGACTGCAAAGATGGGCATATGATCTCATTCTGGATTTACATTGAATTTTCTGTACTATATGGGCACTAGGCTATGTTGTTTACAGCTAACTTTGAAATTTTTAATATTTTTGACCTGCAAACAGTTCTCTACATGTTCAAACATCTTAAGTAGTGATCAAAATGTTCTCAACACAAGTTTTAAATAAAACGACAGCTATGGAACTGTGACATGTAACAAGGTAAAACAAAACTTGTTAAGAATTTCAAACCTGTCTGTTTGCTGCTTGTTTCTTTGGTATATGAGCATCGATTATTGCTGCAGTTGACATGTCAGCCTCATACCCCGTGTCCTCTCTAATCATAGCTTCTACATCATCCAGCTGACCTGGACTCTAAAACATGAAGTGTTCTTTGTTTATTATTAATGTTAACTTGTGTTTGTCAACATCTACTAGTAAAACTTTCTTTGGTTACTATTTATGTATGGCAGCTTTTTATTCTCCTCTTAAATACGAGAACGATTTGTTACAATATGAATCTTTGATATTTAAATTCATACTGTGATATTGATCTGGATCTACACATGTTGCCACAAGTTATAAACCGAATCCATGAAGAAAAAGATTAAGTTTTGTAAAACTTCAGCAACTATACTTACATTAAGCCTGAGCATATGTGACTGCCTGATCATCTCGAGGGCAGTTTTGAATGGGGTGGGGGTTCTGGGGGTAAGGTGCGTCTGTGGTAAAGCTGGTGTATGGCTAACACTGAAACTGAAAAACCGAAGCACAATATAGAGGATATTTGTGTTTACCAGTCTAAGATCAGGTTTTGAGAAAGTTGCCGGACCGTTGGACATGTCCGGTAAAACCAGACCGGTCCGATAATATTTTTCCAAATTCTGAACCTTATGTCCGGCACAATTCAGTCCTTTATTTTCTGATAACGACTGAGTAAGAGTCTATCCGTCTGGCACGAATACCGGGATTTATCAAGTCCGATCAAGACCAAGACCGAGTTTTCTCCCTTGAATAAAAGAAAATGTCAAATGAGTTTCGACGTTTCTTTTTAAAGTTTCCAATCAAATTCTAGATTAATTTGCCATATGCGACCTTCGACCTTGTACAAAGAAAATGTCGTTCTCGCGGTATTACGATGATGCTACACCATGCGAAAAAAAAAAACGGAAAAAAACTGATGAAAAATGAAAAGCAAAACAATAGGAATACGAGTCCAAGCGCCCGCAGGGTAAATTTGTTTAAAAAATGGAGAAATGGACGCCTGTAGTTACTTTTCGATGAGAATAGTTTCGATGAGACAATATTTGATGACACTGAAGAAATTGTACCCAGTTCTAATGTACGTCCAGTGGAATCCAGACCATCCAATTCTTTTCCACATACTCGATTGACATGTTTTGTGATAAGGACTCTAATTATGATGATGGCTGTTAAGATAATTATGAATGTTTTGATTTCCAGACAGAGTCCATCAATCTGGATAAACTTATGTTTAATGTAAGAGAATAAAAATGTTACAGAAACCTTTAAAGGATGTTGTGTCTTTAATTTAATACGCAAACACAAATATACATATATTTGAAAAACAATTTGGTCAGACAAAATTTCTTTTGGTCAGACACGAGTTGGAAGTTTGTCTGACCGAATGTCAGACAAAGTTTTCAGCAGTTTCGCGAAGCCTGTAAGATAGAAATATATTTCACCAAGTGAGCTCCGGAAACATATTATCATGAGTGAAATATATTTCCCATCTTCTGCACATGCTTTTTGCATCTTTGCTTTGCTAATAAACTTAAACCAGGCATATCGCTTCAGGGGTTTTTTTCCTTAACAAACTGACGCCGATAGTCGGCGTCTTCCCCCAGGGAAAAAATTCCCCAACATAAATTTTTTCCCCAACCAAAATCACTTTCCCCCTTGTAAAGTGATAATTTTTTTTAGCAAAACGTAAACAGAAGCTTAATTTATAGTTATGTTTAATCTATTTCATCTAAAATCTGCAAAATTTTCACGAATATTTGTTAGAAATTAGGTACGTACGCAACCTATAGTATTAGTTGTGGAATGTTACTAAATTTAGATTCGCTACGTCACAGACACTGTATCCTGGTCGTCAACTTTAACATTACTGGTACTGGATTATCGTCGTGTTGGGAATTCTGCCTGCCAGTTTTAAGTGGATTTTACAACAGTTGAGTACTGATAGCGAGCGTACCGCCGTAAATTACAGCTAAAATACAACTCGTCCGCCGAATTTCTCGATAACATACGTCGCGGACTTCCGAAAAAGAAAATCACAACCATCAACGTAGACAGTCTAGTAAATTTAAACCCCGCCTATAATCTTTCATGTAACACCGTTTACGATTAGATAGTAAAACATGTTTTGCTTAAACAATAAGCTCCGCCCACTATAAAAATACCAACAAGTCGATTAAATGCATGCGCGCGCCCGTCTAATTATCGCCGAGGAATGTATTCTGACACCGGGCAAAAAGAAGAATCTGTTGTTTTGATAATTGGCAATTAATTGAAGATTAACTAAGTAAATTGCTAGTTGTCGTATATTGTCTTCGTTCTGCTTTTAAACGGATGTGGCTTGTTTGCACTGTCAGGTAAAACGATGAAAAATGCCAAATACGAACAACAGAATACGGCGCCATGTTTCTATCACAAAAATACGAACCGTCAGGTGAAACACACATTCAAAATTGTGCCGGGCAATAATTTTTGTCCCAAGAATTTTATATCCTGTATCTTCCGGAGTATTAATTGAAGTCCAAATTTACGATGTGACCCACAACTACAATAAAATTAATTATCACGACATTTAAAAGTCAAAGTACCGTGTAATTTTATGATCATTTATCATCGTTCGTCGCATGTTGTAGTAGCATGTGCGTATCAGGGGGTGGGGGAGATTGCTTGAACCCTCCTTTTGAGCAGCAATATTTAATTTTCTTGGGGAATTCAACAATTGAGTTGGAAATTATCAATAACTACCCAAGTACTGGCCGAAACAAAAGATTTCTGGAAATATTGCATCCGAAATGATTTTGATTCAGAGTACACAATAAATGGATACATTTTAAGCATGCTCCGAAAGTGAACAAGTATAACTTATTCTTGTACTGTTTAAAAACAGATAACAAAGATACATGCATCTGTATGCTAAATAGACAGCTTGGTAATGAAAGCTAAAGTAAAAAATGAAAGACAGAAGCATAAACTTGAGTATAAACATTCACTGTAGCTTATACAAGAAAGAGTGTATAATAACTAAAATTTCCCCAAATTTGTATTTTTCACGCATTTTTCCCCTTTTGACCAGCGTCCAGCGTCTTCCCCTCTTCCTTAAAAAAACCCCTGCGCTTCTTAACGGAAACGAAACCCTATAAGCCCTAGCCATAAAAAACACATTTATTGTCAAAATGCTAATTTTTTATTCATTATTGAAGGTTTGATTCACAAAGTGTTCGCATTTTTATTATTCTAAGAATCATTGAGGTTCTTTGTTATCCTTACAACAATATTTCAGACAAGATATTGCCACCAAGCATAATTAAGCTTTTCCTTATTTTCTTTAAGGGAAAATATAAATTGAGTGCATAAAGCCCCAGAGGACACAAGTGACCCTTGAAACAGAAAACAACAGAGACTAAACTAGAATGTGTCATTGGACACTGATGCCCCAATTGCTGCAACATTTGTTTTCACAAAGGGCCATAACTCTGGTAAAAAAGGCTGAAAAAATCCTTTCTTTACAATCATCTACACCTCCTGCTTGAAAATCTGTGGAAGTTTGAAAGAAATCCGCCTGATAGTTTAGGAGGAGTTGATGCTACAAGATTTGGAAGATGTACGTACAGACAGATTGACGAGTAGTCTCAGTAAGTTAGGGGATGGTTATTTCTCGCGACATTACTGACCATATGCTATTAAAATGGAAAAGTAGCCATTTTGTTGTTTCAAGCCAAGAATCCTCCTTTTATTTTTCATAACCCCCGCCCCTTCCACATTGTACTTTGAAAGATAATGAAATCCCTGAATACCCAAGCTCAATGAATTGACTGAAATATTACCTGTTTGTCACCTTGACATCTGGTGTGTTTAGTATGGAACCGTGACCCGATGTGTCAGAAGATTCCCGTTTACTTTGACATACTGGAGTAGACGTCACTTTCCCAAAGGGTATCTCAGGAGAATTCAGAAACTGAAAAGATGACAGATGTCCTTTATTGAATATAAATTAAGCATAAAATACATTTAACCAGCTCTGCATTTATTACATGTACCTTAGTAATGTTTATCCTTTACTCCATATACATGCATTTTATCACGTGTGATCAGTGGAAATCCAGATCAGCTGGCCCATCTGATTTAAGGTGGATGTTGCTCACCCAGTTTTGACGTCAAAAATTAAACATTGTCCAAATCTTATGAAATTTGGCCAGAATAATGTGTGATGATCGCTTAATTGAAATATGCAAAATTTTTCTGATTGCCGACGACGGTTATTAAAAACAACGCCATGTATGAAGGCTCCCTAATTTCCTTCATTTTTCCCTAAACGTAGAGATTTAACTATGTCCTTTACGCCAAAATGACACAAAATTTGCATTGAACATACCTTAAGTATAAAAGGGAAACAAGTTAAAAATAAAAGCTGTTTTGTGAGGTTGGCCTTAGCAACAGTAAAAAGTTGACATAAACACTAAAACTAATGTTACCTGTGATGGTGAGAAAGGCAGGTTCTTGATGGGAGTTCCTTTAGGAGTCAAAGATCCCTGCCTATGAGGCATGTCATATTCACATTCACTAGAGACATCTGTCTCCCTCTCTTTAGTGTCCATTTCACATACTTTGTTATATGCAATACCACTGCAAGTTTCAACTGTAGGCTCCTCAGCCTTGTCCTGATACTGTTTAAACAAATTTCTTCCAGGATCAATGTTTTCTTTTCCTAGAAGCTCACTACATGAACTGTCTATTTCACTGAGCCTTGTGTAAATCTCTGATCTTTCTGGGGTTTTGAAGTAATCCATTGGAAATGCTCTTGTGTTGCTTCTCTTCTGACTGGACTGTAAACCATATAAACATCTGAATATGAACGTTTTAAAAATAAAATAGAAGACTTAAACATAAGGCATGCCCTGATCGAAATTCTGTACACCTTGCTAAAATCAGAACAGCCTGCTCTAAGTTATGAGCTACTTGTATGTATACATTATTTAGCATGATTTAACCAGCCACTGTATATACAACTATGACCTAACTAACAATTAAACCAAAATTTAACTCGACATTTGAAGTAGAATTCATGGATGCAACACTGTCTAACTGAGATGAACCCTTGTACTGTTCTGGGACAGAAAAACAAAACACTCGCTCTACATGTACATAACCAAACCGCTGGCCGCATGAACATACACACATTTTTTAATATACTTGGTGGAAAAGTAAAAAAACTGAGTTTTAATATATATATATTTATATTTTGTTTAAACTAATCTTCCACTTCAATATAATACTAGATGGGTATTATAGTTGAACACTTGTGTCATCCTCTGATACTTTGTCAGAATAAAAAAAACTTTTAAATAAATATTAACAATTGGCAAAGTTATAGCCAACATTAAGATTTTGTGATGGACAGACTTACAAAGCAATCCCTATGCATATCCTAATCTTCAAAGGGGCAACACAACAAGCATATTTTGTAACAGTTTTGAAATGTGTCAATGTCAAGACATTTCTCTATTGCATTTATTGTCTGATGAAAATTAATATTTCAGTTCAATTTCATTTAACATTGTACAATGATG
Organism: Corbicula japonica; assembly: GCA_038501625.1. Classification (NCBI taxonomy): domain Eukaryota; kingdom Metazoa; phylum Mollusca; class Bivalvia; order Venerida; family Cyrenidae; genus Corbicula; species Corbicula japonica. The sequence continues at coordinate 927,266 of JAZAYU010000047.1, forward strand.
ACTTATCATTATCTACTTACATGCTTCCGTTTGCGATTTCTGCAGAGTATGGCTGGAGCACTAAATCTCGATGTAACAGGTGATGTTATTGAAATCAACTGTACTGGGCTCTTCAACTGGTTGATAGCATGACCATCAAATCTGTACTCTGCAAATAAAATTTAATATGATCGTACAAAATGGTACATTGCATCACTATGTTTCTATGCATCTGCCATTTATAATTAAACTAACACCTGCTATGATCTAGCAAATTAGGGATGAATTTTTAATGGCGGCAAATTACCAAATGAATTCATCTCTACATTTGAATCCATCCATTTTGATAACTAATGAAAAACTGTGAAAGTATCATTTAACATTGCAGGACAAATTTTTGTGCAAAAGCTGCAAATGATATATTCACATGAGCATAAATTTTTACAAATTAATTTCTACCACCAAGTCACACTGTAGAATAATGAAAATAAGCGCATACGCTTATTTTTGAATTTGTGACGCTTTTATGCGTTTATATTTCGATATGCGCTAAAGCTGCGGAATATGCGCTTATATTTAAGCTGCTGAATATGCGCTTATATTTGATATGCGCTTATAGCTTAGATTGACTGAATATATGCTTATTTTTTAAACAAAATAACACTAAAAGACACGCATGCATCAAACATTATCAACACTTTTGCTGTCTGAAGAGGAAATACGTGTTTGAAAATGCATGTTTATTTACAAATTTACAATAGATCATCACATTTTTTTTCAATGCTGTAAGTTTTCCGAGTTTTTGGGCTAGTTTTTTCTGCAGTTTCATCCATTGTTTATTTTATAACACAAAACTGCGTATGCACAAAATTATTACTTCAAGCCACATAAATATTACCAAACATTGATAACTATAATACTTTATTCATAATTTTATTGTACTTGAACAAAAGAATAAATGGTTCACTTTCATAGTAGCAATGCGAGTTGTTCACACCTTTCTGACTAATACCGTTTATTGATCATTGTTAACGATACAGGTATACTGTAATTATCTTTAATTAAAAGACGGATTTAGCACCCAGCTTAACAAAACTTAAGCAAACACTGAGCAATTTAGGTATGCATATATGCGCTTATTTTTGGGATATATTTTACATGTAAGGGATGGGTATGCGCTTATTTTTAGGTTATAGTTTTCTGTAAGAGATATGTGGGTTTACTTTCAGTATGAGCTTACTTTCGATTATGCGCTTATTTTCGAGATTCTACAGTATAACAGGGTGTAATTTTTCTGAGGTTTAACCTCCCAAATTAACTCTAGTGCAAAATATGAGAATTTCTAACTTGTGTAAAATATAATGATTACACATTAACTGTTTTCAAATAAAATGTGCACATAGTTTCAGATGCTTACTTTTCTCTTCTATGGCAGTAAACTTGATTGGAGTGACGCCAGTTTCTGTGTCTGTGCCATGAACTAGGTCCAATGAGTTCAGACCACTGAACCCACGGCCCAACTGTATATCTACTGACTTTGACCTGGAAAAACAATCAGTTTATAAATGGATGTTCCTTGATTGAGTTTGGTAGCTGGCTAGAAAAAACATTATTTTAACATAAGTTAGCTATTGCATCCCTAGGCCGCCTATTAAGCACAAAGAAAAAGTTGTGCTTGATTTTTTGCAAACTATCACCATAATTGAAAGAAAATTTCACATTACTAACCATTAAATAAAGCAAATTTTTCTTATTTTTACAATGGTCCAACCTGAAGAACTTTTGTTTGCAGCTGCTTTACTGCATACAAACAATATTTTAGGGATAGCCTTATTCAAATTTAGCTTGTAGTTGCCCATAAGTTATTTTCAGGGTGAATAGCTGTTTTGTTATTAGCCAGAATACAGTAATCTGTAAACAGTTTCATACTTGACAATACAAAGAAAATTAAGTCATATCAAAATGTGCTGTAGTTAGTGTATTTTCTGTTAGTTTTAGGGACTAAGATTTCAAACCTTGTATCCAACCCGGAGTTGCCAGTGTGTGTCTGGAAGAGCTGAAGAGGTTTTAACCTCTGTCGATCCTCCGTGTCTGGCTCAGGCTGGAACAGCTGTACCGGCTTCAAGTCCAGACCACTGCCATACATAACTGGCACAGGTCGTATACTGTGACCCTGCTCCACAGAATCCGGGGTGAAAGGGTTAAAGATCATCTCCTGGTCATTTAAAATCTGCACATCTGTATCGGCCTCAGATTCGTATCTTTTCTTCATTGTAGAGTTCCAGTGGTTCTTTATAGCATTATCTGTTCTATATAAAAACAAATGGTTCTGGTTCACACAGGAGTTGAAGCATTCATGTTTTTCTATCGATCAGAAATCAGAAAATAATTGCTTAAAGTTGCTTTCAGTGGTTAAAAGATGACCTTGAAGATGGATAAAGTACTCCATATATATATAAGCCATTTAATCACATGTGTGACCAGTGTAGATCCAGATCAGCTGTCACATTCCTGCTGTGCAGATTCTGATCAGATGGCACAGACATGCTGACTGATCTGGATCTACACTGTTCGCCATGGGATAACTGCCTTATCCCATGGGGTAAAGGGTTAACTATTTCGTGTTGCTCGTTTTGATTCTCATCTGTTTGCATTTTTTAGTTTTAATTTAAAACATAATGAAGTAAAACCCGTGGGCTTTTAGATATATGTTTAGTTATAACAGTACAATCTAACATGAACAATAGTATCTATTAGAATAGAGTATTTCTAAGGTACATAAGAATACTAATAAATGCAGTTTACCTCCCAGGTAAGAATTTAGCGATTTCTGCCCATCTGTTACCCAGAGTCTGGTGAAGTTGGTATATCAGTGTGTCTTCTTCCTCACTCCAGGCACACTTTTTTATGTCAGGATTTAAATGGTTGTGCCACCTTTAAAAAATTTCAAATGCTCATTTTTTATTCCAAATAATTCAATGATATCCCTACAAGAATAAAATACAGATCTGATTTTCTCAGGTTCCCAAAGAGTTCATACTTCTAAGAAAGAATACATAATGTTTGTGCCTTAAAACATGGTTTTGCTATTATAACATTTAGTGAACAACTTTTCACAAATAAATAAAAATTTCCTTAGTGCCCATTTCATGCTATGAACTCTTGTTTGCTTTTTAATTTAATACTTACATTAACCACAGCAACATACAAGATCAATCAAAAGCCAGTTACCTCTCTCTGCACTGTTTACCAGTGCGTCCATTTAAGTATTTGGAGACGACCGTCCACTTTTTCGAGCCAAACTGTGTCACCAGTTGAACTACTTTTTCGTCTTCCTAAAAAAGGCATAATTCATTTTTCCTACTAAATTAAATTAAGTTATGCATCCATCTAAGTAATTTTTTTTTACTTAGACTTATAATATAAAAATATATATCAAATTAAATAAATTAATTGCAAACAGTATCTATTCAGATTAATTAGACACAACAGGACGATACTATTATTATACACTTAGTAAACATACTAAACAATTAACAGATGTGTGGTTTTGAGGATAATGACTTAGTAAGGTGTAAATTCACTAAATTGTATTTTTGTTTCAATGAAAATAGCATGATACTGTATTGTGATACAATGCAGATTTCGTGATAATATTGTGATATATTTCCGGCAGCGACACCTAAATCTGTTACTCACCTCAGGTGTCCAAGGCCCTTTGATAAGATCTGGGTTGAGAACCTTGTACCAGCGGTGTTGACACTGGAGATCAGTCCGGTCTGGGAAATATCTAGATACAAGCTTCCAGTTGTTTGATCCAACTTCTTCAACCACTTGCTTCAATTTTTCATCCTGAAAATACAACCGAATCAATGCTTCAGTTACTTAACCGCACATTGCTTGAACATCAGCAACTTCTTTTTGAATTAAAATTGTAGGTGTGTCTACCGAAAGTGTCAACTTAACCCTTAACTCCATTTATAATTGGTTTTAACTTTGAAGTGTTTTGGACCAGTGAAGATCCAGATCAGCTGGAACATCTGTGCCATCTGATCTGGATCTTCACTGGTTGCTTTTAGGTCCTTTTTTATAACCTCACTAACTCTGATAGTATAGTTTCAATGAGATCATTATTATCATTATGTTACCTCCTCTTTTAGCCAGCGCCCTCTGTTGATGATTTTCTTGAGTGGTTTACCAGAGTGAGGAAGTTGTTGACAAGCAACTAGATATGATTCTGGAGGAGATTCATCATTGTCTTCATCACTGCTGTAACCATTTCTTCCAGTTACGCTACAAAAATGCCGAACATCTGCATCATAGCTATTCCATTGCTTTTAAAGAAATGGCGGCTAGATTGCACTTTAGCGGGCGCAGGTCGGCCATGTTGTTGTTTACAATGTCAGCCATTTTGAATCTCCTGTCAAAAAGCCTGGCGGCGTTTGAGCGATATAAAGCAGGGGTGTGGGGGCGGTAGCCCCCATAAAAAACAATTACTAGACTCAGTTACGTGAATATTCGCGTAAATTAGCGCCCGCTAAAGTGCAGTACTCCCGAAATGGCCAACACAGCCACCAAGTCAGTATACATAATTTTTTCGTATACTGTTGTTAGGGTAAAGGGCTACTAATAGCCAATTAAATTAAATTATGGGAGAGTGGGATTCTCGAAGAGGTGGCTGACCTGGTCATATGTTCAAACCAAATGTTAGGGTAATGTTGATTTATTTATTCTAAAGTTTATGACATTGAATTTTAATTAGCCTTACCAGAATTTTCTTTTCTGTGTGGTCAAATACAATGAGATACACGTGTTTAAACCGTAAAACAGCGCCATTTTTACCAAAATTCCATAATCGAAAGCACTAAATTCCACGGAACGTTAAGCATTTTACCACGAGCTTTGCTTGATAACAATGACGTCATAAAGACGCACGTGTAAATTAGACAAAATTTGGGCCCTACACGCAGGTTATTATAAAATGAACACTTCGATATTTGTCAATTTTTTTTTTCGTCTTACCTATTTTCGTCCGAACTGGAAGCCATCTTGGCAATGGAAATGTGTGAAATGCATCATTTGATGAAAATATACTGTGTTTAATTAGTTGCGTTATGAAATAGACCAGTAGACAAAGAAATATATGGACACAAATTGTGTTTGTTTTCTATGGCGGAAGTCTGAATATTGCGCGCTGTTGATGACGTTTCAGCTGTGTGTCAGTCATTGGTCAATCAACGAACTTCCTTTCATGGTTATGTAGCGGAAAGAATTATATTTACGGAACGAACTCGTCTATAGATGACGATAATAATAATAGTAAATCAAATCTAAATTGTCCATGTTGTTATAAACAGTCACTTGAATTTTTTTATATTATTTTCTTTTAAAATCGACCGTTAATTCTCATAATAATACTGCGTGTCCCGATACCTTTCACACAAAGGATTGATTCGCAAGTCAACTAGATCAAAAACAGTGTTTTTTTCTGTTTAAATCGGGGGTTTTGCTTTTATTTTATGCTTTTCGGTGAATTATAGAATTTTCCCGGTGAAATAAAAGTGTTATTTAACTGTTTTAAAATAGTGGAATTTCATTTTTATTTTCACTGCTTTTTATACTGGCGCGCATGCGCCAGTATTAACTAAAGATGCTGTGAACTCTGCGACGCGCAGTCCTTAACTTCGGGTGTATCATTGCGACCACGAGAGCGTATCAAGTAAGTGGTCACCGCGAGAGCAGGCCGAAATGTTCTGCACAAGTGTGAAGCACAATGCAGCACACCATTCCACGAATTCTGAGCGATTGATTGTAAGTTTCCGTGTAATTTTGGAGCATCCATGCCAAAAATTCCATCGAACAATGTAGAGTGAAATCATGACCAGCTACGGCAGTGAACAAGCAACTGGATATGAATGAGTAGTTTAGTTACGCCTGAAAGATTTCGTAGTTGTGTGGCATAAAAAGTAGTGCATTTTAAGAAAATACAAATATTTCGAGAAGGAATGCGAACTTTGAAAGATAATTCTACAAATAAAAACAAGAAAACAATTTAATGTTGTGATTCGAACAACTATGAAAGGATATTAAAAGAACGATTAAAAACAAATCAGTCACGTGACAAGCGGGAGATAGCGTGGGTTGCCATTTTGGTTAGGTTGGAGTAGTTGTGGATCGAGACCGGGCCGGGTCCCAGTGTTCTCCCCAGACAACCGTTAACAAGCTTTGATCTATTTCCAACAAGTGTTAAATTCGCCGACATCCGTTTATTCAAAATCGACATGTCATAATTTTCTGTTTCTTGCATTGTAAACACAGGTCGCTTTTCAATACACACCTCATTCAAGGTTAAGCAATGGGCGATTTGACCAATCACAATCGATTTCTTTACTATCAGCTGGATAACTCCGCCTCTCCACGTGGTGAATTCGCAAGTCTGTCGGTGTCGTTTGATCGTATTTTGGCTCTGTTGACTCTTGATATTCTCAATTAATAGCGGAACCCGGTGTGTTTAACATAATGTTCAATGATTTTAATGAGATGCGATCATGAGTAATTATTTGGTTATTCTTAGTTCTGTGATTAGAAGACAAACACTTCGAAAATTGTACTGTATACATGTATGAAAATAATTGTGCGATAATGGATTTGTTTTAAACAAATCTATTGGCAAGTTGCATTTAGAACTTAAATTGCAAAAGAAATACATTCTGTGGCATTTTACTGCGCTGTCATCGTAACGATCAGTTCATTTTCGTCGGACACATTTTCAAGTATGCATGCGCGAAAGAACGACGACTCGTCAATTCTATCTTATTTCAAGAAAACCCGGCCTTGTGAGGCTGATGCCAACTCCATCGGGCATTCTGAACTTCAAAATTCTAGAAATGAGATCGAGATCATTTCCGGATAGCCCTTCAAGAGCGACTCTTACGACGCCAAGTACCCCTTCACGTCGTGAAATTACTCCGACGCCGGACGCGGTACCCCAACATGCCGAGACACTGAATCAACGCCGGCTACCTCGAACAGCCAGTTCGATCCAGTCAGGTGTCGATCCTAAGTGGAAGAGTCTACTTCTGGTTGCAAGAAGTTGGCAATGTCTTTTTTTATATATATTTACTTAGCTTTGTGACTTGCATTAAATAAATAAAATAACTCAATTTCATGCTACTATATATAAAAAGGGAAATATGCATATCAGGAATCGCCACACTCATAAAACACAGCCTCCCATGCAGCAAAAAGAAGAGAGGAAAATAAATGATTTGTTTGTTGATTGTTTAACAAAAAAGGGGAACCGTATGGGTTAGCGCCCTGGAACAGTCAGTAGCAAAATAATTTGCTACTAGGGGTTTAAACCAGGTTCTTGGGGCGCACTACATAATTTATTATACCTGTTTGTGTTAACTGAATACCTATTATGATATTATTTTTATATATGTGAAGCTATCTATATGTTTACTGGTATCGTAAATTATTTTAATTTCAGATTGTGAGTGGGGTTTTTCCACCTTATCAAGAGTGAAGACTAAGCTTAGAAGCAGGCTTAACAATTCAACATTAAATTCATTGTTAATGATATCCATGGAAGGTCCTGATGTACTGAAGTTTGATTATAATAAGGCAGTCAGCGCATGGGCCCAAGAAAAAAAGAGGCTTCTGAAAGTTTAATCCTAATTCTGTCAGTTGTAATGAAACACTGAGTTTGATATGTGTGAGATATCTTGGACAATGAAGGTGAAAAACTAACTATACAGAGTATATAGTTGACATTGTAACTTGATGAGATCAGATCAGTTTATGTTATTAAAACACATGTTGACATACTGTTTACACATTGTTTCACATTATTTATGTTTTTTAACTTTGTACCTTTCTTGGCTCTAAAGAGAAAAAAAAACATCTATGTACTATATACAGTTTTTGCAGTAAACTTTGGTACAAATATAAAATTGTATAAAATGATAGTTACAAAATAAAGTTTCGCGAGCTTATATCCACGAAATATCCAGCGACAACCCTTCCAAAAATCCTGGGGAGACCGTCAGTAAGTTGGCGAATATTTTTGTTAATGCATTGTTGCGATCGACGTAAAAATTAAGATTGTAACTGTTTCAGTCTCTTAAGGTACGTGAGCCTTGTGCATTTCATTGTTGACAATACTCAGTTGTGGCGGAGCCTGATCATCGTTATTCTAGCAAAATTTAACCACTAATCATACGCTTCTCCATCAAAAAGACCCCGCCTAAGATTCAGGTGAAAAAAAAGTGGAAAACCTAATTTTACTTGCATCAAAATACAAGTACCTGCATCTATTGAAATCCCTGAATATACAGAATTATTTGCTAATGTTGATGATAGTAACTGTCACAAAGTTTAACGAAAAAATCACACATAGTTTCATTTGTTTACAGTAATGATATCTGTGCAGGGCATGTTCGATTCAACCAGCGCGCCAGTATTTCAACGCTTTCAGCGCTTTGATTTACGTTGGTACCCAAACGCACATAACATCCCGAATGATAAAGTTTAGAAAACGGGCTCAAATTTGGATTTATGACGTTATGACGTCACGACACATGCAAGCGTTTTTTGGCGCCATTTTTTGCAATTTTTTTTACAAATAATTTGTACACTCAAAGCATAAAATAAAAAGAAAATTTGTTTTAACTAGTGAAAGATGGAAATATATTTCACTCGTGAACTCCGGAATTAGGTATTTTCACTCGTGGCTTCGCCACTCGTGTAAAATACCAATTCCGGAGCTCAATAGGTGAAATATATTTCTATCTTACACTGGTAAAAACAAATATCCTCTATTTCTTTCGTTCATAGAGTTTTGTTTTCAAATAATGAAATTGCATAATTCACCTTGTAACATATTCACACAGGCATTTAAATAACAAATCAACACTTTTTGTGCATACCCATATATGACAATAAAATAATAAAATAATAATAATAATAATAATAATAATAGATCTATAATAATAATCATAAATATTTAAAGAAGAATTATAATTAAGTGTACAATAATACATATAAACTTATTTCAATTAGGTTTTCTATAAGAAGAAAGAGTTAAAGGAAAACATATACGCACATAATTATACAAATAACACGTACGATTAAACGTGGATGAGACAATAATAATCAAATAATGCATTCCTTTCTATTTATAGTAACAAATTTGTATAGCGTTTTGAGAGATCATTGTTCCGAGGGTGGGGGAGCATAATCAAAACTGGCCCTTGTGCTACCGATTATAACGCCCCGACCCCTCTCTGTCGTGTTTTACCCTCTTACATAAAATTCAGTGTCGTAATACCTCGCATGGTGACGTTAGCAACATCAAAGTGCTTGTTTATTTAGTGCTCACTCGAAATGGTAATATTTACACATCAACTTCATCTTCCACGATGAACTCTTAATATAACGAATCATAATTCCTGATGGTACGATGTGTAACGTATAACTTTTAGAGACATGACTTGAGTAAAAATTACTCACAATTTAATGGACTGTTCACAATATTTTCAAGTGTGTAGTCGACGAGCACACAAGTTTTGCTACGAGTTATTGCGACAAATTATTCCATTTGGACAGGAAAATCAGTTGGGTTGTCTGAAGCAAGCGGTCGGGCTTCACACACTGTTTTCCATATCCATATGAAATCAATAAAACAGCGTTTTAAGGTATACATGTATTGTAGTCTCAATAATTCGACTGCAAGCACAGACCCATAATCATACTGACTTTTTACAGATGTCTGTCCTTTACGTCTCAAGCAGTTACGATCAAAACTGTGGTGGAAATCGACCCGATTTAAATTCTGTTATTTATCGATAAACGTGGGTCAGGTAAACTTTAAGCGCCGAAATCGAAATTTGTTGACATGGGTGGAGGTTTAAAAGAGTTTTGCATAAAAACGAAACCGTTATTTATAAAGGATTACATATATTGATTCTACTTGAATGTGGCTTTTCAGGTATGTAAATTTTTTAAAGATGCATATGGTTTAAGATGCTTTTTGGAGCCGCCAAAGTTGCGATTCAAATTTCGATCGGCGGCATATAGAAATAGAAGAAAAATTTTCCGCATTGATTTGAACAGTAACTGGGTTGTGCGCGAAGGACGATCATCACATATATAGAAAAGTCCTTGTCGCGCACAAATAGTTGTGCTAACATGTATAGACGTTAACACGCGACTGAGCGGGGCCGAGGGTGGTAATCGGCCTTCGTGTGTTACCCTCCAATATATGCACACATGCACACACAAACGCAGACACAGTTAACTACGATTACATAAATTATTAAATAATTGCAACAGACAGATACAAGTATTTATAGTATCATGAACAAGAACTGTAAAGGATGCCTCGTCTCGCATTGTGACAAAAATATCCGTGTTGATAGAAAACAAGAAATATCAGTCAAGGAATTCTCTAGGTAACCGTAGACGTCGTACTGTTATTAAATGTCGCATAATGGGATTGCGTAATGATATCTGCGGAGTACGCATAATACGGTACAAAAACCTAAAAGCATCTGCAAAGTTTATACTGCGTTTCATTATCCCTCGAGTATATAATCCCAATACAAACAGACAATACCGTCTTTTGATTAGTACTGTTAAATTGTCCTTAATTGATAATCGTTTAACACCTTTTATTCCATAACATTAACAAAATAGTTAAATAAAGTTTTATTTGACTACATAGGCTCTAGTCTCTGTAAGGTCATTGAATTGTTTGTAAATGATATTTGCTTTTTATGTTTTATATGTTTGTGTGTTTGCAACACTGTGGAGTTGTTGAGTGGATTGGAGTTATATCAGACAACTTGTACTTGTTTGTTCATTTGAGAACCTGTATAAGTTTGAGTTCGGTGCACGCTTGAACCTGGTTTAAACTCCTAGGGTATCAGGACATCTCGACTCCTTGCCATTTTGACCCCTACTTATTTCCCGAGACATTTCGACCCCTGATTTGAAGACACTTCGACCCCTACCTTGTTTGACCCCTACTTTAAAAAACATTATTATAAAAATTAATTAAACATAATTCACGAACTTGTGTTTGACATCGTCCATGGATATTTATAAAAGCGCAGTAAATCCGTAGTCTGGTTCCTGACTAGTCTCAACAATTCGACGGCGAGCACAGACCCATTATCATACTGACTTTTTATAGATGTCTGTCCTTTGCGAAGGGCGTCCATCGTATATATAGAAAAGCCCATTCTATAAATAGCGGTCACGTCATCAGGCTAACATAGACAATGTGATGATCACGTGACCGGTGTGTACACAATGTAGAAAAGCCCTTGTTGCGCACAAACAGTTGGGCTAGTTCCTGACTTTCTTTTCATTGTCAAGGGCAGGTATCAATCAGCTTGAGGTCCGGACACAGACCGTGATACGCTGGTTTAGCTTAACCCCACACAAAGCATGGCGAATCTGAGGGACGAGATTTTGGCATTAGCAAATCCTGCGCCGGTTTTCAGAGATCCTGAAAATGATTCGGATGATGGTTTGTACTATTGGTATTTAAAAACTCTAGCACTTCCTAAATGAATCACATATTCGAAGTCTAATCCAAAAAGTAATATATTTTCGCGAACCCTGACTGCGAAGTCTGTTTGCGAAGACCATGGGGCCAACTTGATTTGCAAAGAGTTAGACGGCTTACGAACCGACGTTTACCGGTCACCGGCTCCCGCCGGTGTGAAATATGAATCAATCGCTCCGGCTAAACTAAAATGGCGTCAATAACTACGGCTGTGGTTGTTTCACAAATAATTAGCGCTCGGCGCTCAAACGTAACTGGCGTATTAGACATGGGCTCCGGGAATAGTCGTACCACTACAATCTCGTACCATTACAATCTCTTACCGAATTGGGAATAGTCGTACCACATGTAAGATATGTAGCTAAATGTTTAATATGGAGATTTTTATGCAGGAAAGTGATACTTATTTGTAATATTGTAGTTCTTGAGATCGACGCTGTTGATTTTCTGTTTTATTTGTTATATGAATTCAGATTACAAAATAATATATAAATACATTAGGTTTAGGGCTTAACAGATATATACTGAAAGAAAAAAGTTTAGCAAGATTTTCACACATATTATTTTTTCTTTTTGAGCTTTCGAATGAAGACGTTTTTATATGTAAATGATGTACTTATCGATGCTCTTTACACATCTGTTGTGTTTGTTCGAAAACCGTGTATTTTATCGGCGAAGCGTAAGAAAATAAAAAATCACTTGCAATGTAAGCACAGCAATTTCGGTAGCGTGTAGAGTCGAGTAATGTACCTCATTGTTTTGAGCTGTTACCACAAACAAAATAACCAGTTTAAAACTCGAAGAAATTCCAATGGGGCGTCGCCCAGGAATGACGTTAGAAGAACGTCAAAGAGCTGTAGGTATGCTCCACGCTGGTATGATGGCAAGAGCTGTCGCTCGGCATTTCAATCGCCATGGATCTACAATTAGTCGCCTTAGAAACCGTCTGAGGGAGACAGGACGAGTCAACGACAGACCCAGATCAGGCAGACCAAGGAAAACAACGCCACGCGAAGACCGTCACATCACGACGCTTTCTCGACGTAACTGGTTTATGTCCATTGGGAAGATAGCCCGAGATCTCATTAATACTACTGGGACTAGGATTTGCCTCAGAACTGTAAGAAATAGGCTTCGCACGGCAAGGCTAAAATGTTGGCCTTACGTCGGGATTCCGTTGACGCATAGGCATCATCAGGAACGGCTCCAATGGGTTCGGGGGCATCGTCCATGGACACGCAGACAATGGAACAATGTGTTATTTACCGACGAATCGCGGTTTAATGTATCCTTCGCGGATGGCAGGATTCGAGTGTGGCGTAGACGAGGTGAGAGGCTCCACGCAGACAACATTGTCCAACGTGATAGATACGGAGGTGGCAGTGTAATGGTTTGGGCTGGGATTACCCACGATGGTAAGACTGAACTAGTTACTGTGCCTGGCAACCTTACTGCACAAAGATACTGTGATGAAATCCTCGAACCTGTTGCATTGCCATTTATGCAGCAACGTAACGTGAGGATTTTCCAGCAAGATAATGTCCGCCCGCATACCGCACGTCACACACAGGGTTTCCTACGTCGAAACAACGTGCAACTTCTCCCCTGGCCTGCAAGATCGCCCGATCTCTCACCGATTGAACACCTATGGGACCATTTAGGTCGTCGTGTAAGAGAGAATCGTGACGTCGACCACGTGCGGGACCTTGAACATGCTCTGCGAGTTGAGTGGGCCAGAATCCCTCTACGTGTTATCAGAAAGCTAATTTGTAGCATGAGACGTCGGTGTTTAATAGTTTTAGCTTGTAACGGGGGTCACACTAGATACTGAACTCTTGTGATTTTTGACGCCTTACCCCTAACGTCTTTCAGGCTGTACAGTGAGCTAAGGCAACAGGGTTTTGACAATTTATTGTTACAAACCAATTGAAAACTAAATGCTTTATCCAATTATGTACTTGGTTTAAGTCAAATTGGTATAGTTTCAATAAACCAGTGAAATATTTCCAAACTTGCTAAACTTTTTTCTCACAGTATATAATACATATTTTAACAGAAATAATGTTATACTCGAACTAGGTATTATCGGCGCATCTCTGTTATCGGCGTATTCCGAATATTTCGTAATTTGCATAAATAGCGCCGCCTACCTCACTCTCACGTGAGTAAACAATAACACGGAAGTTGTCCCTCCATTGCATCGCTAAATTTTATTGGAAATGTCACAAATCCATTTAAGATTTTGCTACAATTCATTATAACATGCTAATTTCCGTTTAAATCTACAGAAAATCCTCGACCTACCCCCTTTTTCCAAACAAAATGAATGTCTAATAATATCCAGCAGACGGTCTCCAATATAAACTGATGACGTCACGGATCTATCTATGGAACGCCGTTTCCGCAATAATAAGACTTAAAGCTACACTTTTCCAAAAAGCTAGTCGTTTTGCAAACTGGTTGTTTAGTCATTTATCAGTATCACTGAGCTTAATGTGAATTTTTCAGTTGTAAGGTGTCATGGTGCATTTTTTGTCCCCATTGTCAATAAAAAAAAAACAAACATAAATTTCAAAATATTGTTGGACAGTTTGCTATTGATTTTTTTATAATTCCATAAGTTTCTTATTGGGAAGGAACTTTAGTTAATATTTTTATGAGCTGACATTTAAATGGCCTTGATTGAATTTTCATTGATTTTAACATTAGAAAGTGATTTGACTGTGATTTGACAGTGATTAGAAGCACCATTATATGTTAATTTTAATCTGGATCATCACATGTTTGCTCTGGATAGTGGACTCAAAGAATGACAGGTAAAAATTATTGTTTACAGTTTATTGCTTGGATGGCCAACCATAGTTGCTTTTACGACGTTAATAGAGTGTTCTCCCTTTGTAAAACTAGATGCGTAGTCATGCAAATCAACACTGAATGGCTTTGACCTAGATATCTAAAACTCATTGATATCATGGTAAATATTGGGTTTAGATGTTATTTGTTCTTTACAAATTGAAAGACTATGAATTAATATTGAAATAAATAAGCATCATAGATAAATTAAACAAGTGCTACGATAATAGGGCGTTCCAGGCTACATAGTTTCAATATAAATTTTCTTTATTGAAAAGTAAGATTACACACTAAATATTTTAAACATATGTTGTTTTGTGTTTGAGTATTAAAATAATTAATTTGATGACTTTGTTTGTTTTTATTGTCCAGTCAGTGTTTGGTATATGACAAATATCCTTTAATTACGTTGTTGTATAATGTCATTTTATATCTTATTTCAGGTTGGCATCACCGAATTAATGCAAGAGCAGCCAGAGCGGGACTCGCATTCTATTATATGATTTCGTTTTTACCCTTTAACTTATGTGATTTTTAGGATTAATACATGTAGTGTGTATTTATTAATATTGAAATCTTCCTTTGTTTTGGTGACCTTCGTAAAGGAAGATACAAATATTTAATACTTTAATTTCATATTTTTTCTTCATAAACGATTTTGTATTTATCTATTAGTGATTTTTTTGGGAAAGTGTGCATTGTTGAAATCTTCCTTTTGTTTAGGTGATTTTCGGAAAGGAAGAATTAGATACATATACTTAAATTTGATATTTTTCGATTAAGTTTGAATATAATTTGCTGATATATAGATCTGTGTTGCTGACTATATTATATATCTGGCTTTCGTAAATTTCTTTTGTGTTCATCAACCTGCAAATATGAAATACATTGTTTAATGATGAAATGAGGACTTGGTAGAAAATATCAACTATCCTTTGTCAGATCATGTTCGTTTATGTTTTGTTTAGGTGATTTTCGGAAAGGAAGAATTAGATACATATACTTAAATTTGATATTTTTCGATTAAGTTTGAATATAATTTGCTGATATATAGATCTGTGTTGCTGACTATATTATATATCTGACTTTCGTAAATTTCTTTTGTGTTCATCAACCTGCAAATATGAAATACATTGTTTAATGATGAAATGAGGACTTGGTAGAAAATATCAACTATCCTTTGTCAGATCATGTTCGTTTATGTAAGTTTTGTTAAATATTTATTACAGAATAAATTTTTAATTGAATTATATTGACTTCATTCATTTTGAAGAATTATTTTAGTTAATGATGTAAGTCACACGTTTTTTATTAAAAAATTGACAAAATTAAATTTAACGAAGAGTAATACCATATCAATACTATGAAATATTGAGGAATTTTATATGAGAAGTGACAATTATCAAATCTAATGATAACTATCAAATATTTCACAGGAATGTATGTGGAATTTCACACATTTTATATGGAACTCGGTGTAACAATTTCCATGCTCAAAATGCATCATTCAGGATATTGACAGGTAGCGTAAATTATAAACCAAATTTAAAAAGAATGTTTTTATTTTATATATATATATATGAGTTTGTTTGATATAAAAATAAAAAAAATCATTGAAAAAAAATCATATTTCAATTAGGAATGATGTTTCATCCTGAAATTAATAGGAAATTATACAAAAAAGAATGATCTATTTCCATATTACTTTGAAATTCAGATTATTTCAATAAAAATCTGAATTTATTTAGAGGAAATAATTTCTTCATTGTGTGCTTTCATTCATCTTTTATATCAGTTTGTCATTCAATTATTTCATGAATAGACCACTGCAAAAATTTGATATTAAGATTATTTCAATAAAAATCTGAATTTATTAAGAGGAAATAATTTCTTCATTGTGTGCTTTCATTCATCTTTTATATCGGTTTGTCATTCGATTATTTCATGAATAGACCACTGCAAAAATTTGATATTAAGATTATTTCAATACAAATCTGAATTTATTAAGAGGAAATAATAACTACATTTGTATGCTTCCATTCATCGTTTATATCCGTTTGTCATTCAATTATCTCATAAATAGACAATTGTAAATACCATCACTTATATGGAAACACCTAATTTTCACCTCTGTTTAACCCACTACCTAACTCCCTATACAATTCATATATGGTACAATTATTCCCAAAATGGTATGAGTATTCCCGGTACGAGATTGTAGTGGTACGACTATTCCTGCACCCTTGGACATGCGCCTGTTAATGATCCGGCATTAATTTGGAACTATTTAAGTGATTTGCTGGTGCTCTTTTAGGAATCGGCATAAGCCATCTTGGCAAATCAAGTTGGCCCTATGTTTTTGCAGTAATGAAAATTTCTGTATTTCTATACCATCGGAATTTCAAATAGAGATTCACCTGTTATTGTGTTGAAAATTCTTAATGGGCGTAGATGAACTCTGGTTTTTAAAAACTATGGTATTAGAAATTCAGGGGTGTACGCAAGTTTTGGATATTGGGGTGGTGAAAACTTTGTAACATGATTAAATTAGTGAAAGTTTAAATAATAACACTAGAGATGTACATATGAATATTAAGTTTGTTTGCTTTTTTAATAAATTTTCAGGTTACTTTTCATAAAGAGTTTGAAGCCTTACAAAACATTTAAAATGTCTCTGAATCCAGTAACAAAGCGATGGGATGTTATCAAACCATCCAGGATAAAATGCTCGCAGCTCGAGGTTTGACACTCCAAAGAGTGCTTCAGAAATGCCAAATTCCCATGTTGATTAGAAAGATCTTTATGTGATCAAATTGAATTATGTCGAGCCCTATTAAGATAGTTATTAGGATATCTAAGATAGCCCAAGTAAGATATCCTTGTGATTTCTTATTCTTATAAGATATCCTTGGGATATCTTATTCCTTTAAGATATCCTTGGGATATCTTTTTCCTTTAAGATATCCTTGGGTTATCTTATTCTATAAAAAATCTAAGCAGTTGTTATATTTTTCAGAAACCAGAGCAAAAGTTGCAGATTTGTACACTGCCGATGATGCTGAGGACACATCTCTGCCAAGTGCCTTGAGACAGAAGACTGCAATTATCCTTGGTGATACTGACCGAAGATATGCCGGCAAGAAAACATCAAGAAAGACACTGGATGCAGAATCTAGCAGTGGTGATGATGGATTGACTGTTTAACCCTTTACTCCATATAGTATACGCACATATTTATTGCATGTGCTACCAGTAGATTCATGCTGTCTGTGTAGGATCTGCACTCTCTGCATTTAATTAATGAATTTAAACAGTGCTCACCCTGGCTGTTTTAAAATAATAGCCATAAAATTTTTGAAAAATAAATTAATAGCCAAAGTTTTACGCGTTGTTTACACATGCGTGGGAAATAGATTATAATTATTTGTTTTGTTTTTTAATTAACATGATTCATCTAACATAACATCTATGTTATGAAGATTAACTGTTAATTATTACTTTATTAATTTAACCTAGTAAATGAAAATAATTGACTATGTAAAATTACTGATGATTTTTAGCTCACCTGTCACAAAGTGACAAGGTGAGCTTTTGTGACCGCCTGATGTCCGTCGTGCGTCGTCAACAGTTGCTTCAATCGACTTCTTCTCTGAAACGGCTTGGCCAATTTTCATGAAACTTCACAGGAATAATGCTTAGATGATGCCCTTTCAAAATTGTTCAAAAAATTTAATTCCAAGCAGAACTCTGGTTGCCATGGCAACATAAAGGAAAAACTTTAAAAATCTTCTTCTCTGAAACCACAAGGCCTAGAGCTTAGATATTTGGCATTTAGCACCCTCTAGTGGAACTCTACAAAGATTGTTCAAATTATTTCCCTGGGGTCAAAGTTGGCCCCGCCCCAGGGGTCACTTCATTTAACATAGACTTATATAGGAAAAACTTTAAAAATCTTCTTGTCTGAAACCACAAGGCCTAGAGCTTAGATATTTGGTATTTAGCACACTCTAGTGGAACTCTACAAAGATTGTTCACATTATTTCCCTGTCGTCAAAATTGGCCCCGCCCCAGGGGTCACTTCATTTTACATAGACTTATAAAGGAAAAACTTTAAAAATCTTCTTCTCACAAACCACAATGCATACAGCTTAGATATTTGGTAAGTAGCATTGTCTAATGTATGTCTACTAAATTTGTTCACATTATGTCCCCTGGGCCAAAATCCGCTACGCCCTAGGGTTCTCTTGGTTTACATATAAATATATAGGAAAAACATGAAAATCTTTTTTCTCCAAAACTAATAGGACTAGATCTTAGATATTTGGTGCTGAGTATTGTGTAGAGACCCTTTAACAACATTGTTTAAATGTTGGCCCTGGGGTCAATATTTGCCCCGCCCTGGGGGCTCTCAATTTGTAAAAAAGGCAATATTTAAAAATCTTTTTACTGGAAACCTCATGCCTTAAGCTAAGATATTTGGTATGTAGCATTGTCTAGTGGATTTCTACCAAGTTTGTTCTAATTATGTCCCCTGGGCCAAAATTGGCCATGCCCTGGGGTTCTCTTAGTTTACATAAATAATCGTTTTTCTCTGAAACTAATGCGACTATGACTGGCCTTGGATATTTCCTGTTGAGTATTGTGAAGAGACCCTTTACCAGCATTATTTAAATGTTGGCTCTGGGGTAAAACTGAGAGTACTTTTGTACTCAGGTGAGCGACCCAGGGCCCTAAGGGCCCTCTTGTTAATAATAAGGCATTCTTCATTCACTATTGCAGACAAAATCAATTGGATTCACTGCTATGTAAACATACCATAAGATCTAACCTTCAAGGCAGTCTTAACCAAACAAAAGTGTAAAATATTGCATTAAAGTTTTGGGCAAAATAATTTAATTCACATAAATTTTCTGCTTAGAATGAGTTTATATTATGCTAATGGGTAGTGGCAAAGACGATTCGGGATTAGATTAATGGTATGTCAAAAATAGACGTCGTGAAAATGGATGACAAACGTAATTACTAATAAACCAGTAGAAAATTGCAATGTAAAATAACTTTTTTGAAGCAAAAAATAACCAAAGCGACTGATTAAACACATTTTTTGAGAAAATAGGAAGTATTTTCTCCGTTAACATGGTTAAAAAATCGGCAATTCGTACCGCGAATTTTCGTCCTATTCATCATTTGAGGTACAGTATCCGGATAGGTTTTTGCTTTGAGAATGGATTTAGAATTTGGCCAGTATTTACTATTAGATTAGAAAAAAAGAACACATAATTTATTCTTATTCTTAAAATATTTGTCTGCTTTGTTAAACATATGATAGGGGAATCCATTATAGCTATAAATAGCAACAACCTTAGAATTCCCTTGTCATGACATAATGGAAATGCCCAAAGTTTACCGATTACAAACATCAATCATTGATCCGTAGGCAAGGACGCCAAGGTGATTATCTTAAGTGACACTTTGTTAGTTCAATTAGGAGATTAACGACCCACAATTATCAGAAATGTGGCGACCGCTCAGGGCAAAGTGAATGCAAATAAGCTAACAATATCTTGCTTTTTTGACAATTATTTAATCGCCAAATTTTACTGCCAATTCTTTGAAATAATCGAAAAAAATGTAAAATTATCACAAATGGCAACAATGTCGACTGACAGCGTGAGCACTGAAAAAAGTGAATAGTGTAGATCAGTGTTTTTTTTTCACTTTTGGGGGAAGGGGGTCACAGCCCTTTGAAGGGGGAAAATTGCAACGTGAACAAAGGAAAGGGGGAATATTTGGAATATACTTGCAGCCTGTCAAACACAACAAAACAAAGGGTTCACTGATTTTTTAATTCAAAGAAAGTCAGTGGTCTACAGTGAAATGTCTCTTTCTCCATCTGCAATTTTATCAATTATTCTTGTCAATGTATTGTCTATCAGTGCTATCCATTAAACATATCCTGACTCAGTACGGTCAGTAACAGACTCCAGCAAAGGGGGAATTTTTTATCGGACATAGGGGAAAATATATACTTTTTAGCTCGACTATTCGAAGAATAGGGGAGCTATCCTACTCGCCCCAGCGTTGGCGTCGGCGTCCGTTAAACAAAAAATGCACTTTGGTCCATTACTTGAAAACTACTTATGATATCAACTCGAAACTTGGAATATATATTCACCATCAAATTCTACATCATTACCAACAAGACCCATAACTCTGCTTCCAATATTTTTCAAGTTATGCCCCTTTTTCACTTAAATTTTGCGTTACGGAAAATATGCACTTTGGTCCATAACTTATAAACTACTTGAGATATCAACTTGAAACTTGGAATATATATTCACCATCAAATTCTACATCATTACCAACAAGACCCATAACTCTGCTGTCAATATATTTCAAGTTATGCCCCTTTTTTCTTATATTTTGTATCGAGCAAAATATGCATTTTGCCTCTAACTTTAAAACTAATTGAGATATTGCCTTGAAACTTGAAATATATTTTCACCATCAAAATCTACATCATAACCAACAAGACCCATAACCCTTCTTCCAATATTTTTCAAATTATGCCCCTTTTTCGCTTACATTTTGTGTTAAGCAAAATATACAGTCGGCCCTTAACTTCTTTATGAATGGAGGGATTTCAAAATAACTTGGCACAAATGTTCACCATGACAAGGCGGTGTGTCGCGTACAATACCCATGCCTGTAGGTCCAAAGTCAAGGTCACTGTTACTAAAAATAGAATTTTCTTGCAAAAACGTGTCCACTCTGTAACTTTGTTATTTCTTATTGGGTTTTTAAATAACTTGGTATAATTGTTCACCATATCAAGACGGTGTGTCACGTACATGCCCAAGCCTGTATGTCAATGTTCAAGGTCACTGTTGCTAAAAATAGAATTTTCTTGTCTAGGCTGTTACTTTGTTATGAATGGAGGGATTTCAAAATATCTTGGCACAAATGCTCACCATGACAAGGCGGTGTGTCCGCACAATACCCATGCCTGTAGATCCAAGGTCAAGGTCACTGTTACTAAAAATAGAATTTTCTTGTCCAGGCTGTAACTTTGTTATGAATGGAAGGATTTCAAAATAATTTGACACAAATGTTCACCAAGACAGGGCGGTGTGTCACGTACCATGCCCATGCCTGTAGGTCAAGGGTCAAGGTCACTGTTACTAAAAATAGAATTATCTTGTCCTGGCTGTTACTTTGTTATAAATGGAGGGATTTTAAAATAACTTTGCACAAATGTTCATGAAAAGGCAGTGTGTCCGCACAATACCCAAGCCTGAAGGTCCAAGGTCAAGGTCACTGTTACCAAAAATAGAATTTTCTTGTCCAGGCTGTAACTTCATTATAAATGGAGGGATTTCAAAAAAACTTGACACAAATGTTCACCATGAAAGGGCAGTGTATCGCGTATTATTCCCATCATTGCACTTGAGTGTCTGAAAATGATGCATAGCGGGGCATCCGTGTCCTATGGACACATTTCTAGTTTCACTTATATTTTCACTTAAGTGCACTTCATCGATAACTTTGCAAATACTTAAGGTATCAACTTCAAACTACCATTATATTTTCATTTCAGTTCTTTTTCTGTAACATTACTGAAGTGATTGATATTTGACTAAAAGTAAATGTCTCTAATAAAAAATTACTAACAAGTTTTCTAACAAATTCAGAAATATTTCATAGTTATTCCCCTATTCAGTTTAATATTTATGGTACATTTAGGAATTATTTCTGTTATTTGAAAAGAATTTCTCCCGTACCATTCACTTGTAAATATTTTTCCTGATTGCACATGAATGTATGGCCATAGTTGTTATTGTTTTAATCTTCAAATTGCATTTGTTTCAAATGATTCGAATAGTCGAGCATGCTGTCTCCTCTGACAGCTCTTGTTTGAGGGGGGAATGGGGCCCTATTTCTCCCAATATTTGGCATAAAAAAATCACTGGTAGATCCAGGTGTGATGGCAGGCATGTAATGTCGGTTAACCCTTTAATCCATGCGATAAGGCTGTTGTATATACAGTGTATATCCAGATCAGTGGGCACATAATGAATGTGCTGGCCAGGGCTTTTCATCAGAAAATTGTGAAGTGGCCCTGGCCTTTTAAATTGGGAAATTTTTGTGCAAAAATTGTTTATTTTGGGGAAAAAAATTATTGAAAGATGGGTACTTGTTTATAAATTTGCATAGTAACAAGAATTTTTCAACTTAAATATAATTTTATTTAAGCCATTTATTTTTCAGACATCAATTTTCAAACTCCTTTTGAGGATTTTGATCTATTTTTGGACATCTTTCATAGCATTTTGGGAAAATTTCTGCCACAGTTGGGAAAAAATTCTATATTTTTGGATTGGGAAGTAGCCTTATACAGCCCTCTGTTAAGTGTTATATAAGGATGAAAGCCCAGCTGGCTGGTCATGTTCTACACTGGTTGCACATGTGATAAAATCTTATATGGAGTAATGTGTTAATTGGACAGCATTTCTTGTGTGAACCTTGCCATTGAAATCATGATCAGTTTTATGCTATATAAAAAGTGCAAAGCAGCATACATTTGTTAAAATTCAAGTTACAATGTAATTTTTTAAATAAAAATACTCTAATTATATTGTTTTGTACAGTGCAATACAGGTTGAAATTTGAAAGACAGAAGTACCTTGCAAGTCAACTGTGAAATCAGATGATCTTTTATGCCATTGTTTCTGATATAGAAAAATGTAAAATGAATATTTTGGACAGTAAATAATAATTTTGTTAATCAAAGGGTGGGGGCAGATTTCTGTGGTGATCCCTCTTGAGTAGTGTTATTGATGGGTACAATGATTTAAGTGTGAAATGAAACCCAGATATTGATTGCTTGTTTCATTGTTTGTTTCAGCAGATGACTGCAATGAAGATGATGATAATGATGATGATGATGATGATGATGACACAGGTGTGGAGGATGATGATTTTGAGGAAGATCGTGATCAGGGAGGGCAAAATATAGACAGTACTGATGATGGTGATACTTCTCATGACAGTGATGATAATGACTCTGATGATGATGATGATGAAGATGTGGAGTTCAATGAGAAATGTAGAAAGTTTGATGCTATGGATATTAAGTAAGTAAAACCAGCAAAACAACATAAATGTAAAAACATGTAAAACCCATATTCAAGGAGCAGCTTGCTCTATGCACAATTAAGATACTACATGTAGTAAGATTTGAATTTAACAGTTCTCTCACACATTGATGCAGCATTGTGTATATTACACTCACTTGATCAGGGCCATCCATAGCACAACCTCGATATGACAAACATGAGCACTGTACTGGATCCAAAATCATAAATCTGCGAATGCTGTTGCATCAGAATGAGACAAAGTATGTAAAAAAATGATGAATTAACCCTTTACTACTTATATACACACCTTTAAGTGTATGTGCAACAAGTGTAGATCCAGATCTATGCTGTCTGATCCTGATCTGCACTGTCGTTCACATAAAAGATGTTAACACTAGTGTGTTATGCATTACAGTGTCAAGAAACCCAAGTATGGAAGGATTGGTGTGTCTATGTCAGGAAGCGAGGATGATGCTGATGATAGTAATGACTTTGAAGTCATGGAGGAAGAAGATGATGACTCGAGTGCCAAAAGGGATGATGATGTTGATGACAATTATGATGATGATTCAAGCGAAGATGATGACATTGATGATGATGAAGATGAAGAGAGTGGAGGTAAAAATGTACTTTAGTTATATATCAGCTGAAAGCACATTGTTTTCTGCACCAATTTGGATGTCTGAGCTTAAAATATTTACACTTGTCTTGCACTGCTGTATTTTTTTTTTTCTTTAGACTGTTTCCATTTTGAATTAAAAAACATTTTGACCAGGCCATGGCTACAACAAAAGCCATGCCCAACTGCATACAGTCTTGTGACATTGATGAGCGTGATTGTTTTAACAAAAAAATCGTTGTTGCCAAAAAATCGTGTAATCATTTGTTTTTAGCTCGACTATTCGAAGAATAGGGGAGCTATCCTACTCGCCCCGGTGTCGGCGTCGGCGTCCGTTAAACAAAAAATGCACTTTGGTCCATTACTTGAAAACTACTTATGATATCAACTCGAAACTTGGAATATATATTCACCATCAAATTCTACATCATTACCAACAAGACCCATAACTCTGCTTCCAATATTTTTCAAGTTATGCCCCTTTTTCACTTAAATTTTGCATTAAGGAAAATATGCACTTTGGTCCATAACTTATAAACTACTTGAGATATCAACTTGAAACTTGGAATATATATTCACCATCAAATTCTACATCATTACCAACAAGACCCATAACTCTGCTGTCAATATATTTCAAGTTATGCCCCTTTTTTCTTATATTTTGTGTCCAGCAAAATATGCATTTTGCCTCTAACTTTGAAACTAATTGAGATATTGCCTTGAAACTTGAAATATATTTTCACCATCAAAATCTACATCATAACCAACAAGACCCATAACCCTTCTTCCAATATTTTTCAAATTATGCCCCTTTTTCGCTTACATTTTGTGTTAAGCAAAATATACAGTCGGCCCTTAACTTCGTTATGAATGGAGGGATTTCAAAATAACTTGGCACAAATGTTCACCATGACAAGGCGGTGTGTCGCGTACAATACCCATGCCTGTAGGTCCAAAGTCAAGGTCACTGTTACTAAAAATAGAATTTTCTTGCAAAATCGTGTCCGCTCTGTAACTTTGTTATTTCTTATTGGGTTTTTAAATAACTTGGTATAATTGTTCACCATATCAAGACGGTGTGTCACCTACATGCCCAAGCCTGTATGTCAATGGTCAAGGTCACTGTTGCTAAAAATAGAATTTTCTTGTCTAGGCTGTTACTTTGTTATGAATGGAGGGATTTCAAAATATCTTGGCACAAATGTTCACCATGACAAGGCGGTGTGTCCGCACAATACCCATGCCTGTAGATCCAAGGTCAAGGTCACTGTTACTAAAAATAGAATTTTCTTGTCCAGGCTGTAACTTTGTTATGAATGGAAGGATTTCAAAATAATTTGACACAAATGTTCACCATGACATGGCGGTGTGTCACGTACCATGCCCATGCCTGTAGGTCAAAGGTCAAGGTCACTGTAACTAAAAATAGAATTGTCTTGTCCTGGCTGTTACTTTGTTATAAATGGAGGGATTTTAAAATAATTTTGCACAAATGTTCATGAAAAGGCAGTGTGTCCGCACAATACCCAAGCCTGAAGGTCCAAGGTCAAGGTCACTGTTACCAAAAATAGAATTTTCTTGTCCAGGCTGTAACTTCATTATAAATGGAGGGATTTCAAAAAAACTTGACACAAATGTTCACCATGAAAGGGCAGTGTATCGCGTATTATTCCCATCATTGCACTTGAGTGTCTGAAAATGATGCATAGCGGGGCATCCGTGTCCTATGGACACATTTCTAGTTTCACTTATATTTTCACTTAAGTGCACTTCATCGATAACTTTGCAAATACTTAAGGTATCAACTTCAAACTACCATTATATTTTCATTTCAGTTCTTTTTCTGTAACATTACTGAAGTGATTGATATTTGACTAAAAGTAAATGTCTCTAATAAAAAATTACTAACAAGTTTTCTAACAAATTCAGAAATATTTCATAGTTATTCCCCTATTCAGTTTAATATTTATGGTACATTTAGGAATTATTTCTGTTATTTGAAAAGAATTTCTCCCGTACCATTCACTTGTAAATATTTTTCCTGATTGCACATGAATGTATGGCCATAGTTGTTATTGTTTTAATCTTCAAATTGCATTTGTTTCAAATGATTCGAATAGTCGAGCATGCTGTCTCCTCTGACAGCTCTTGTTATGTCAGTGTTACTGTTCCACCAGCCATACAAAATGTCATAATATCACAAATTCTCTTAAACATTTTAGAAAAAATTTAGAGTATTTGGAGTTAAAATATAAGAATTGAATTGATAATTGATTGTGTTTTTTGGAATATGAAAACATTTGGGTTTTATCACACAAATCAAACAACCTGAATGTATGAACAGGATAAAATATCAGTTCAGTCCGTAAATAGAAAACCTTATTAATGATAAAGATGTGTCATTTTAAGCTCAACTGTTCGAAGATTAAGAAGAAATATCCTATTCACCCAAACATGCGTCCATGTCACATTTTCACATTGAAGTTTATAGATGCACTATGCTGATAACTTTGAAACAACTAAAGGTTTAAACTTGGAATAAATAATCACCACATGATTTGCATCATTTTCAACAAGACCAGTAACTCTTTTCAAATATTTTGCAAAGCTATGCCCCATTTTCATTGAGATTTAATGTCAAAGTATTATGCAGTTGGCCCTAATGCTTTACCAATACTCAGATTATTAAATGAAAATTGAAAAAATGTCCCGTCATGACCCGCTGTTGCATTGGCTTAAATGTATATCATATTTTTTAAAGAACTTCTTTACAACACTTTTTTTTTTCCTACAGGTGAAGACGGTATCCAGAAGTTTTCTAGGGCAGCTACAGATGAGGTTGCCAAGGGCCAGGCTGCCAAACAACAGTTAGGTCAGTGAACAAATACTTATTTTGACAGGACTTTGTTCAAGTTTGATCCTTTTAAATAATATGACAGTGTTGGCAAATTGCTACACTTATACTTATTACTCACTGTCAGTCTAAGCATGTTTAATGTGATCTCTAAAATGTCCTTGTAACATGGGTTGTGTGCAAAACAGCTATCACTTTTTAAAAATAATTAACTCTTTACTCTACGTAGATGCTTGAATGATGCATGTGGGATGATCAGTGTAGATCTAGATCAGCCTGCACATCTGTGCAGTCAGATCAGGATCAACACAGGTCTCTTCTTGGTCAAAACAAAATATAATCAATTTAAAAACTGAAATGTCATCCCACAAGGAATACAGGAAAGTGGTAGTACTTCTTTATCAGGGTTGTTTCAGTTTGTGTTGGTTCACATTGCCCAGTTCTGACAGAAGTAGTCTTGAAGTCAAGGCTTTCTTTTACTGCCTGGGGAAGGGGCCCACGCCCTATAATTTTGGGGAAAATAGTGTTATTTTATCTCTGAAGATGAAAGAAAAAACCTGATGTAAAGTTGCTTTTTGGGGAAATCTGTATGATTTTAAAGAAATTTTCTAAGGGTAAGACGCCCATAAACGGCCTCTTACTAAGGCAAAAAAGCCCTGGAAGTAGAATTCTGTTCCTTTAAATATGATTGCCAGTATATCGGCAGGAAATTCTCTTATCAATTATTTTGCAGTAACTGCAAAAACTGCAATGCATTCCATTATTTTAATTTTATGCTCTGTGGTCATTTGGCCACTATAATGTAATCCTTACATGTGACCTGGTATGCAAAACGTTTGAAAGGGCAATGTACCATTTATTAGCACCATTTATTTACAGGACTTTGGGATAGTTTACTAGAAGGTCGTATAAAGCTGCAGAAAGCGGTTGTTCTCGTTAATCAGCTGCCACAGACGGACACGTGGACAGAGTACAGGAAAACTTCACCAGCCTTTGCTGAGGAAGAGTCTAAAGGTATAAAACATTGTTAAGGGTCATGGCCCAAGATTATAAAACTGCGATTGGAGACTAGTCTCAAATCTCAAGCATCTGAATTGCTGAAACGGAGACATGTTCCATTTTATAGACTTTTAACACAAAAAAGATATGCTAATGAACATTGGATGTCTCTTATTAAATGCAAGAGTTTCACAATGGCTTGTGTATTAAATTGAAATGAAAATAAATCAGTCTTGAAGATATTATAATTTATATGATATTATCTTTAAAAATATGTAATTAAAAAAGAATATCTCTAATCTAGGCTGACAAATAATAGGAGTAAAAATGTTGAATTTCAGTATGTGTCGATGGTTTTGCTGCTAAAAATAACTAAAAACACTGTACAATAAAAGTTATTTTCATGTTCAAGGGTTAGCATATCTATTTTCATTTTGATTGATTTTTCAGCACAACAAGCATTGGCACACCTTCTAGGGAGCATTGTCCACCTTCAGGATTTGTTGCTACATCAGAACACAGAGACACAAGATCTTGTGGAGCCAGGGAACAAACTAAATCATAAGTAAGTAGAAATGGAATATTAAAGTGCTCAGAGAGTTTGTTTTTGTTGCATGCTAATACAAGGGCTGGATATGGTTAACCCTTTACTCCATTGGATATAGCTGTTATCCATGGGTGAAAAGTGTGGATCCAGAACATCTGACACCTCCCTGCTGGCTGCCCTATTCTGTTTGCACATGCAATAAAATCAGTATATATGGAGTTAAGGATGAACAGGTCTGATAATGATAGCAACAAAACAATACTATATTGTTACCAATACTGTTACTTGAAGCATGTTCCATATGTTATACCTTTTAGCACATGATCAGCCGTCAGATTCTGTTAGTATGAAATACATTCACCCATTCAAATATTTTTATCTGACAGAACCTTTTAATCATGGTAATGGAATATTTTATTAACAGTTTCTTAGATACACATTTTCAGACTTCCCGGAAGTTGAAAAAAAGTGTCAGACATTTGGTCAGACAAGATGTGAAAATCTGTCTGACCGAAACATATCAAAAAGGTATAAGCAAGTACAAGGGGTTCAAATTTTTGTCAGAAATTCGGTCTGATAACATAAGACATCATGTCTGACTGGCTCAAATTTTACCAGACAGGTCTTTCAGTCTGGCAACTTTCGGGACGTCTGCATTTTATCACATTGTAGATCCAGAACCTCGGACAAATTCATGCTGTCTGTTTGAGATCTACACTGTTCTCTTTTAGGTTCATTAGGTTATTTATGACAAGAAGTTAACAGTGTAGATCCAATTTAACCCTTTACTGCTTGGGATGATTATTTTACCTAGTGAGCTTCCACTTTAGATCAAGATCAACTTGCATATAGAGCGGGGGCACCTAATGCCGAACGTGCACTTAATACCGAACAAAAACTAATACGCGCTACTCTCACGAAACGCTTATTTTCTGCACCGAAATTATGTAATACAGATGACGTCACATTTATTTCGTCGTCAGAATAAGCATTGGTAAGTTTTAGGCGCGCGTTTATTAGAATTTCTTTTCATTTTAAGTATACATGCTTTTTTCTCGATGTGTCTTACGAAATCCGTAAATCTGGAGTGTCCAGTTTATAAGGATATTCAGACTTTACATATATGTATTGAGATGAAACCTAGACACAATGTATTTGTAAACAGTTGCCAGAACAAGGGACACAACTTATTTTTAACAGGGATTGACACGTTACAGAGTTATTGGGGTGTTCGGTAATAGGTGCGCATGTGTCCATGTGGAACTCTATTACCGAACACATTAATTTTCTGCAGCAATATAAGTTTATACTTCCAGTATCTAGGCATAGATCTATATCTATTTAGATATATACGTAAATAAATAAATACATAAATAAATAAATACATAAATAAATAAATAAATAAATAAATAAATAATCTCCAGAGATGCTACTTCTTTTACAGAGACCCATATATGAAACAATGAGTCGTCAAGTAGGGGCAAGAAAACGTCAAAAGTATGATGTCAGCGTCATTGAAAAGGTTGTTCCTCTGATAAAAACAAATGCAATTACCCTGAGTCAAGCATCTAAAGTATATGGTATACCAAAAACCACTTTACACGACCATGTACATAACAAATATCAGAACCATTCCGTTGGGATTAAGCCAGTGCTATCACAAGAAGAAGAGGAGAGAGTTGCTAGATGGGCCGTGCATATGTCAAAGATTGGGTTTGGTCGGACCCGACAGGAGCTCGCCGTGACCATCAAGAAAATCATTGATGAAGATGGGAGGCCAACCCCATTCAAAGACAATAAACCTGGTAAACATTGGTTGAAAGGGTTCTTTGGCCGGCACCCGGAACTAAGCATACGTACAACATTACAAATTGGGAAGGAGAGGGCTCTTATTTCACCAGATAAAGTTGAAAAATGGTTCACGGACTTCCGTAGTTATATAGAAGATGAGCTGGGTGACAAAGACCTCCTTTCCGATCCATCTAGAATTTACAATGCAGACGAGTCAGGGTTCTCCTTGTGCTTGAAAGGTAATCAAGTGATTGGTTACAAGGGGGCCCCAGTAGTTTATCACTTCGGAAACAGTGACAAGTCGCAATTGACCGTGATGGCTGCTGTAAGTGCCACGGCCCACTATGTCACACCCATGATCATCTTTCCAGGACAGCGTTTTTCCTATGACCCACTCGAAGGATTTCCGGAAGCAGCTATTGGTCGGTCAGACAATGGCTGGATGGACACAGAGGTGTTTTGTAACTGGCTCACGAATGTGTTTGTTCCAGCTATAAACGAACGACACATTAAAAAGCCTGTACTGCTCCTGATTGATGGACACAAGACGCATGTAACAATGCAGGCATCCGACATCTGTGTCGAAAATGGTGTGGAGCTCTATTGCCTCTTGGAGCACGCATCTCACATCATGCAGCCCCTTGACTTACGCCTGTTCAGTTCGTTAAAACGTACATGGCGACAGGCTGTCCGTGACTGGCAGAGTGACAATATTGGGGAGTTAGTAACAAAGAGAACATTCGCACGGGTCTTCAAGCAAGCCTGGGATGCCAGTACAACGGTAGAGGCCGCTGTGAAAGGTTTTCATGAGGCAGGCCTATTTCCGTTGGACCCATCTGCCGTTCTCCGTTCTGTAAAACTTGATCCAAGTATGCTTTTTAGCCAAAACAGTTCCGCAGATCATCCTAAAGAAGCTGACAAACTGCTGCCCAGTGGGGATGCTAGTGTTGCTGATGTGCCAGACGTATCAACCGACAACCAGATGAACAATGAACTTGGTAAAACATTTATTGTGATCGTTGTTAATACGGTTTACACTTAAAACACCCTATCATGTTTAAACGAGTACAGGTTAAATGAACGGTGGCTGAAATAAATTGCATAATTTAGTATCACGGGTATTATTTAAAACAATTCAGTATGCGTACGTATGTTGTAGTGTACATTATGCATAATGGTAAAAATAATAATTATTAATATAAATGGTATTTATTGCACAATAAGTATCACGGGTATAATGCAAAACATTACAATATACAAGCTTTTATACATAATGTATGATATTAATAATCAATAACAATACATGTAAAGCAACATATATATTTATTGCACAATAAAGTTTCACATTTACAATTCATTATACAAAATTATGTACAAAATTTGTAATGTTTATATAAATAAAATACGCGTAGTAATTATAACACTACAGCGTACCACATGGTTTAGAGAGGTAAAACAATTTGTTATACCAACGCTTTGTATTTTCTATTTCTTTTAGATCAGACCAAAGACCAACCAGAACAACATGATGTAGATCTAGATACTACTTCTACGGTTAGGGCAGACATTAGTAACACGAGTGATAAAGGTATACAAAAATTATACAAGTTAACTTGTAAATTAATCATAATTCGGAATTATTTTTATATATCAGCTAGGTTTTTACTGAAACATCATATTGATATTTGAACGGTTCGTCTCGGTTTTCTCATGATCTTAATTTCACTTTTTGTACGTTTCAGTCGCAGACTCCGAGGTGTGTACTGTACCTGAGATGGTTGTTACACCTGCAAAGAAATCTTGTCCTGTTGAAGGAAGCAACCAAACATCACCGTTTAGCAAATTTCTGAAATATCCTGAATCTAAACCATCAGCAAACAAAAAACGACCCAGTCAACCACCACTGCCAAAAGCTGTCACCGGAGCTATGTACCGGGAAATGTTACAGAAAAAGATAAAAGCAAAAGAAGAATTTGAACAAGCAAAGAAGCAACGCCAGGAAGAGAGAGAAAGAAAACGTATACAGAGAGAAAAAGAGCGAGAAACAAAGCAAAAAGAGCGAGAAGAGAAACGAAAGCGAAAAAAGCGTGAAGATCGAGAGAAAAAGGCTAGAAAGCGAGAGATGAGAGAAAAGCTGTTGAAAAGTATTGAGGACGGAAGTGATACGGACGACGCCTTGGACGTAGGCGCTGGAAACTGTTACAAGTGCGAAACCCCTTATGGAAATGATTACTTGCAGTGTTCCAACTGTCATCGTAGGTTTCATTTAGCATGTGCAAGTGATCAGATTGATGACGGGATGGATGAAGTTCTTCCGTTTGAGTGCAAATACTGCTGACTGTACAATTACTGATGTTAAAACTGCACCGTTTAATGTTCTTAAGTTGAAGTTTCATATTTTATTGAGGTAGTCACGGCTCAAGCGGGGATTAAGCATAGATAGTATATGAAATAAAATGCAAATAAATACATTTCTTATCTCCATATCTGATGTTGTTAGGTGCTTGTGTGACATTTTTTAAAAATATGTGATGTGTTCGGTATTAGGTGCCGTGGGTTCGGTAATAGGTGCCTTGTTCGGTAATAGGGTTACATCAGTAGCAACATATTTTTGTACATAACTCATATATGCACGGCCGTATAATGAAGCAGTAACTAGCAAAAGTAAGTAAGATCATCATTCTATATATTGCCCTTTAAAAAGGTCCCGATAACTGCATGTAATACCAAACTATATAAATTCCTGCTTAGGTGTTCGGTAAAAGGTGCCCCCGCTCTATGTGGCATCTGATCAGGATCTACACTATTCACACTATTCCCACTTATATTAATTATGTTATTACTGACCAAGAAGCTAACAGTGTAGATCCAGATCAAGAAAGCACAAATGTGCCAGCTGATCTAGATCTAAACTTGTTGCCCATGTGATAAAAGGCATATCCATAGAGCAAATAGTTAACAATGCAGTTTGTGTAAAATACTGTTTAAACACAATTTTCAATCAACCTGCAGGAAACGACCAGTTGTTGAAGATGATGATGATGAGGAGATTCCTAGTGACTCCGACGTAGAAATGGAGTCAAATCGGGAGAATTCTAAACCTGCTACTCCAGTCACCGTCTGTAAGAAGCGGAAGCTGAAGTTTGCAGAATATCCGACGTTCTTGAAGAAAAGACATGAAAGCTTCCAAGATTTTAGGTAAAAGTTATTAAAAAGTATTTTTGAATGTTTCTAAAATAACATTTCTGAAGTCTGACAAATCTAACGCTGTAAGATGATAACAAGTCTATCAAAATTAAGTCAGAATGAAATTTTGGATGGCATGTTGTGTTGTTGTGCATTTAATTTTTGGTGAATCACCTTGTTATTGTTTAAGAAAAACTATGTATGGTGTAAAGAAGCTTAGAGAAAGTTGCTGGCATTACTTCAGTGGTTTCTTTTGTTATTTAAATGTGTTGGCGCTATATTAGTTCGTCTTGTACTATTAAAAACTGCAGATTTTGTGGGTTTATTATTACATCTCACAGAAGAAACAAATAAATAAGCCAACATTTAACCTTTATATTACAGAGACAGTACAATACAGAAGTGGTTTGATAAGACTCGACTTGCCACGGGTAAACTGAAGAGCAAATCCTTCAGTGCGTTTGATCAGTCGGCCCTCGTACAGATCAACCAGATCCTTGCAGACAAGGAGAGGTTGATCAAAAGAACACAGTTAAAGCGTTCTGTGTATAGAGTGCTGGGTACCGTACCAACCAAAGACCAGCCGGAAACTGTCCCATCAGGGGAGGTAAGTTTGCTAGTTTAATCTTTTAAGACAGAAAGAAAAAAAGGTGTTCTGTAGTTATGATAAATATCTTGTGAGACATTTGCATTCCTTGATGACATTATTTAGATTATTCCACAAAATTGTTCTGTTCTGGGTTTTTTGTGTAATTAAAAAAATCATAACTTTTTAAAACTTTATGGATGTCATTTTGCTCACTGTATAATTAAGCTGAATTCCTATTTGATTGTTCAGAAGTATTTTCCAGAATTCTTGAAAATCATAACTTTTTAAATCTTTATGGATGTCATTTTGCTCACTGTATAATTAAGCTGAATTCCTATTTGATTGTTCAGAAGTATTTTCCAGAATTCTTGACGAAGTACTAGTTTTTTTGCAGGGTGAGGAGCATATAACAGAGAGGGAGAGCTTGAAGGACTATGACACTGAGATATTCGATGATGATGATTTCTACCATCAGATGTTGAGGGAACTCATAGAGAAGAAAACAACAGATGTCAATGATCCTATTGCTCTCAGCAGGTAGCTACTGGTTAACCATTTACTCCATATGTACATGTACACAGTCTAACAATGTGCAACCAGTGTAGAACCAGATCAGCCTGCACATTTGTGCCATCTGATCAGGATCTGCACTGTTCAGTTTTTTTTCAGAACTAACTAAATTAATCAAAAAGCAAACAATGCAGGTCCTGATCTACACTGGTTGCACATGTGTTAAAATGCATATACATGTATATGGAGTTAGGGTTAAGGCTGTTGCATGGAAATATGTCTTGGGGAGGTTGAATAATTTTTTAACCAGGTTTTCTTTAGAAAAATCCTGGTTATTAGATTGGGGTATGTCGTTGGGCGGGCGGGCGGGCGGGCGTCAACATTTTGTGAAGTTCTTTGTTAAAGTTGTGTTTTTCTCAGTAACCGTTCAAGATACAACTTTGAAACTTAACATAGTTGTCTGACATATCAATACCAATAATCAGGACAAGTTTCATAATCCCTGACTGTATTTTGACAAAGTTATGCCCCTTTTTCACTTAGAAATTTTGTGAAGTTTTTTGTTAAAGCTGTGTTTTTCTCAGTAACCGTTCAAGGTACAACTTTGAAACTTAAAATAGTTGTCTGACATATCAATACCAATTATCAGGACAAGTTTCATAATCCCTGACTGTATTTTGACAAAGTTATGCCCCTTTTTCACTTAGAAATTTTGTGAAGTTTTTTGTTAAAGTTGTGTTTTTCTCAGTAACCGTTCAAGGTACAACTTTGAAACTTAAAATAATTGTCTGACATATCAATACCAATTATCAGGACAAGTTTCATAATCCCTGACTGTATTTTGACAAAGTTATGCCCCTTTTTCACTTAGAAATTTTGTGAAGTTTTTTGTTAAAGTTGTGTTTTTTTCAGTAACCGTTCAAGGTACAACTTTGAAACTTAACATAGTTGTCTGACATATCAATATCAATTATCAGGACAAGTTTCATAATCCCTGACTGTATTTTGACAAAGTTATGCCCCTTTTTCACTTAGAAATTTTGTGAAGTTTTTTGTGAAATTTGTGTTTTTCTCAGTAACCGTTTAAGGTACAACTTTGAAACTTAACATAGTTATCTGACATCTGAATACCAATTATGAGGACAAGTTTCATAATCCCTGACTTATTTTGACAAAGTTATGCCCCTTTTTTAATTAAAAATTTTGTTTAGTTTTTTGTTAAAGTTGTCTTTTCTCAGTTACCATTCAAGGTATAACTTTAAAACTTTACATAATTGTTTGACATCACAGTACCAATTATCAGGTCAAGTTTCATAGGGGTTTTGATTGTGTTTTGCAAAAGTTATGCCCCTTTTTGACTTAGATTTTTTGTTTAGTACACTGCAGACTCTTTATAACGCGCTTCGTTTAGATCCGCGCTCCATTATAACGCGGTTGTCCCGTGGATCCCCTATTTTTTTCTAAGTCCATTTTTTACCATGAAACGGCAAAAAATCGAAACCTGAAGTCATTTTTGATCGTAAAACGGCAAATAAATCGAAACCGGAAGTCACAATTGTAACATGTATATAAGTGACGCACACATTTTATCCCTAAAACAACCGTGTTTTAAACACCTTTCCCAGAGACAGATATCAGCCCGAGGCAAACTTGTGAATGCTTACTTACTGTTTATCATTGATCCATTACTAAATCCGATTGTCTCTATAATTATCACATAATCCGCACAATTCAGAAAGAAACAAAAAAATATTACGAATCATGTTTTAAACCTGTCTGTAGTTCATTGATGTACCTTTTGCTTTGATCCGCCTTCCTGTTAATTTCATGAATGTTGCATTTTTGACTATGGAGGTAAACGGCGATAATATCTGTCAATGAAATGCGACTTCGAAGAAAAATGTCGGCTCGTATCGAGACTGTGATGTTTTGTCGGCTCTGCTATGAAATCGTTTGATCTGCAGGAAGTGTGTACGTGATATTTGGCATTTTTTAGCTGGTTTAAGTTGGTTGATGATGCAATAATACTGAAATATTTTACTGGAGATAAAATTAGGATGTAATTTATAAATTATGGAATATGTTCACGATGGTTAGTGTTTTAATATTTATTTTACATTTACGTTCGTAAATGTCAGAGTTTGTGTCATAAAAAAATAAAATATTTCTGCAGGCATCTAAACAAACTAGATATACGGTCTTTAATTCCATTACAACAATTTAAAAGGCGGATCCGATTTTGATCTTGGTGTTATTAGTCAGTCTCTTGCCGTTTTGCTTTTTTATTTGAAATTTGGTAATTGTATGTCTTGTAAGAAATATTATTTGTCGAGTACAGTGTGGGGAATCATGATGTTACGTGGAATTATGCATAATCTCGTTAGTTGTGTATTAGGTAGTATATTTGCGCGGGAAAATCGGGTCATGTATTTTTCGTGGGAAAATCGGGACATGTATTTTGCGCGGGAAAATATAACGCGGTTTCATTTATTAACGCAGTCAGGATGATGGACCCGCAATACCGCGTTATAAAGAGTCTGCAGTGTATTTTGTGAATGTTATCTGTTGATGCCAAATTGCCTGTTGATGCTTAGATTGGTTTGTGGGTAGCTTATATCAACAGGCAGCTTGCGATTGTTACCCAGGTGTCGGTGATAAATGTCAAGGTCACTTGCTAAATATAGAAATTCAGCTTACCCTCAATAACTTGAGTTTGCTTTTACCTCTGGATGCCAAATTTAGTATATGAGTAGCTAATATCAAAGGACAGCTTGGGATTGCCACAGGTATCTGCGATCAAGGTCAAGGTCACTGTTGCTAAAAATAGAAATACAGTTTTCCCTCGATTACTTGAGTTTGCTTTGGTATATTTACGCCGAACTTAGTGTTGGTATCTAATACCAACATGCAGCTTGAGATTGCTACCCAGGCGCCTGTGATAAAGCTCAAGGTCACTGTAGCTAAAAATAGAAAATCAGTTTCTGCTCAATAGCTTGAGTTTTCTTTGGCATATTGACACCAAACTTGGTTTGTGGGTAGCTTATATCAAGACACTACTTAGGATTGATACCCAGGTGTCTGTGATAAAGGTCTATGTCATTTTTGCTAAAAATAAAAATTTAGGTTTCTCCTTATTACTTGGGTTAGCTGTGATCTATTGAAACCAAACTTTCTTTGGGTAGCTGATACCAAGACGCAACTCGGGATTTCTACTCAGAAGTCTGTGATC
Source organism: Corbicula japonica (assembly GCA_038501625.1). Classification (NCBI taxonomy): domain Eukaryota; kingdom Metazoa; phylum Mollusca; class Bivalvia; order Venerida; family Cyrenidae; genus Corbicula; species Corbicula japonica. The sequence continues at coordinate 965,134 of JAZAYU010000047.1, forward strand.
AAGATCAAGGTCACTGTTGCTAAAAAAAGAAGTTCAGTTTCTTTATATCAGATATTTTCTTTACAAAAGTATAAGTATTAAATGAAAACCTGGTTTTCGGCGCATGGCGACGACTTTTTCTTGTTTTATTTATGTGAGGTGGTAGGTAGGGGTTTGCATGGTTGCAAAATTGCCATAACTGCTATTGAAATTCATCAAAAATTTGATTTTAGTTCTGTTGGTGGTCCTCAGAGTTTTTTTACTGCCCAGACATAAACACATCAAGTGTACTAAACAACTTTTTTCTTATGTCAAGTCCTGCTTGAAGAACATACTAAGCTAAGAAGTTCCATTAATTTAAAAGCTCTGTTCAATATATTCTTTTTAGAATTGAAATAATAAGTATCCACCAAAATTTCTGGAAAGTTATCTCTGGGCATCATGATTCAATCTCCTTGGTGGCCATAAATGATACAAGCCATGTTTTCTTTGTGAAAAATTAAATTCAAATTAGTAAGGGACAGCATAATTATATAAGCTTTTCAGTCATATTATGTCTTTTTGAGAAGTAAATAACAAACCTTTAAAAATAGTTGAGGAAATAGGTTTTAAAAGCTATTAAAATATATTGATTAACAACTTCGTAATACCCAAAATACTGTGGCATATGGCTGTTGTACATTTGTTAAAGGTGTAAACAATATATTTATTATATATCCATGAATGATTTTAGAATAGTGCAGCGTTAATACGCAAAATTGATACAATTCGTCAGATTAAAAATTCCATATTGAACATTGTCCAATTTTCCGATTCTGTATTTTTGCAGCTTCCGGTAGTTTCTACGTTTCAAAATGGCCGATTTCAAACCCCAGTATTTTCACAAAATTAGATTTGTTGACTCCAATGACACTCTTTCTTTAAAAATAATCATTGATTTCACGGCCTTTACAAATAAAAATAAAATAAAAATCGTCAAAAATGTGAAAGAAAGTTAAAAATAATAGATAGTCATTGCAGATATAAATATCGATAGAACAAGCAAAAGACTACTTTTTTAAGGAGCGAAGAAGTGTGCATATGGTTCAAATATCCAAATTTAAATATCCATTTGCAACAATCCTTCCTATTCACTGTTTAAAGCCTGACCCTATGATTTGATGTAAACAAAGCTCGTTGCTGTGGTATAAGAATGAAACACTTTCAAATCCTAGTCGTTAACATATCGAATACCACGGTAAAAACTTCCAGCATCTTTGGGTCTTGTCCAAATTTTGCTGTCATGTTTTTTAGTCCTTCAAAGATATGAAAGTTAAAGAATTCTTCATCTGACAGAATCTATAATGGCGCTTGAAAATGTCAACATTTGTTCGATTACGTAGAGATTTATGGTTTATTGTGACGTAATTGCGTACATTACTATTCATTATTGATTTAGTGCTCATTTAATTGGAAGTGAAATAAGGGTATATAATAAAAGGAAAATTATACCAGTATGCAATCTGTAGGTTTTTTTTATTTCTCGTTGGGTATGTAAACCACATCACGCTCGACCTTAGGTCTCGTGTGATATTGTTTACATACCCAACTCGACAAATACAAACATACAGATTGCATACTGGTATAATATTCCATATTTATCAAGAAAGTGACAGAAGTGAAGAAGTTTTTTATAACCATAATACAAAAACTGTTGCTCACATTGATCTTTCAGTTGTTCAGGATCAACACTAGGCAGTTTTGTATTCATATATTATTTCTGACCAAAACGCAAATACTGTGACATTATATTTCACATGGAATTATTTTTTGGTATTTTGCACAAGACAGTTTGCAGAAATCAAACCTAAGCAAATACTAACCACATAATATCTAAACCTATGAGAATACTACTACTGCATAATTTTATGTCTGTGCAAAATGTCATTTGCGTCATATGAGCAAAAAAGGCCCTGCATAATTAAATGATTCCACAGTAGTGTAGATCCTGATTAGACTGCACAGATGATCTGGATCTACACTGCTGGCTCATTGGACATATGTTTATATATGCCATATCCCATTAATTCACTGGGTTTGATAGCCATTTTCTGCATATATACACCTTTATGGCATGGGTAAACAGTACAGATCCTGATAAGATAGCACAGATATGGTGGCTGATCTGGATCTACACTGTTTGCCTAGGCAATAGAGGCGTATAATTATATGGAGGAAAGAGTTAACTGGGTTTAATAGTATAATGTAAACTATTTTCAATGTGTTACAGACAATGGTTGGAGATACAGAAACTGAGATCTAAAACAAAGAAGAAAATCGACACAAGAGCAAGCAAGGGCAGGAAAGTCAGGTAAGCATATCATATATAACACATATCTAGAATATGACATTCTGTGTGGTTACTGTAAAATCATGTATTTCAGTGTACTGGGAATTCATTTATATTTGAGGGGTACTATGTTTTGAGGGGTACTATATTTGAGGGGTACTATGTTTTGTAGATTTCACATGGATAGGGATCTGCAAAATAAAAATTCCAATGAAATGTATGATTATAAGTAATTCTTAACAACCTGTTCTCCACCCCATGATAAATGATAAATCCTGAGATATATCACAGGCACTATTTATTTTTCATAAATATGATTTCACAAAATTGAAAATTATTAAATCAAGAATCTACAAAAATGCCCAAGAGCTGAATGGTTAAAATTGGTTTCAGTCTCCAAACTGAGCCCAAGATTTAAACGACTGAGAATGACGAACAGTCTCAAATCTCAAGCATATAATCCAATGCTTCAGATACTTTTTTCCATTTCAACCAATCAGATGTTTGAGATTGGCATTTGTCTCCAATCTCAGTTTTATAATCTTCCATTCAATATTCCAAAAAAAAGTCTCCAACTTCTGTTTTATGATCTTGGGGCCCTAGTAAACTCTAAAGAAAACCTGACTTAAAAATAAGTAAACATGTATGAATTATTGACAATTAGGTTGCATTTCTAATATTTACAAAAAAGTTCTTTAAAGAGACATTTTGAACAAAACTGATGGATGTGTGTTCCTTATTGATTATCTTGATATTCAGCAATGCTTACAGTTACAAATGTTTGTGTTATTACAGATATGACGTACATAAAAAGTTGGTGAACTTCATGGCACCTGTAGACACCTGTGATTGGTCACATGAAGCCAGGTAATTGTTTCTGAATTTGTGATTAAGAAATTCAAGGAACAAATGATGAACAAATAAGGAAATAACAGGGTTCCAACACATCCTTGAATCCAGGAAAAGTTGTTGAAAAGGTTCTCAAGGTCTGGAATAGTTTAAACCATAAAAAGTCCTTGACTAATCCCAATAGTGGTTTGGTTTAGGAAAGGGACTGGTATACTTGCCCGCCATGTTCTGGGATAGTGGCTGGTGTGCTTGCCTCCAGGGTCTGGGATAGTGGCTGACAGTGGTGAGATCTTGGATCTAGAACATCGGCTAATGTGTCTGTTTTGGGTGAGAGTCTGGATCTAGGACTGTGTTTGCTGTGCTTGTTTTTAGATTGATACCCTTGATAGTTGCTTCTGTGCACAGCTTGGCAGTGAGACTTTTGTTCTAGGACTGTGGCTGGTGTGCTTGTTTTTGAAATGACCATTGACTCAGTGATGTAACATGATTGAGTGGGTATAAATTAATGCAATTTCTTTATTACTTTACAGATTGCTGGGGTTTATGTTTGTGCTGCAATCCTAGCGCAAAATACACGAAAATTAAACGCATATTAAATAGAATGATACCAGAGTATTTTACATTAATTTTGAAGTCTGTGTTAATTGTAAATGCATAACCAGATGTGTATGTATGTGTTTTTTCAGGGATGATCTGTTCAAGTCATTGTTTGGGAAAAGGTTCTCTGCAGCTTCCACCTGATGTTTCAACAGCTGTGATGCCTGTATCATGATGTAATCTTTTGGAGAAATTAAAAACATTTATTTCAAAATGTGTTTTTAAAAATGATTTATTCCAGATTAATTTTAGAGCCCAAAATTGGGTACTACTAATTACCGGTACACAGATTTCTTACAAAAAGCAAGAACATTCAAGTTTTGTGGTTTGTAGCTCACCTGAGCCAGAGGTTGATAGTGAGCTATTTTGATCAGGCTTCATCAGGAATCAACATCAACAGTAAACTTCAAACATCATCTCTGAAAGCATTGGATAGATTCTGACTAGATTGGCCTAAAACATTTTAGCAGTGAGCTCTTCTGAAGTTTTTAAAATTATGACCCTGGGGTCAACCATTCCCCAGCTAGGGGCCCTGTAAGCAGAATCTTTAAACATCTCCAAAACTGCCAGCAGATTTCAAACAATAGTTCATTAAAACGTTGCTTTGAAGACCCTTTATCAAAGAGAGGCAATGGGCAACGGCTTGTTCTTTTTTGAAATATCTGTAGGAAAAACTTAAAAACTGCCAGCCATATTTAAAAAATATTTGATGATAGGGGCCTTGAAACAAAGTTGTTTAAGCTGTATAATGTTTCATAAAGAAATATGGACAGCTATCTGATTTGTCCCAATATGCCTATATGTATAACTTCTAGCACTTGTCAAAAACTGCAAGCCAGATTTCAGATATATGCTTGGAAAACCCACTATAAAATGTGTTCATGATGTGATGTTTAGAGTAAAATCATGGCAACCAGTGTACAGGGATTGTTTTTCTTCTTATGGGGGAAAATATCTTAAACTGCAATCCAGATTTCAAAAATATTTCCAAGAAACATTTTGTTGAGGACCTTCTTTTAAAGTTGCTGAAGTAAAACACATAGCTTACAGCTGTGAATAGTTACTAATATCACAGATAGAGAAATTTTACAATTTTCTTATCAGAAACTGCCTGCCAGATTTCTCAGATATTCACCAAACTAGCTGCGAAACATGAAATGTCATGGTTCATATTAAATATGATTACTCGATAAGAAATGGGTGACTGCATCAACTGCAAGAATGAGTTTGGAAAAACTTTTAAACATAACCCTTTACTGCATACACGAGAAACCAGTGTTGATCCAGATCAGCCAGCACACCCTCTACTCCTCAGTTCATGTATTTTACGCTTGTGTGACCAGCGAAGATCAAAATCAGCTGGCACATCAGTGCCATCTGATCAGGATCTGCACTGTTCGCTTTTGATCATAAATAACCTAATGAATCAAAATCTGGATCTACAGTTTGCCCATGTGATAAAGGTGTATCTGTTGTGTAAAGGCTTAACCCTTTCCTGGATATATACACATTTTTACGCATGTGCGACCAGTGTAGATCCAGATCAGCCGGCACATCCGTGCCGTCTGATCAGGATCTGCACTGGTCGCATTTTGGTCAGAAATAAGATAATGAATCAAAAAGCGAACAGTTTAGATCCTGATCAGACGGCACGGATGTGCCAGCTGATCTGGATCTAAACTGTTCGCCCTAGCAATAAAGGTATGTCTATACAGGAAAGGGTTAATGAGCACTTTTTGTTGTTTTTTCCTACCAAGCTTTTCTTTGAAGACAGGTTTCACCATTATGATGAAGCCAAAGATGTTGTTTGTTTTTCACAGAAGTTGCCTGTCAGACTTCTTAGTCATAAATTATTGATGTTGAAGGTTTATAGAATTAATTGTATTTTTTTATGTAAAAACAGTTTGTCTAGTTTGTATTGCTAATATTACTAAACAAATGGAAACACTAATGTAAAAAAATAGATACAAGAGTACACTCAAAGCTATGGCAGCCACTATTATTTTCAGTGTTCATAATTATCTGGTTTTTCTCTCTTATAGTGTTTACTGTTTTTAATTTATAAATAATGAGACATGAAAAAGTTGAATTTGACAATGTATCATGTTTCAAGTTGGTCAAGGATAATCATGTAATGACTGTTTTTACACAAACAACAATCTTGTAACAGTTCTTGAATACTGAAATGTTTTTATCAGTTCTGAGCAATTCACATTTTGTTTGTATATCAAATTTATTTTAAATTTTGCAGAATACTGTATTTCCTTTGACAGCCAAGCACGAGTAATGATGGAATTAATATAATTCTACAAACTGATAATTAAGCAATTATGTCAAGCATAAAAATGGTAGTCTATTTCAAACACATTAAAGTTTCAGCCATAAAATAAATAATGACCACCTGGTATTTATTCCATATCCGTTACAATGAAACAGATGACACATTTGTGACCTGTGCAATGTCTGTCTACTTGGGGTCTGAAGATTTGTTTTCCAGTCTATTCTCCCAGACATCCATTGAAACATTGAAATTTCAGCTTGTTCCGAGTAAATACAGAATTGTGTTCATAGCACACTGATGCTCCCACACCCCTCTTCATGACAGGCAAAAAATGGCTGCCAGCAAGTTTTATGAAAAAAATGGGCTTGTTTTACCCTACCAACCATTACAATGGTTGTTTTAAACCATAACAACTTTAACAATGCCATATGGAAACAAATTCCTATTTTAAGGAACTGTGACCACGAGTTTTATCCAGCCACCCAAAATATAATATAAAGCAAGGTCTCAACAATGGTTACCTACAAACCAAGCTCGGTGAATATAGCTCAGACATGTCTCAAGTGATTCTTCCAGACTAGGACAAAGTGATATTAACCTTGTCCCAGTGACCACCAAATACAATCTCAAGCTAATCCTTGACACTGTCTGCACAAAGAATATTTAATTTTAGTAACATTGACCTTGACGAGATGTGACTCCAAATTCAATACTGAGCAAGGGCCTCCCACCAAATTTGGTGATGATAGCTGAAAGCATTCTACAGTTGTTGTCTGGTCCACACATATGTTCGTATGATCAAGAGTTAATCTATAGGGGGCCATTAAAGGAACAACAAACTCATTTTAGTCTAATAAAATATTTTTAATGTATTTTAAACATTAAGGAAACATTTATTTACAGAAACAATGCTTAAGGTGTAAAACAGTCATAACAAATGTAAATAGTTGCATGATCAAAGGATAGAAAGAAAGAATAACATGGAGACTACAGAAAGTGGTTTTGTGACAAATAGTTCACTACCAACAAATCCTTGAAACAAATTAACAGTTTCAAAGTCACACCACAGCAATATGTAAGAGCTTGAACCAGTCTTGATACTCTAGCATATGATTGATCAGTTTTGAGGCAGAGCTTCAACCAATCAGCTGCCAGATAAAATAGGAGACTGGTCTGCAATCTCAGTTATATCATAATCTTAGGCACTGCTTTCACAGTATGACATTATACCTGCTTCCCACATCCCACCAGCATAAAATAATGCACCAGCAATATACAATAATATTCAAATAATGTTTTTTTTTCAAAATATAAAAAAATTCTAGACTGCTTTATATCTGCTTTTCAAGATTTAACAGCATCAATATATTCTAATGGAAAGAATTAGAAAATATGTTAACATGGACACCTTACATTCCTCAAGGATATTGCATTTTTAAAAATGATCATTAGTGATACCTTCATCAGTTCTCTTATGTTTTGAAAACGAACACCCATCTATTCAGTTTTTCATTGGAACAGAGTATGACAGTTGCTAGAGAAATTTTACATCCTAAGTAAGTATGCCTAGAACTGTAACTCTTAATTCCCATTTGGATCAAAGAAATCATTAAAAAATAACAATTGCTAGGAAATTTTTAGTTTTGTTTAAATTTGAAAATCAAAATGTCCAGCTGAAGCTTGTTTTTCAAAGTTCTATTTCTTGGAAAATTTTGCAAAATTCTCATTTTGATGTAATATACCACTTTACAGCTTTTGAGTCCATGACTTGCTGTAATGCATATATATTTAAATCTAAAAAGGTACTGGTTAAGTTGTGATCATAAAGAAAATAAACAAGCACCAGAGTTATTTTGAAACATTTGTTTCCGGAAGAAATGGAGAATTTGACACAACAAAACCGATACAAACAATAAGCCTTATCAACATGTGACCACTAAATGTATGACAATTTGTGAAAATCAAATGTATGATTTCTGAATGGTTTGACATCAACTTCCTTCCATATTTAGATTGAACACAGCAGAATGTAGACAGCATTTAAAAATACTGACAATCACATTTCTGTGTCCAAGATCATAAAACTAAATTTGGAAACCAGTCTCAAATCTCAAGCATCTGATTGGCTGAAATAATGACTTATTGCCATTTCAGCCAATCAGATGCTTGAGATTTCAGACTGATCTTCAATCTTTGTTTTATGATCTTGGGCCCTGTTTTGTGGAGAAATTCACACTTTAAAATATACAAAACCCAGGTACATAAAATCCATGACTCATTTGCAGCTATTTACAGATTATTTACAAAAATAATAAATACATGTACATCTCTGCACAACAATGGTTTGGAGCATGCACATATGTTAACCCTTCACTCCACTGGATATTTCTGACAAGTAGATCTCATGTGTAGATCCAGATCATCCATGCACTTTCATTAGGATCTACAGTGTTCACTTTTGGATTAAATGATTTTTAATCACGAAGATGGGAACAGTGTGAATTCAAATGAAACAGCCTGGATAAGAGCTGTGATCTGGATCTACACTAGTCGGCAACATGAATAAAAGCATATCCATAGAATAAAGGATAAAGCTCCTGAACAAAACGAAAATATAGGTCATACGAGATCACATAAGAATAAATATACATGTATGACTGCCGTTTTCTCATAAAATGTCACTCTTCAAAATCAGCACATTAACTACAGCACATAGAGGCCATTTTGTGATTTAATTATATTAAAATATTAAATAATTTAATAATTTGTTATCTAATATGTAATATGATCTATGCATTAAATAATCTTAAACTACATGTATCAAAAAGATGTAAAGAGATGTAGTCATTCTTAACATTGGGAAGATTTTATAGCTGTTTTACATGCCTTTCATTTGCCAATAAAACAATAGTTTTCTTGTCATAAAAGAAGCAATTAACCATTCTAAACAACATTCTTATTTAAACCCTTCACTCCCTTGGTCTGCTGTTTTATGACATGGGTACCCAGTGTATATTCAGATCAGCCTGCATATCTGTGCAGTCTGACTAGTAACTACACTGTTCACTAGTCATGGTACCAAGAAGTAAACTATTGAACCAGATCAGACTGCCTGAAAGTGCAGGCCAATCTGGATCTACAGGGTCACCAACTGGTATGTTATAAAAGGCATACCACAAGGGAAAGGGTTACGCCATTTCAAGCAAAGAAACAGACCTGATAAATAATGCTGTCAACAAATGAATTATTTTCCCATTATTAGATACATTACTGAACATCTGTTTGTACATTATGTTTCATATTGTAAAAATTTCATTCTATTACACAATACAGGATTCCAGTCATATTTTCCAGTTGAATGAAACGACAAGGTCTCTCAATGACAGATGATTGTCAACAAGCAAACCAGTTTAGCCATCACAGGAAAAATTATGGTCAGCAGGTCACAGATTATAGTTTTTTAACTCTTATTCCATGGAATATAGCTAACATCCCATATGTGACCAGTGAAGATCCAGTTCAGCCAAAACATTCATGCAGCATCTACACTGTACTTTGTCAGAAATAACCTCATGAATTTTAATTAAACAGTGTAGATGCTAATCAAATGGTACAAATGTTCAGGCTGATCTGGATTTACACTGGGAACACCTGGTGTATCAGCTGTATCCAATCACTAAAGAGTTAATAACTATAACTGTGATACTTTAGTTTCCATTGTCAATGAGATATTGATACAGTTCTAGCAGCAGTATTTGCACCAATTTATAGGACTGAAAAAATATTTCAAAAAGTAAGTATCATGACCTACTTTTTAAAACTCTGTTCATCAAGTTCATAACTGTTCACAATAACAGCATATATATTATCTTGAACTATGTTTTTAAAACTGTTCAAAACTTGGTGTAGTGTTTGGCACAATTATACATCCAGTATCAAATATTCTAAACCTCTTAAAACTACACACTTCAAACAGTAATGACATCATTTCCGAAAGCTGTAAATCATTTGTGACACACACCGAGTTGCTTAGTGTTTTAACGATTCGGAAACAATGGTCAGTCCAGTCAGTTTGCTTTACTCACTCCTTAAAGGGTTTCTTAACTGTTAAAACTTCACTAAAAACACTAACTATAACAGAACATAGTCTTCTTAAAACCAAGAAAACAAAAGAAACAGGTTTTCAAAATGGAAAGAAAGCAGTTTTCCATAAAATAAAACATGTCCTGTGGTTAAAGCAAACTGGTTCTAAGTGATATGAAAAAAGATGACAGAACCTTTTCCCCTTTTACCCATCAATATGGCAACTTGTTTAAACCTTTACTCCATATATAAACATTTTATCATCTGTGCTGTCTGATCAGGAAGTGCACTGTTTGCTTTTTGGTAAGAAAAAAACCTATTGAATGTAAAAGCAAACAGTGTAGATTCTGTTCAGATGACACAGATGAGCAAGCTGACGTCCATCTGCACTGTTGCCTGTGCAGAAATGGTGAATATAAGGAGTAGAGGCTTTAGGTTGCAAAGATTTATTACTTTATCATCAGATCAATGTATTTGTTATATGATGCAGGGCACAAGAACGTATAACTAAAACTGGAGCCCAGTCTCATATCTCAAGCATCTGAACGGTTGAAATTTCCGCCAATTAGATGCTCGAGATATGAGAATGGTCTTCTTTCACAGTTTTATGATCATGGGCCTAGACAAACATTTGTAATATAGATGCCAGTGCACTCAAATGCATGATTGCCAATCGATGATAGAATAGCATCAGAGGAAATTATAAGCCATTAATTACGGCACCTCCACATGACTTGGAAACAACAACTATGTCAACAAACACTATGTATTGCTGTTTTTTGTTGCAGAAATGGAACAAAGTTTCCTTACCAAATAAAGTCTCTGTTTTACGCATTTTATTTTATACAAAAGCTGTGATCTTATATGCAAAATATTCAATGCTAAATAAAGCTATATTCAGGGCACGACAAATCCATTGCCCGGTGCCCGCGGGCTACCACATTCGACCCTGCGGACTACCAAAAAATAAGAGCGAGCGTCCGCCGGGCCACCTAAAAATTCCCATATTGGTTGCCCGACTAATCAACAGTTTCGAAATATCCAATAAACAGGAAGTTTAGTTATGACCTTCTTCTTTAAGATACATGTATATTATTGTTTCTATGTCATTTCAAAAATGACAAAGTTAACAGTTTACTCCAAAAAACAACAGGTTTTATTGTGTTTGTGACATGCGTAGATCCAGATTGACTGGCATATCTGTGCCATCTGGTCTGGAGCTATACTGGTTGCTTTCTGGTAACAAATAACCCAAAGAACCAAAAAGAGAACAGTGTAGATTCTGATCAGATGATCATTTAAAAATAACAGAGCATTACCTGCTTTACTCTTGATACATCTTTGATTATATGGATGACCACTGTTAAGAAATGATATTAATGGATTGCAAAGACTCAAGTGTAGATTCTAATAATCAGATTGCAGGGATTTGCAGGCTGATCTGGACCTACAATGGTCCTGCACTGGTAACTGTCATATAAGCTTTATCTAGATTAAATGGTTAAACAGCTAATGCATCAAAAAATGTTGTACAATTAACAATATCATGATAGTTTTTTGAAATGTTGACTAGAGGCTTCAACCCCCCGCTGACAGCTCTTTCATTACTATCATTAACAAGATTAAAAAACCTGAATTGCGTATTTACCAAACCTGAGGAGCTGAAAATGATATATTATCCCTATACTCCATAAGATATGGCTGTTATCCATCGGTGAACAGTGTAGATCCAGATCAGTCAGCACATCTGTGCCATCTAATCAGGATCTACACTGTTGACACATGTGATAAAAGGTGGATATATGGAGTAAAGGGTTATTATAAATGTGTGTGATAGTTATTTTCCAAATTACATCTGAAGGTAATGGAATGTACAATCATCTTAGTTACACAACTGGATAAATCAAACCATTTCTTATTCAAACAGCCATACAGAAATGTACTACAAGTCAAAATTTAATCTGAATTGTGGATAATTTTGTTCACATAATCCCTAAATTTCACAAAGCAGTAACATATAACACAAAAAGTCAACATTCAACAGCTGACTAAAAAATTGCACTGTGTTAGGTTGGGCTACTGTACTCGGTACTCTTGTTCAAACATCTGCAGGCAAATAAAATCTGTCACCGATTGCTGATGCTGACTACGAGTGACGGGTTTAAACCGCATAAACTTTATACCATAATTGCAAATATCTCAATTTCAGGAAAAATATGTGAGGGAAAACATTTAAAAAACCCTTTGCACTGGCTTGTATTTACTGTAAAAAGCCTGCAGTACAGTAGCCTGGGTTTCTCTTTAACCCTTTACTCCATACATATGCCTTTTAGGTGTGCGACCAGTGTAGATCCAGATCAGCCGGCACATCCATGCCTACTTTTCATGATCTGCTCTGTTCAATTTTTGGTAAAAAATAACCTATTAAATAAACAAGTTTAAAATGCAGATCCTGATTAGACTGCACAGATGTCCCCACTAATCTGGATCTATACCGTCTGCCCATGCCATAAAGGGATGAATATGGAGGAAAGGTTTAATTAAAAGACAACCTTTAAACATATACTCAACACATAAATGATGAACTATTAACAAACATTAAGATGAGACAATGACTTCAGTAACAAATGAAAAGTTAACAAGTTTTGAAACCTGGGCTATATCGTGATCCGTTTGTTTTCGATCCGTACTCTATTTGATTTCCGTGATTTAAATCTTTTTTCTTTACAAGAGTTGCACACAAAAGTGTCTGGTATGTTGGATTTACGTATTTTAGCACATGATAAATGGATCCAGGTGTTACACTGCGAGCACTCGATCATTGGTCGTCCTGCGTATGGCTTCAAACAGAAACATGTAATCAGTTCCCAGCTCTCATCATCTGAAAAATCAATTATAAACACTCTGTTATTGGAAATTACTGTATGTGGTCATAAATTGTACCAAAGAAAGACAATTGATATGTTATGATATGACTAAAGCTCGAGTGCATATTAAAGCTAGGATTGCTCACAAAGCTCCGTTTCCACTAACGGGCTACAACTACACGCAATATTTTTTGCATGTGTTAGGATATACAGATCGGGGTAGACCAAATAAGAAAGTGTTAATAAGGTAAGCTTTAGCAGTCTTAATTCATTCTTAGCAGGGTTCTCAATAACAGCCGGCCGCCGGCCAAAATAGCCGTGTAAAATCAAGTTTCGGCCGGTTGTAATCCCGACGGTTAAAAAATAGATCATTGTTGACTGCATGTATTTTCAGTAATGTTGGTCCTTTTCAGCACTTTCTCTTCTTTGCGCTGTATATTCATGTTTCGGAATGCTTTGGATAACAGTGTTAACGCATTGTAGACTGGTATATATTTTCCAATAATTTGTGACAGTTTGATCGCTCTGTGTAGCGAAAAAGCGAACACAGTCCAATATGTTTTGAAAACGTGATCTGTCAAAATGAAAGAGAAAGTTGGACTGCACGTTGAATATGTTTAAATATATCACCGCCAGTAATTAGTTTCAGGGTTGATTAGTGTGTTTGGTCCCCTGTTGCTTGTTCTTGTTTTCATGCTAATCAGTCCCTGTGCAATTCTTTAATTTTTAACCAACCGCTTTCGTTTCTGCACTCGTTGTGCATTTGCCTTTCGTAGTTATTATCAAAGTTCCTTGTTTTGTATGAATAATTTGATGAAAAAAAATGAAAGACTATTTTCGTATGGTAATTACTGAATGAAATAAAAGTAAGAAATTTTCAAACAAAATCAACAAAGCGAGATCTGGCAATTGCATAGTAAAAAAGACTGAGTCAGTTTCATGATAATGATCAAGTATCCATTTTATAAATGTTTAGTGCAAAAATGTGTTTATAATATCCATACTACCATGTACATGTAATAAAGATACTTTAAACACATTTTTGCATTAAAATATGCCACAAAATGGCTTCCAAATAGTGTTATTAAATAGTAAAAAAATAAGCCTAAAATGCAGGAAAAGTAGCACTCAATTTCAAAATTTTCCAGGGAAACATGCCCCTGGCCTCTAGCAGGCATGTTAGATTGTTCGTTTGGCCTGCTGGACTGAAACTTATTGAGAACCCTGCTTAGTTTTATAACTTTTGACGAAGCAACAGATTACCAAGGTTGGGTGGCAAATACTGGCAAGTATGAACCAACTGAATGTTTTGCCTGAAAATACTGCTGAAATCTTAACTTTATCTCAGATAACCTGGCTTTATCTTTTATCATATTGGAAACCAGTGAAGATCCATTGGTGCCACATAATCTGGATCTACATTGTTCGCTTTAAGATATAGATATGGGTAGATTCGCGTCAGTATACGCGATCAGCACAGTAAGGGCTAGGTAAATTTTGACCATGAAGCGAACAGTGTAGTTCAAGATCAGACAGCACAAATGTGCTAGCAGATCTGAAGCTACACTGGTCACTCATGAGATAAAAGGTGTATCCATCAAGTAAAGGGTTAGGAGAATTACCTGAATCTTGGAGATCTATGTTGTGAGAGCTGTCATCTTTACTGCTGGATGATAATGTTGACTCTGAGGTGTAACTACCTGCCGTACTTGAAGCACTGTCCAAAGGACTTGCGTTATCTCGTGCTCGCATATCCTGCAAAACACAAAACATCCGATATTTCTTTAGGATTTCCCGAGTGGTCTTTTAGAGAGAATAAAAATTATATTAAGAAAAAATGCATATTCAATACTGTATTATTTTATAGCAGTTTAAATTCATTTTATTCGCTATAGTTGTAACAGGCATATATACATACACTTGAACATATACAACAAATAGAAAAGCAAAAGGATTTGGGCATCAAGTCCTTATATCATTATCATTAGCCATCGTTCCTAAGTAACAGAAGTTGAAATCAACAAATTCATTCACATTCCTGCTTGCAACATGTTTTATTTTCCTAAAAAATATTTTAACTACTGACCTCTTGTTTCCATTGTTCATACTGTGTATATGTCAGTACCCAAGAGCAGAATGTGTAAAAATCGTCTTTTGTTCTTCCTTTCTTTGGTGGTGACATTCCTCCATGCTATGGAAAACAATCATTTTTTTTTATAAAGTACTCACAAAAGATGATTAATGTCTGAAAATTTTTTAAAATTGATGCAGTTTTCCTAAAAATGTTATTTTACATAGGAATTTTTATTCCCCTTTTTTTGGACATATACTGTACTTACAAACTTTAAGAGCATTGAAACAAGCTCTGAAAGTTCATGCTTCTATGATATGATTAAGAATTCAAAAGGAACTAAAATGCTTTGTGAAAACAAGCTAACAGTGGCCAGAGCAGGCATATTATTTAGATGGAAAATGATGATTCCTTCAAGTGAATACGTATCTGATATTATCACTGCATTGGTAGTTTTCTCTGATTATACAAGACATGGCTTTCAAACATACCTATATGGCTGTGAATTTCAATTATGTCTTTTGTTGTGGTATGGACCTATGGGGAGAAGATGAGTAAGCAGTCTGGATAGCTCAGGAGTCAGGTGGGAGAACACTCTCACTGTAAGTGAGGGGTCTAGGGTTCAAGTCCCAGTCTGGCTGCTTATCTCTCTCACCCAGTGATATTGGTTGCCTGTGATAGCAAGCTGGTTTGGGCAGCAAGCAACACCAAATAAATTACACACAACTCACTGGAATTTGAAGAAGAATTTACAAATTAATGGAGTTGTATGTCATGGTAAGAATAGAACTTCTATTCGGAGAGAGGCTGTGCAGCAGGGAATTTGTTTGTTTTTTCTTTTTAAACGAGAGCTCTACTGACTGAACTATCTAGGTCATGACATTCACAATTTTTGTATAAAAACAAAATATCCAAAGACATTACATTAGTGTGTACGAGTGATATGCAATGGGTTCATTAAAGAACCTGGGGATCTCTTTGTAACGAGCTAAGGTATTATGCCCGGATTTCCTGTTTCTTAAAACTTTCAATCCCAGAAATAGCACTTAAATGAGGTGGGTTAGGACTTTAAACCTTCAATTCTACTTGCAGCCATCAATTTGTAAAAGAAGCTTAGATGTCAAAGGTTCAGCAGCACCCAAAAAAGCAAAAAAGGTTCAGCCTAATCTGAAGTCTGAGCATTCCAATGACTTTTGGCTGGTGCTCTCTATTTCAGTCATGAAATTTTAACTTCAAAACTCCATCTTAAGGATCAAGTACATATTACTCTGCCATCATTCGGACAGCAACTAATGAATCAATGATTGCATGTCGGCCATTTTGATTGTGTACAAACCTCTTCTATTATCATTTAAGATTTATCTATAAAAAATACCTCAAAATCCCTTTTCCCTGGCGGTCTTTTGTTTCTAGGTGCTGAAAATAGACAAAACAGTGATTGTTATTAAGAAATTACATTTTTGTTTGTGATATGTTTCGATAATCAAATTCGTATGACGACATTCGAACAGACGCCGATGGACCTTCAAATTTTTGACATTTTTCGATAAAGCTGCAAGAAAATTACGATGAATGTGATACAAAAGATATGAAATGCATAGTTCTTCTTCTAAAAAATGTAAAATTTTTGCAGATTAGCCTATACTTCCTTCGGTTGCACAACTTTTTTATTGTCGGTCTGGCGAAGTAAACAATGTCGATACGATGGTGCCTTCATTTAAGTGCTGCATACATAAATATGAAGAAATATCAATGCATTTAAACGTCAAAAACAGATTAACGAACCTTTAAAGATGTTTTCTGTCATATTTGTAACAGCTTTTCTCCCATTTAAAAACAGAGATCAATATTTTTTAAAGTCACTTAGTCGGAAATTTCATATGCCGTGCGACGCTTTCTTTCCTCTTTCCGTGCAGGTTCACGACCTTCCTGTTTTACATATTTCAACTTCCGGTAACGTGATATTTTTTATGCGGAAAGAATAATGACCATAGCAGTAGACTCTCTCTCAGATATTTTGTAACTTGAACTGATTTCCATTTTTAAACGGTATCGTCTGGTAGCTTAATTAAGGAATTAATTTCAAAAAAGATCATACAGCTGGTGTCTAGACTGGAATAAGATTTTTAAAGGTCCAGATATCAGCAGACCTTTCCAGCTTGAATTTCTTAGATTCATTTTGATTCATTATATTCAATCATAAACTGGCGCTATTATTTTTATTATCAAATTCGCTTTAAACTTAATTAAACTGACATTGTGGTCTTTACTTCCATGGTGATTTTTCATCCAAAAAATTAAACGGCCAAAATGACAATCTCCTTCGCAGAGTTGTCGTTCCTTTGCCGTTCCTTACACTCACTTTACATCTCTGCGAAAAGCTCAATGTCAAGATTTTTGACATAACTCTACAGACTTATTTTATACAGACATACTTATGAATATCAAAAGCTTGTGGATAAACAAATTACAGATATCTTCACTATCTTTCATTCAAACCAAAGAAACCCAAGCAATTTTAAATGTAATTGGTGAACTATTTTTTTTAGTTAAAGTAAAAGCAGTTGCAAGTAGTCCCAGCATATAACAGAGGTGAATGTAATGAGCCGATAGTGTAAGAGAGTGCCAAAATGATAGTCATTGTAAAAAAATCAGATTAAAGGGTACCACTCCAAGACTAGCAGGTACCAAACTTACAGTTTTTTGTTCTTCGGAAAATCATTTGAATTTAAGACTTAGCATTTAAAAGATAAGTTTTATTAACATTCCGCCTGTTAACTAAGTTGTCGACCCTCTCCGATATTCGATCACTTATTTTTATATTTTGCTGACACCAGGATTTCCTCAAGATACCCGTACACTAAATAAAAGCTGCTCCCCGGTTGCTTAAAGGGAAAGGTACAGCCTATTCAATGTATACTGTAAGCTTTCCACGTGCAACACTTCTTATAACAGTACATCTAGCTATCATGCACTAAGCATGCTTTTATATATAAGGCCCATCTGTTTATTAAACTGCACAGGTGTATAAACGCAGTATAATTGTATTTACAACATCAATTTTCACCAAATATAAACTAACAATAATGCTCATTTCCATTGCTGTTTACGTGTTTGTGTTCGAGCTTAAGAAAGGTCTACATACCAAGTTATTAAATAAGTAACTGATTACCCTGTTCCGTATATTAAAGATGAAAACATTAGCTAATTGGCCAATATAGCTGAAGAACTGAAGAAGAAACACGTTCTAAAATCAGAAATTATGTATTTCTGCAGTTGTTGGAACCAAAAACTATTGTCCAAAATCAAAAATAGAAAAAGAAAAAATACTTTCAAAATATTGCCTATAAATAGGTAAGCTATAAGTAAATTTAGTCAATAGGCAAAAAGTGGTAGTCTTCAAAATAGAAATTGAGGCAGAAACCTACGGGCATGGTCGCACAGAATCTATTTATGTAGATTAAAATTCAAACTTCATCATTCGTCCATGTCTGATATTGTCTGAGAGTAAATAAATCAAGGATACTCCCAAGACTCTATTATAGAACATATAAGGAAACGCAATAGTGTACGCTGACCTTTAAAAACTGACATCAAAGAGTTATTGTGTATTAGTTCAAAATCCATGAAAAACGCCAGGTCAGCCGATTTAAATAGTAACAAACAACCTAGATCATTGCGAACTCTTTATACTTCTACTGATTAAAGATTTCACTATTGTGGTATCTTAAACGATAACAGTTTATCAGGGCCGCAATGGTTATTGTCTATCATCCTTTCGTATAGGATTATAAGGATAAATTCAGTTTCATAATGGAGTCATTATTACACAGGATTTTAGTTTGGAGTGTTGTATGTTTGTGTACCTCGGTAACAGTGATTCGGGCAGCATGCTGTTTCCCGGACCGATGGACGGCAGATCTCGTTGAGACCATAGGTATATTATATCAAATTATCTGTATATTTTACAAACTGTTAACAGTCTTCTTGTGAGCGTATTCCTTGTCAGAGATACTTGTTTAGGTTCTTGCAAGAGTATTGAAATTTATCATCGCTGCAATATTCCATAATATTGGCGAAACCGCAAAAGGCATCAAAACATGCAAAAATAAAACTCGCAACATTAATCTTAAAGATCCCAGTACATTCGATCAGTACTGTTAGAATTTACCAGCTTTGAAGGTCGTGAAACACGGTAGATTATATTGGTGTAAATGTTGACAAACGCTCAGCGTCGTCGAAAGTGCACTTCTATTACTGCCCATGAACAGGCTCAGTCAAACCGAGCATACACTATTTTGATATAATATGTCTTTATCGGCGATTTTCAAACTTCTTTTCCATATATTTCTACGAACAAATCTTAAGTTACTATCTTATATTGAAAAAAAAACTGTAGCTTCCCTTGGCGAGATCTGAAGGGCAATTCTATTTGTCATATTATAAAGAAACATCTAACGAGCATCGATGTTTACTATTTGTAGAATCTGCGCGAAAACGTAAACTCACAACCACAATAAAATGTCCCGGTCTCCTGTGTTCGACTCTCTTTCAGACTACACGATCGGTAAAATTGTCTCATATATTAAAATCAGCCGATTTTTCCAATCGTAGATTTAGTTGCAGTTTAACAGTATAGGATTTCTAATTAATTATCCCACTATTCATTTCATATACTTTAATCTCGAGTACTTCACAGTGAAACTACCTTAGTTAATGAACTTCCTCACTTAAAGGAAGGGTCTTGAATAGAAAGACAGGTTCTTATAATAATAACTGCTTCTTCTATAGTTTTTTTTTTTAAAATCTTCTTGAACTCCAATATTCTCAAGAAGAAAATCCTATTGTTTCCCTATATTATGTAAACTACATATAGCTGGTTAACGGCCTTTTATATCATCAATATTGCTTTTAGATAGGCCAAGGCATCATTCCATGCGCTAGGAAACATGTTTCTGTTCTCTTTTTTACAGGAGAGTACAACCGGGACCTGGACGCGGCATCACTGGCATATGGAAACAGGGAGTTCTTCTTTGACTATACAGGAAAGCAAATTGCATACAAAGAAGATCGTGATAACAGAACTATGAAGATAAAGTCTCATACGTGGACTATACTGAAGTACAAAGAGGTACACGTACTGTCATAGTCAAATTTTAAATTGAACATTGGCTTGGCGCCGTGGGCAGTAATATGCATTTCCATTAATTGCCCACGAACAGGCTCAATCAAGCCGAGCCTATAATATTTTCATATTTGTCGTGTTCGGCTTTCAATTCCCTTGTCTTCTATTGTGACAGTGTTTTTCATAGAGCGTTGTTAAGTGCAGTGTGGCGGCTGTAAAATGACACTCAGTACATCCAGCCCGACGTTAGTGTTATTAATTGCAATCTCTGCAGGTAGTTGAACACAATACATATACTACTCAAAATTTGATAAGGATCACTTTAAAGATTGTGTTTGTTCCTAACATCAGGTTAAAACGTTAAAATATTTGCTGGGATTCTGAAAATTCGTTCATTTGTCATCAGATTTGTGCCAAAAGGGTATGAGCCGGCTAACAACTGAAGCAGTAGAGCAGTTGAAACTTGGTAGTGTCAAAAACTCGGGATAACACGGAAAGCGATCCCTATTAAAATTTGAGTAGTATATTATTGATGTAAATACCGAGTAGCGCTCAACCTGGGGCTAGGCGGTGTGCAAAGAAATATGAATTGGCTCAATCAAACAGAGCATGCAGTTATTTAATATATGTCATGATTGATGGCTCTCAAAGTTCATTCTCCAAATATTTTAAATAAAATATGTAAGTAAAGAAAATAACGAGCTTTAAATCACTATAATGGGTCAAAATCTGCATTGATTGTCGATGTAAAAGGTGTGCTTTTTATCTCCCCAATACCGCAAAATGTTGCAGGGAATGAAGTACGTTATACAATCAAAGACTCAGTGTACGAAAGAAGCTATGGGCACAACGATGGAGTCGCCTTGTTTACCAGGTATAAACACACGAACTGTACGTCAAGATAGTTTTGGCAGTTTTATTCTGCAAGAAAACAATGTACATTATGTAAACCAAGGTGCTATTAATTATCAAAAATTAATTTTCTATTTCTGTACATGCGTAGATCGATCATTCTTTATGAAAACAAGTAATGTATAGGTCGCTACTTTTGAATGGTATACTCCTCCGTCTCAATGAGAAGATCATTTGTGTAATGGTTGACTTCTGTAAATTAACCCATATAATTTGTTGTTATTGGGCTAAAGGACTTTTGATAATACTTTGGCCTTCAAAGCTTTTGACCACAATATATCAAGTTATTTGACGCGACAACGCCATTTGTGAGAAGTCTGGCTGGGGCTGAGCATTTGCGATTTTTGCAATGTATACAATATTTTTTGCAGCTAAATTCTACATGTGAAATCGACTTTTTAACTATAACCGCAACACTTCGCATCATTAATGTTTGAAATTCGTCAAGATCTGCTAAACATTATTGCACAATATTTCCGAAAGACGCACTGACGGACGAACAAGGCGACGAACAATCTCGGAATCGGGGACATAAATTAATATTGAGTTACATACAAGTTGAACCTATGGAAGCGATGGAAAAGAAAAACAAAAAAATATTGCATGATCGGTTTGAGCCTGTGCATGCCCAGTAATGGAAATGCATGCAACTCTCCGGATTGAACGCTATTAAATATTTACACAAATATGACAAGGCGGTTAGAAGATTGTTATTGATGGTTGTTTATCTTTACCTGCAGGTATTTAAATAGAACTTAAAAAATAAATCAATTCTTATTGTCCAACAATAAAATAGTTTGAGTTAATGTCAAACCAACAGAAGTATTTCTTTAAATTCAAACGAACAGGAAACAATTACAAATCAATTAATTAATAAAATATAATTGAGACCAGGTATAATTGTATTTGTCTGATCGCTTAAACTTGTTTTCATTCTTCGAACTAAACTGATTGCAGTCTTCGAACTGACCAATCTGAAGATTGAGTTTTTATACTAGTATCCCGACTCAGTTTTATGATCTGAGTTAACGGTTTACAGATGATGCAACGTTTTTTGGGAGTCACACTTACCCGGCAGGTTTGATGGTTGACGTCTGGTTTATTCAGGACAAATTGTTTGGAGGGACCAGACGGATCACAGTGACCAAGGAGGATTGTTTACCAATATCAGAATCCAGGCTAACAAGCGGACCAGGTCAGTAATTACACATCATGTTATTTGTTTTGTTTGTACCGGTAAGGGTCGGCTAATAATTTATTCAGTTCCAAAGTTTGCATGACGTCAATTTTTGTTGCAAATAACATTGTCATATTTGAACGTGTAAAAGTGTATAACTAGATGAAAAGGGGCATTTGAAAGCCACTGAAAACCTCAAATATGAAAATATTGCAGGCTCAGTTTGATTGAGCATGTTCTTGGACAGTAATGGAAATGCGTATCACTACCCACGCCGCCTAGCCCCGGGTTGAGAACAACTCAATATTTACACCAATAACCAGTACAACAGGGTTGGATGCATCCCAATATTGTAAATTTTCCATTTTAAATGGCGAAATACCGCGTGCAACATCTTACAGGGTTTATATTTTACATCTTGTTCGCAATTTGCGTAGCTTGCAGACAAAATCTGGCCTCGTTACTGTCTAAGGACAGTTGTCTCGATGCGGATTTTCCAGCTCGAACCGTTCACTCTCATGACTGTTAAAACTATATTTAATGTTCTATTACAGATTATATCCTGAAGAACAGCCTATTTCAAAATGTGACGAGAGGGATTACAGACCCCTCAGTGTTTGACGTACCAAGCTTTTGTAATTCTGAACCAACACTCGACGACACGGTAATTGCATTGTTTATTTTATGTATTTGAAACACTATTATTTAAAGCTAGTTTAGTGATTGACATGTAGCTCTAGAAGTATATCTTATAAGTTTTAAATTTCTATTTTAAATTTCTTGAAGTTTTAACAAAGAATCGGTAGTCAAAACTTAAATTTTCAACACGTTTACTTGAATTTTAAATTTGTTCAAATGAATTTTCTTGACGCTTATTTGTCTTTTCAACAGACGAAAATAACTTGAAGATTTTTACTTTTTTGAAGTATAAATTTTCATTTTATTCCAATGTTTCGGTGTATTCAAACCTTCATAAGGGAATCACGATTCTTCAAGATTTTTACTTGAATGTTTAGGACTCTAACTTCAATAACCATCTCAGTAACATCTTGAAATTTCAACACACCAAAACTGCATTTCTGTAAATTCGGTTTTCTTAAAAAGTAACGTAGATTTTAAAGATACCGAGTTCAATGTGCAAGATACTAACTTGAGTGACTAGGTAAATCATAAATATACTGAGCCAAAATGAAAACTTGACAAAAATGACATGGAAAACCCCTATTACATTAATGATGACAATGAATGCAAATATGTGGAAAAAAAATCACCAATATGTTTATCTTGGAAGTAGCCGGTTCAGTATCTATCGGATTTAAAAAAGAAAAAAAGAAGAAAAAACTTGGTTGTGGAAATTAAGCGTTGGATTTTGTTCTTTCTTTAATGAAAAGGGAGGTTATTTGCAAAAAAACGGATATTTAAGTAACCGTATCTTATTTCTTTAAATATTATCTTTTTCCTTCTGCACATGCCATTAACTTCTAAATTTTAATGTAAAAATCTGTTTGCTATTTTTTTTGTTAAAAATCATTAATCTCATCATTATTCAGAAAAGAGGAGATAACCTTGCAATTGACCTCGATAAAAAATAACAACATCTTTCCGCTTTATCAAATGTCCAGATATGTGCAAATAATGTAAAGATAAAATATAGCATCACTGAAAAAAATTGAATTTTAAAACTGGCAAGTTTTCATTTTTTGTTCAGTACAACAACTTAAAATCAAGGTTAGCATATTGAATACATTAGTTTAAATATTAAAAATTCGACTTAGGTTTTTTGAAAATTCAAGTTATAAACTAAAATTCTGAAAGTGATAATAGAGAGTTCGTCCCAAACTGCTAGTTAATTTGTGTATAGATTTCCTTTGTTTCTATGTTTTCAGCTTTACTTCAGAAAAGGATAAGCCTGAACACGATCATGGTTCATGAAGCTACTAACACTACTTCGGTTGTGCCTAGGCCTATCCATTATTACGTTACAAGAAAATGTTTTCGTTACATCCTTACATTTTGCTATTTTATGCAAAAAATAACAACAGCAGTTATACGAGAACGCTGAAGTTTTTGCTGCTATTGACCTTTGTTTAACTGCTTTGAATTCTGTTATTCCTAGGAAAAACTTCATCAATATGTACATTTCAAAGTATTATTCCTTTCCTATGACATTGTTTAAAGAATAGATATCCTTTCCTATGACATTGTTTAAAGAATAGATAACAAAAGTTCCTGCGTTGTGTTTTAAAACATGGTGTTTCCTTCTTCTCACTATTACAAATTTATAATAAATCATCGACAAGCAAAAGTTGGAATTAATAAAGCCCAAAATCATCTCCTAGTACTGCCGTGACGCACAATTGGTGGACTAGCATAATGCAATCAACCACCTATTCATAAAACGCTGATAATCAAAGATAAACAAGATTAATTATACAAATACCCTCCGCACGATCAGTAATCTCTAGCGAATTGTTTACCCTGAAGTAGGAACATGCGCAGTGAAACATGCGCAGATAATATGAATGAAAATCATTAATCAAATTATTGGTTGACCTTTTTTATTTAGATATAATTACTATGGAGACTCGTAAGTTAACTATACCACAAATAAAATGTCCAATTGCAGATTGAAATACTTTTCAATAATTGTTACGGTAGGCGTGAAATCACGTACCACGGTAATATATAAGATAGAACATTCGTAGACCGTGATAGAACCTACGCTGAGCTCGACGATGTCGTCAATAGTGAACAATACTATTTCTGTTTGTTTTGTGATCATCTTATGCCTTTCGTCAGTATTATGTCAAAACAGAGACGTAAGGAATATGTTTCAATGTGAAAGCTGCTCAGCAAGGGCCTGTCCATTAATATCACAACAATGTGAACTCGTCCTCGAGCCAGGGGTGTGTGCTTGCTGTCTCAGATGCGCACGACAGCTAGGAGAGTATTGCGGACTTTCTGTTGGACGTTGTGGAAATGGGTTGAAGTGCCGACCCGTTCCTGGCGATCCGGATCCTTTCCTTTCCTTGATGCTTGGACGAGCGAAATGTCAGAAAGTAGTTCCAAGAAGTTTTTACGGAAACAGTTTCTACGAGCTCAATGACAGTTAACTTGAAACATCACGTAAGACTGTAAACTTATTCTAACTTCTGGATTTTAATTTTTTGTTGTAGCATAAGTGATTCTTCTTATTGTATCAGCTGCACGATTAATACATGTTATACCAATACCTTTTGTAAAGTTTTCTCTACTGTTTAAAGCCATTCAACATTTTCAAGCACATGTGCTCAGGCTTGGTGGGTGTTGGTTCTAAGAATGTCGTTCGCCGAAGAATATTACTTTTATTAATGTTTTATCCTCTCTTATATTTCTGAAAGGGCAGGTGCTTGTGCTTTTAAAGTTATAATGTATGATATGAAATTAACCAAGTAAAACATATTTAATTTGCAAAAAGATAAATACTAAGGATATAATATGACAAAAAGTGTTAAGAATAATAACAAACATCGCTACTGGTTTAAAATTAAAATACCAGGAATCGAAAGAGTATGTGACGCATCATAGCAAAAGGGCCTATGACCTATGCAGCCTGTTTAGACCCAGATCAGTCTACCAATCCATGCATTCTGATTATGTTCCAAACTGTTCGCCATTCGTTTAGATTAACACGTTCATCAAAGTGGAAACAGTTTTTTGCACATAGTAATTTGAGGACCGCAATTAAAAGACGATCTTCGCTCATCGCAAAGTGAACAACATATTACCTGTTACATATTATCATCATATACTGTACCTAAGTTGAATCCTTCTAGCTTGTGTCTAATAAAATATAAAGATGACAAAAAGTATTTTTGAAAAAGATTGTCTTGAAAAGCTCGTTCAATACTTTGCCTGAGCTTTTAATGCAGCCAATTAGATATTAACCTTAGGTTTTAAATACTTTTTCGAAACACCTTATACTACAGTGTTCCGTTTGGACAAACTTAAATTTGTTTCTCACCCGTTACCACGATGCACGATGGTACGATGTTGAATACACGATGGTACAATGGTGAACACGAGATGTAATATAACGGTTTCATCATCGTACTATTGTGATTTCATCATCGTGCCATCGTATCATCGTTGTTTTATCATCGCGCCATCGTTGTTTCACCATCGTGCCATCGTTGTTTCACCATCGTACCATCGCCTTCTGGTAGTCATGCGCAGTAAAATCCACAGATGTACATTTAGTTACGACATCTGCTAAACAAGTACATGTACATCAGCGGATTTTACTGCGCATGACTGCCGGAAGGCGATGGAACGATGGTGAAACAACGATGGTACGATGGTGAAACCACGATGGTAAAACCAAGAATGTTGTGTTATATATTAAATGTTAACTACATCTTATTGTGCCTCAGAAGTTTATTGGTTTAAAAATTCTACATTTATTCAACCCTTTTGGTAACATGTTCTCTGTTAAATCCAGATGGTGCCACTATTGCTTGTCACTTATTGGAACCTTATGAATACATTTACAGCTTTAATTTCAAATAACAATTAATTTATAGGGGGAAAATGAGTACAAGTCGGCTAAGTAATGTCATGTTACGTAGGTTTCTACTGCCGTGCTTTTGTTCATAAAAGAGAACATTTTAAGTTAGTCCAACACCGAATATTCCATTTTCTTTAATAATTGTCTTGACGTAAAAAACACGGGCAGTTTATAACTTGTGTGTGGGGCAGGGTGACTGTATATGTTTGTATTTGGGTTTTGGCAAGCAATTCATAGTAATTACCTTATAATGTTACGGCGCAGCAGTAATTCTATTTTGTTCATAGTAAGAAACCCTATGAGGTTTTCAGTTTCATAGCGGCAATATACTGTTCAGTTCTGTTTATAACTAAATCACCAGTAAACCAAGCAATCTATTTGTAATTTGATGTCTTGGTTCTCTGACTCTTGCATGTCTTTAAAACGACAATACCAACCTACGAAATCCTACCCTACTCTCTTATTCGTTTATCAGCTGCCAAGTTTTCTGTATATCCGGTTCATTTTATAAGAACAAATGTTAGTCAGTTGTTCCAAATTTGTTTCAGTGATCAAAAAGACGATACACGTGATTATGGTTGACAACTTAAAGAAGATTCGATGACCAACATCAACTTGACTTGAAGCCAAAGCAAAACTCCGCAAAGTTAACAAGTTTATTATAGAGTATATTGACTCATTTACACTAAGTCAAGAACTATAACAGAAAATAACTAGTTTTCACAAAAATTACACATCATTGATTTCACAAAGGTTATACATCCCACGAACGTTTCCGTTAAATGAGCTTGTTCTGTTTATGACATTTTCGTTTCATTCTGATTAAAACATCCGTTGACAAGTGTATTAGGTTGATTTTTTTTCTGTTGTTCTGCTCTAACTGAAATAGCGAAAGTAGTTTATACTGGTTTAACATACACTTTGAGTTCCATATTAAAATGTTAATGTACGCTTTATCATCGAAGATAAAAAAATCGAAAAAGTCCGGCTTAAATGCGGATTCTTCTTTTACCCCTTGAATGTATGAAAATAATTTCGGTAAGGAAACAACTACGTTGTGTGCGGTTAAGCTTACATGTTCTCTAATTTCTTAGAAATGCCGACACTATTTGTTATTACACCTTGCTTTGTTAGCGTAATCTTATAGCTTAATCGTATTGAAGGTTTCATGTTTACCCCATGTTTACCCCATGCCATATACTTACCAGCGTTTAGGATGGATCGAAATTGTACTGTTTATTGATGTAAATATTGAGTTGCGCTAATACCGAGCCTGCAATATTTTTATATTTGTAGTGGTCGGTGGCTTTCAAAGTTCCCTTTTCAGAAAATAATGTGTGCCATGTTTGCAAATAAACGGGAACATATACTTTATCAAATCTATACTTTAATTGTTTTTGTGTAAATGCGTCAAATTCCTTAGTTCTTGCATGACAATGCTTTAAGCTTCTTATGTTTTATATTTGTGCCCTGTTGCATACAAACTTGTCGAGTTGATGGGTAACTTGGAGATTATTCAACAAGACAACTTGTATTTGTTGGTTCATATGAGAACCTGTTGGGGGCAAGTGTGAGGTTGGTGCACCCTTGAATCTGGTTTAAACCCCACAGTGGCGATTTGTTTGGCGGCAATCCTAAGGATTTTCATTTAGTTAATTTTGGTGTCTATTTTGAAATCGATCATTTTATTACCACGCTCTTTATTTCCTCACATTTTGGGCTGTGAGGGGTTAAATCTTAATGTAATCTTTACGGAGCTATGTAATTAGCTTTGAAATTGTGTGATCTTCTTTAAAATACTTTTGTGCATTGTATTAAATACATATATAAATAAAATAACAACAACAAAACTCTTGGATCCGAATCTAATTTCTAGCATTATCAGTTATATAAGAATACATTAATTATAAACATTCATTGACTTCATATCTGCATATCACATGTGATATAAATGTACATAATTCCACTTAACTAATTGTTACCGAGATGTCAATACTTCTTTAATAAACCAGAATAAGCAATATAGAAACAACAAACAGACAAGCACACATGTTGTAACTCATTGAAATCCCCTGGAGGTAAGTAATTTGTTTATCATTGTTTATTTTCAGGACTTTGCACGATACATAACGGATAAAGTTCATACACTTCGTGTCCGAGTGTCACGTTTAAGGTTTATTGAACCAATTACTCGTATTCCCCCGTTGTCATTCCAATCACGTTTCCGTTTTATTATGTGACACCGTTTCCTCTTCGACCAACATGACTAAGGGTCACTGTTCAAAATTTAAAAGTTATTCCTCCGTGGTCAATCGAATCACATTTTATTAATACACGATTATAACCTTTTGCTCTTCGACAGAGGGAATCTAAATTTTATAAGTTCCTCCGTAAACCGCAACTTCTCGTTCAATCTGTGATTTTCAACGAGATCCTGGTTAAGCTGGCGGATAGATACTTTGAAACAGTCGAAAGATATATCAAAAAAATATCTGTTTAAACCACAAACAAATGTAAACTCTGAATTTGTCGATTATTATAATACTAGAATGTTGTGTTCCGCGGAACACATGTGTCGCCTATATTGAAAAAGTTGAAATGTGGGCCTATGTTTAATCATATATACTAAAAATATTTCATTTATGTTGATTTCAATACTTCACCACAGAACGCATGTCATCTAAATTGCATTTAAAAGGGGAATAACTGAAATAATGGTGAAACCTGAGTTATCACCTTCAAAAATTGGTTTGTAAATGCAGATGAGTTATTCAAAGTATTAAGTGAATTAATTGAACAAGAACTTTCCATTTTACAGGCAACACTAAGTTTCATGTTAAAGTTGCATTTGAAAGGGACATAACTCATAAAATATTGAAACTGGAGTTATCATTTTTGTCGTCACAGATGACATTGTTCGTGCTGATGATATATTCCAAGTATGAAGTGAATAGGACAAGTACTTTCAAAGTTATAGGCAACATTAAGTTTCAGGTTAAAGTTGCATTTGAAAGGGGCATAACTCAAAAAATATTGAAACTGGAGTTATCATTCTTGTCGTCACAGATAGCATTGTTCATGCTGATGATATATTCCAAGTATGAAGTGAATAGAACAAGTACTTTCAAAGTTAAAGTCAACATTAAGTTTCAGGTTAAAGTGGCATTTGAAAAGGGCATAACTCAAAAACAATTAAAACTAGAGTTATCATTCTTGTCATCACAGATGGCATTGTTCGTGCTGATGGTATATTCCAAGTATGAAGTGAATAGGACAAGTACTTTCAAAGTTACAGGCAACATTAAGTTTCAGGTTAAAGTTGCATTTGAAAGGGGCATAACTCAAAAAATATTGAAACTAGAGTTATCATTCTTGTCATCACAGATGGCATTGTTCGTGCTGATGATATATTCCAACTATGAAGTGAATAGAACAAATACTTTCAAAGTTATAGGCAACATTAAGTTTCAGGATAAAGTTGCATTTGAAAGGGGCATAACTCAAAAACTATTGAAACTGGAGATATCATTCTTGTCATCACAGATGGCATTGTTCGTGCTGATGATATATTCCAAGTATGAAGTGAATAGGACAAGTACTTTCAAAGTTATAGGCAACATTAAGTTTCAGGTTAAAGTTGCATTTGAAAGGGGCATAACTAAAAAAAATATTGAAACTGGAGTTATCATTCTTGTCGTCACAGATGGCATTGTTCATGCTGATGATTTATTCCAAGTATGAAATGAATAGGACAAGTACTTTCAAAGTTATAGGCAACATTAAGTTTCAGGTTAAAGTTGCATTTGAAAGGAGCATAACTCAAAAAATATTGAAACTGGAGTTATCATTCTTGTCGTCACAGATGGCATTGTTCATGCTGATGACATTATTCAAGTATGAAGTGAAAAGGTAAAGTACTTTCAAAGTTATAGGCAACATTAAGTTTCAGGTTAAAGTTGCATTTGAAAGGGGCATAACTCAAAAAATATTGGAACTGAAGTTATCATTCTTGTCGTCACAGATGGCATTGTTCGTGCTGATGATATATTCCAAGTATGAAGTGAATAGGACAAGTACTTTAAAGTTAAAGGCAACATTAAGTTTCAGGTTAAAGTTGCATTTGAAAGGGGCATAACTCAAAAAATATTGAAACTGGAGTTATCATTATTGTCGTCGCAGATGGCATTGTTCATGCTGATGATATATTCCAAGTATGCAGTGAAAAGGTCAAGTACTTTCAAAGTTATAGGCAACATTAAGTTTCAGGATAAAGTTGCATTTGAAAGGGGCATAACTCAAAAAATATTGGAACTGGAGTTGGGGGACTACCGGACGACGCCGACGACGACGACGCCGACGCCGCCGGACAATAGGATCCCTATGTGTCTACCTGCTATCGCAGGCGACACAAAAAGTAGTTTCCCTCGCGTTGAACACCGGTTTACATTCATTTCTTGATCAGAGAATCTCGGAGATTGGCCGAGGAGTTGCGACTGTTGCAAATTTTCGAATGTGTTTCGTGTGTGAAAAATAGGTAGTTAATTTCTTGCATTTTAACTCACCTTAGCACAAAGTTCTCAAGGCTGAGCTGTTGTGATGGATGACTGTCCAGCGTCTGTTCGTCGACTTCTCATCATACTCTTTCTAAATACTTTAACTAATTTTTACACACGCAACACGCTAAAACAATGTAAAATCGATCATTTACTGATAACAGTACTAACTAAATGTACGGGGGGACTTTAAAGCCAAACTTCCTAATTTCACAAAATAAAATGGTTTC
This sequence comes from Corbicula japonica, assembly GCA_038501625.1. Classification (NCBI taxonomy): domain Eukaryota; kingdom Metazoa; phylum Mollusca; class Bivalvia; order Venerida; family Cyrenidae; genus Corbicula; species Corbicula japonica. The sequence goes on from JAZAYU010000047.1 coordinate 996,733, forward strand.
GTTAAGAACTCTGGTTGTCATTGTAACCGAAAGGAAACACTTTGAACGTCTCTCGCTCGTGTTACCCATCATTAAAGGCTTATAATAGCAAAAGGAACATTAGGTATTAAAGTAAAAATATTTAAAAAATGTAAAAATAAAAAAACTAGACACCAAACATGCCAAAAATAATTTATTGATAAAATTATAAACGTATTAGTCTTGAAGACTTAAGTGTGTTAAAATGTCAGCCATGTGAAACAGTATATATATTATTAGTAACAAAAATTGCACGGAATGTGCTCATTTGAATAATAATGTTTATTTGTATTATTAATATGTATAGTCCAAGTATGTGTGCTGGCGTCTGCAGCAGCATTATCGAACGATTGTCTCCAGGTTTGAAGATGTCCTCTTGACATCTTGACTACTGTTTTTGTCAGTAGTTTAAGTGTTATATTGCCGAAGGTTTGCTCGGTTGATATTTGGATTCAAATCAATTTGTTGTTGTCAATCGGTTCTTTGCTTGTTTGTCCTCGTGTGCCAGATAATATGACCCCTGGAACAAAGCAAATGGAACAAAGTGAAGCGAAAGTTTAAAAAAAACAACAGATTAACAGCGAGTTTGCTGATATGTGCAAAAACAAAATTAGGTAGATCGGTCTGTAGGTAGGTTGATCGGTATAAATAGGTCGAACGTAAGTATGTTAGAATAATAATAACAATGGCGTATGATAGATTTTGACCAGAAGCTTGTCTTGATATGCAAAAGTAGATCAGTCTAACTTTCGACACAGTACAAACGTAGACCTTTTAACAACATGCGTTCGTTTGCAAGAAAAAACTTTTTTAAAAGTATGTTAAATGAAGATACATTAAAACATTTATTTGGGCAAAGTTTTATTGAACTTCATTTTGACGTTAATTTGTTATTTTTATTGATCACTGTGATATGACGAAAGGTGCAATACCTCTATAACGGTAAATGCTGTTCAATTAAACTGCCAAAATGTTATTATTGTATCATTATATTATATACGTTAAGAAAATTCAGAACAGTAAAGAAAATAGCCGATCTCGAATACAATTTTATAATTTAAATTCTTTATTTAGTGTTGGAAATTCTAGACAAAAGAGCTTCTAGGTTTTTATACAAGATTTCTCCGTAAACCTTCATAAACTTTTAAACCCTAGCCACCAAACAGATAAGCATAATGACCAACAGTTATTGTAGATGGGTTAATCACCAGGCTTGCAGAGCGCTGAAGAATGTCATGACAGTAATCTTTCTTTTTGAATTTATAGATGGTTTTTACGAAAAATCGGGAGAAATTAACATTTGCCTTTTATCTTCTATAAATTAAATCTCCATAAAAACGGTTATAATAACATTACAATACATTAATAAATTTTGAAGATATCCGCTTTAAAACTCGGCGTATTTTATAACGAATTTTGATTGTAAACATTTGATTAATACATAGAATACCTATATTTACCATGTGTCATAGAACATTGTCGCTTAATGGGTTGATCGGAGGAATGCGCTTCAAGCGCAACAAATTGTATTAACAAAATTATTAAACAAATAATTTAAAATTTGACCACTATTTAACGTATCTTCTATATTAACCTGGCATCATCGATCTGTTGTAATCATATCTTAGACAAATATTGTTATAATCACTATTTGTCCGAGTGATGACCATCAATTCTGTTACTATGTTTACACAGAAAATTATGTCCGGCTTTTAGAATGACGTAAATTGTCGACATTTTATAGACCGTTCTTTTATGAAAAACAAAAGAAGTATAAATGAAAATGTGTTTATTTAGCAGGCTATGCTAAATTAAATGTTTCTTCTATTTTGCCGACGTAAAATTTTTCAATCTTTTTTAAGTGATAATGATATCAAAATTAAAAAAACAAAAACAATATTACTCTAATTTGTGAATTTATGTAAAAATTGAAGGGATATTTTAGATCTAGCTATTTTCTTTACATTTCTATACTGTTCTAACTATTCATAACGTATGTAAAATAAAAAAAAATATTGCTAATAACGTTTATACATGTATGTGCGAAGTTTTATTGAACTGCATTTTGCCGTTACACAGATTTTGATTTTTTTGCTTTTACCTATGACAGACAATAACGACTGAAAACGGCCCTTATCAAAATTCAATAAATTAGCTTAACCATGAAACTGAAATTAGAGCCGAAAAGAAAGTCAAATAACGGAAGGTAGAATCGAAAAGATTTTTTTTTCAAATTTCTTCAAAACTTGTCATATTTTGTCAACTCATGATTACACAATGTGGATTGGTATTTATCTGTCACAGATATTGTATTTTAATATTTAGTCTGATATCTGTCCGTGCACAAGTAAATTCTTCCAACGGATATTATACATATCTACACAAACATTTGGCTAGCAGTGATTGTTTTATTTTCCACCAAATGTTTATCTGTCTTTAGATTATGATTTTATTGTGCATTTTTCTTGATATTTTTTTTTCCAAAACAAATATTACAAAACCAGACCGACAATTGAACATTTTATAACCTACCTAAAGTTGAACAATATATTGCAAGATAAGAGACAAACTTCATGTGCTGATGTCAAATGGAATAATTTTATCTATCTTAATACTTAAATATAACTTGTTCTTATACTACAAATCAATGCTTGAAACACAGAAAAAAACTCTTCTCTGTCTTTTCTATCTTTTTTCTCTATTTTCGTTCTTTTTCTCTATCTCTCACCTCAAAATTAACAAATATAACTGCATATGACTAACTAGTTAAATATTATTAAAGAAAAACATTAAGTGCTTATATATAGATTTTACATTAAGATTCTAAGTTTTCAAATATTGTAGAAACGAGGTCTAAGTGTATAGGAATTATGAATTTTGGCATATTATTTTATATTTGTACTTAAAGAATAAAAAGTAATATAAATTTTCATTCATACATTATTATTTTTGGCATTTTGGAAGTTTCGTCTTCGGTTGGTAAGTTACGTAAAATTATTCATTAATTTGAACCAAGTTTGCACTCGCTTCTCTACATGAATTTTATACGGTTGCCTTTACAAATTTCTTGGCAATATTGATCGCTGTTAATCTTTTTGTAACATTAAATATTCAAATTAAATCTACAAAACATATATCCTTAAAAGTAATCTGATAATATTCTTTTCAAATCATCTCATTATCATATTTATTTCACAGAGAAACCAGCATACTTTATAGCAAAGCATGAACTTAATTAAATTATAACATTTCATGATTATTATGCTACGGCTATATAAGTGAGCGTTCAGGTTATACCCAACTCATATAGCAACATCATAGAAACTTAAAAAAATAAAACTTAAAAAGTCGTTCTATGTAAAATTCTAAAACGTAAAAAATATTTTTTTAATCTAGATCGAGTTATACTTGCCACGTAAACTTCACATTCTGTAGCATAATTATATGTCTTTGTTTTTTGTCAGTTATTTAGTTAAGGTTTGGAATGAATGCATATAAAAATATATAATAATCGGCAGTGAAAGAACTTGCTAGCGAAATCTGCATATAGATTTGCTCACACGTTGCAACGTTCGTGTTCAGCAGACTTACAACTAAAGCAATTTGCATTAAACTGTAGACGGACAGTAGTTCTAGATTTTATATTCACCTGCTAAATCGAATTCTTATCGCAACATGTAAAGTTTTAATATTTTATAACATATTTAATGCTTATGAAAAGTAAATAGGAAAGTGAATAATACAAATTGTCAATTTTAAAGAAGTACATGTATTTAGTTTTAGGCACGTAGTTAGAGGAAACGGAATTATTTAATAGTATAAATATGATTACTAATTTACTTGAAACTCCAAAAGTTGAAATACAGTAACATAGCCGCGCCATGCGAAAAATCTGTCTTCGGGAAGACGGCACCAATCACAGAGTTCATAAGACGACTTTATTTATTATGCATATCGTTGGAAATATGATTTGGTCAAAATAAGTGAAAAGGGAACTTTAAAAGCCATCGAACTTGACAAATATGAAAATATTGCAGGTTCGGCTTAATTTAGCCTGTTCATGGGCAGTAATGATAATGCAAATTACTGTTCCCGCCGCCTATACCGGGTTGAGCGCAACTCAAGAAACACAACGAACTAATATTCATACCGAAACGATAGTTAATAGCTGTTTCTTTCCAAAAAAGCAACAATAAAGAAATTCCGAAATATCAAAGAATACAATTTTGAGAAAGACCCACGAATCTTACCCGTAAAGTGATGCATCCTGTTTACTCTGACTGAGCTCTTGAATATTGTTTTGGGAAACACTGCCTGGAAACTCTATCTGACATTTCGCCCGTCCAATCATTAATGAAAAGATAGGGTCCGGATCACCAGGAACGGGTCGGCACTTTAATCCATGTCCGCATCGTCCAACAGACAGTCCGCAATACTCTCCCAGCAGTCGTGCGCATCTGAGACAGCAAGCACACACCCCTGGCTCGCGCACAAGCTCACATTGTTGTGATAGTACAGGACAAGTCCTTTTTGAGCAACTCTCACATTGAAATAAACTCCTGAAGTCCTTGTTTTGAGTAAACACCACTGACGAAGATAAAGTAATGCTCAAACAAACAGAAATAATTGTGTTCATTGTTGACGACTACGAGTTCCTCTTGTAAATCACCAGGGTCTACCAATGCGTGATCTTATATATCAAGTGAAATCACGCCCACACTAAATATTATTGAAAACCGTTACAATCTCTTAATGGAAACTTTGGCCGTGTTCTTAACTGAAGAATGTGCATTAATACGACAATATACAAAATGAAAATATTTGCATTTCTGGATAGGCACGTAAATACCATGACGTTTTTCAGTTGTTTTCATTCATAGTTTTCATTCATAAACCCTATTGTTAAGTACTAAATAGCACTTATAATTGGACAGAGGTAATTTGGCAATGTTTACATTGGTTTGTTTACATTAGCGTTACATGTAAACAATGAATTAATATTTAAATCGTTGATTAATACAAAGCGCAAATATTCCAGTACCTGCACAATTAGCCGATTGGTTTAAGACGCAGTCAATAAAATACTTTGAAATGCAAGTGTAGCAACGCTGTTTTAGGTTGTAGGTTCGAAACATATTTTTTTACGTTTTTTTTTATTTTTTCTTACACAATAATTATTTCCGCGATAAAATAAACTGAGGCAACATACATTCAATACCTTGAAATAACTGCAATAAATCTTAAAAATATCAATCTAAAAGATTTCATTAAAAGCCGCGTGTCAGTGTGATTCGAACCCGTGTCGAAAAAAGTTAGAACATATGCAAGCCGGACATGTAAACCACTACGCTACCGAGGCGATTTGACACATATATGGGAAAAAAAGTACTTTTAACGCGTAAGTTTGCCTTAACCCGTGTTTACATTCTATTAATAATTGTAAACATCGCCAATTTAGCTTGGTCAACCTATAGTAGTGCTGTTGTAAACAAAACAGACACTACCGAAATAGCAAATCAGATTATATAGGGTTGGGGTGTGCATGTTGAGGAAGCCGTCATGAACAGAGTTTGCTATTTTCAAATATATTTTCTATGTTGTTTTGTTCCAAGACACTTCTATATTTTCCTTTGAAGTGTTGTTTTGTGATGTAAAAGGAAGATTTTCACATTTATGATGGTCGTAATGGATAGCTTTTTATTTTTCCTTATCGTCTACAGTGCCCAAGGTTATAAAACTGAGCATGGAAACCAGTCTCAAATCTCAAGCATCTGATTGGCTGAAATGGCGACTGGTCGCCATTTCAGCCAATCAGATGCTTGATATTTGAGACTGGTTTCCAAACTCAACTTTATAACCTCCAGTCCAGTATTTTTTTATTTTTGCAGTAGCACTTTGACGAACAGAGTCAGATCTTGTTAACTTACAAATGATTCGATATAAATATATGTGCCTTGATATCTCTTTGCGTGTATATATGTCCTACATGCTATGCAAATAAAATCTTTAAAATCAAAAGATAAGCTCTAAATGATACTGGAAAAAAAACCAGTTATGTAGATAGCTGTAAATTTCAATGCAGTTCTATAAATGATAACCTCCTCCGAAAATAACTTTATATTTAACGATGCGCGTATCTACCTTTAATAATATCCTAACATTGGTAATCCATGTTCAGAGTTCCGGCATCCGTAGCCCATGTTGATGACAATTTCACCGATATTCTCATCAATTTGTAATTAATGTTTTCTCCCTCATAGTAACTGTAATTACGTTGTTTGGGTTACTCACATCATCGACATATGTGTTTATGCAAGATTTATGTAATCATGTCTCTGGTGAAATTTCTAGCCAGTTTACTGCAGGGTGTTGTGTTTTCTCTTTCATGGCAAATCATTATTTATTTCACAAGGGGGCCATATGCAGCCGTTAGTATTTGCATGAATAAATAAATTAAATATCAAATCGAACAGGCGTTTAAACTTCGTTTAATAGATTTATAGATAACCAAAAAGACATACAGATACGGCAGCGCATACCCAAACATATAAGAGACATATCATACGTATTTCATAAAAAGGATGGTTAAATTATGCCTTTATACTGCCACCTGAAATGACTAACATTTCTGAATGTGCTGAAATAAGTATATTACTATCATGGTAGATAATTAAAACTGATAACTACGCTGGCGGATTGAGCAAAATTTGTTAAGTTACTTACGCAGATATTGTGTGCGCTTAACCCAGGGCGATGCGAAATGGGGATTCACATGATTGTGCATTTCCATGATTTCAACAACAGTTTTGCTTTAAAACCTTCATTAAAAATCAGTGTTGATAACGTTCCACAATTGTTCAATTGATACCTTCTCCAATGCAACCCTTGAGGTTTTCGTACTTGGAACCTACATGGTCTTTTCTGTGGGCCTTGGAACAGACTGGGCTTTCAGCTGCTCTGACTGGCAATGGTTAGTTATAATTTTATTCTTATAACTCAAATGACAAATAATACATGTCAAACATTATTTATGTTAATATCCACGGAAAACCAACTAGGCTAAATAGTATGTCTACTTTTTTTCAAATAAAATTACCTTTAAGTTAGTTTTATTAGTTATTTTTATTCTGCATTGAAGGTTTTAGTTTTGAACATAATCGAGGAATGACTAGATTGTTACGCTTGAGGGCTTTGCGCGAAAAAAAGCAACCGCATCATCAGCAAACAAAAAGTATGTATAATATTATCCCATTTAGTGTAAACTATCCGTCAATATTAGTATTAATGTTATTTAAAGTATAAGTTGCGAAATAGATAAAAAGGAGAATAGAATTCAGAATTGATGCAATCCGAGAGGTTTTTCCTTCTTCGTTCATTGCTTTAAATGTATTGCTCATTTTGAGCTTCCATTCTTTTGTAGAAGGTTGTGCTAAACACAGTGCCCAAAGTTATCAAACTGAGCATGGAAACCAGTCTCAAATCTCAAGCATCTGATTGGCTGAAATGGCGACCAGTCGCCATTTCAGCCAATCAGATGCTTGAGATTTGAGACTGGTTTCGAAACTCAGTTTTATAACCTTCAGCCCATGTTCTGTAAGTTTAACATTTTCGAAGGTGTGTGAATTTGGCTATGACATCGAAGATCGAAGATCGAAGATCGAAATTCAATATCGAGCTGAATATCGAGCCAGCTCTGAGTTCGAAATTCAAATAAACGTTAATTTCGAGCTGGGATGAATATCGAGCCAGCTCTGAGATCGATATTCAAACAAAACCCTGCGAATATCGAGCTGGGGTGAATATCGAGCCAGCTCTGAGATCGAAATTCAGATAAAAGTGAATTTCGAGCTGGGATGAATATCGAGCCAGCTCTGAGATCGAAATTCAAACAAAACCCTGCGAATATCGAGCTTGGGTGAATATCGAGCCAGCTCTGAGATCGAAATTCAGATAAAAGTGAATTTCGAGCTGGGATGAATATCGAGACAGCTCTGAGATCGATATTCAAACAAAACCCTGCGAATATCGAGCTGGGGTGAATATCGAGCTAGCTCTGAGATCGAAATTCAGATAAAAGTGAATTTCGAGCTGGGATGAATATCGAGCTAGCTCTGAGATCGATACTCAAACAAAACCCTGCGAATATCGAGCTGGGGTGAATATCGAGCCAGCTCTGAAATCGAAATTCAGATAAAAGTGAATTTCGAGCTGGAATGAATATCGAGCCAGCTCTGAGATCGGTATTCACACAAAACTCTGGGAATATCGAGCTGGGGTGAATATCGAGCCAGCTCTGAGATCGAAATTCAGATAAAAGTGAATTTCGAGCTGGGATGAATATCGAGCCAGCTCTGAGATCGATATTCAAACAAAACCCTGCGAATATCGAGCTTGGGTGAATATCGAGCCAGCTCTGAGATCGAAATTCAGATTAAAGTGAATTTCGAGCTGGGATGAATATCGAGCCAGCTCTGAGATCGATATTCAAACAAAACCCTGCGAATATCGAGCTGGGGTGAATATCGAGCCAGCTCTGAGATCGAAATTCAGATAAAAGTGAATTTCGAGCTGGGATGAATATCGAGCCAGCTCTGAGATCGAAATTCAAACGAAACTCTGCGAATATCGAGCTTGGGTGAATATCGAGCCAGCTTTGAGATCGAAATTCAGATAAAAGTGAATTTCGAGCTGGGATGAATATCGAGCCAGCTCTGAGATCGATATTCACACAAAACACTGCAAATATCGAGCTGGGGTGAATATCGAGCCAGCTCTGAGATCGAAATTCAGATAAAAGTGAATTTCGAGCTGGGATGAATATCGAGCCAGCTCTGAGATCGATATTCAAACAAAACCCTGCGAATATCGAGCTGGGGTGAATATCGAGCTAGCTCTGAGATCGAAATTCAGATAAAAGTGAATTTCGAGCTGGGATGATTATCGAGCCAGCTCTGAGATCGATATTCAAACAAAACCCTGCGAATATCGAGCTGGGGTGAATATCGAGCCAGCTCTGAGATCGAAATTCAGATAAAAGTGAATTTCGAGCTGGGATGAATATCGAGCCAGCTCTGAGATCGATATTCAAACAAAACCCTGCGAATATCGAGCTGGGGTGAATATCGAGCCAGCTCTGAGATCGAAATTCAGATAAAAGTGAATTTCGAGCTGGGATGAATATCGAGCAAGCTCTGAGATCGATATTCAAACAAAACCTGCGAATATCGAGCTGGGAAGAATATCGAGCCAGCTCTGAGATCGAAATTCAGATAAAAGTGTTGGGTTAGGGTTAGGGTTAGCTAACCCTCACTTTTATCTGAATTTCGATCTCAGAGCTGGCTCGATATTCAACCCAGCTCGATATTCGCAGGGTTTTGTTTGAATATCGATCTCAGAGCTGGCTCGATATTCATCCCAGCTCGAAATTCACTTTTATCTGAATTTCGATCTCAGAGCTGGCTCGATATTCACCCCAGCTCGATATTCGCAGGGTTTTGTTTGAATATCGATCTCAGAGCTGGCTCGATATTCATCCCAGCTCGAAATTCACTTTTATCTGAATTTCGATCTCAGAGCTGGCTCGAATATTCACCACAGCTCGATATTCGCAGGGTTTTGTTTGAATATCGATCTCAGAGCTGGCTCGATATTCATCCCAGCTCGAAATTCACTTTTATCTGAATTTCGATCTCAGAGCTGGCTCGATATTCAACCCAGCTCGATATTCGCAGGGTTTTGTTTGAATATTGATCTCAGAGCTGACTCGATATTCATCCCAGCTCGAAATTCATTTTTATCTGAATTTCGATCTCAGAGCTGGCTCGATATTCACCCCAGCTCGATATTCGCAGGGTTCGTTTGAATATCGATCTCAGGGCTGGCTCGATATTCATCCCAGCTCGAAATTCACTTTTATCTGAATTTCGATCTCAGAGCTGGCTCGATATTCAACCCAGCTCGATATTCGCAGGGTTTTGTTTGAATATCGATCTCAGAGTTGACTCGATATTCATCTTAGCTCGAAATTTACTTTTATCTGAATTTCGATCTCAGAGCTGGCTCGATATTCACCACAGCTCGATATTCGCAGCGTTTTGTTTGAATATCGATCTCAGAGCTGGCTCGATATTCATTCCAGGTCGAAACTCACTTTTATCTGAATTTCGATCTCAGCGCTGGCTCGATATTCACCCCAGCTCGATATTCGCAGGGTTTTGTTTGAATATCGATCTCAGAGCTGGCTCGATATTCATCCCAGCTCGAAATTCACTTTTATCTGAATTTCGATCCCAGAGCTGGCTCGATATTCATCTCGATATTGAATTTCGATCTTCGATCTTCGATGTCATAGCCAACTTCATACACCTCATTTTCGAAGCAGTTTTCGTAGTCCAGAAAGGAGCATTCCTGATGTGCTTAATTCACCTTTTTTTCAAAATTATCTTTTCGTGTTTTTTTTTGGACGTGAGGTAAATCAGTTCAGGCTTGAGAGTATATCACTTGGACGTTTATCAGGGTTATGCCACTGTTATTTTTGGTATCTCCTATATCCACTCCTTTGAAAGTTGGTATGTGAAGGCCTTTGTTCCGTGGTGCAGGATATTCCTCAAATGTCACATAGGCTCACATGTTGATCTCACCTGTGATTCTTGTTCTTTTTTAAACTGTTACTCCTGTACTAATAATAACACGCGATTTTTAGTTTCTTTGTAGAAGTGGATTTGATGATTTTTCGCAGGCGTGGAGATGTTGCCAAGTTCTGAATGTGACGGTATGTAAATACACCGAACGTCATACATTGTATTGATGAGACTTTCGTCAATTTAGGCATTTCGTCGGAACTAATAGTTTTTGTCTCGTTTTGAGAAGATAATGATAGCAATTCGCCAATAAACATACTTAGATAAAAGGATACCAGTAATTATCAAACTAATAATGAATGGGATTGAAAGAATTCTCAAATAATATGTGCATATAGTATGCCAAATACTGACCAAAAGTTTATTTTGTACAACCAAATTTACAAAGGTTAATAGATCTAATAGTCCTATAATGAATTAATATTTCTAATTATATACTCGTACATTGTAATTTCATTACATTTACATATTTGTTTATTGATTTGTGTAATTAAAGATGAAACCGGTCAAATTAATGTTGTTACTTAATTCAAAATATAATATAAACTTTTCCATATAAATCTTTGATCTTATACAAATTAAATAAATAAAATTTAAATGTAAAACACTGTAGATCGAGAAAAATTGCCGAATGTCAATGATAGGAAATTATTTGGAATGTTCATTATTAACGGAGAATTAAAATTTTTGACCTAAAAAAATCAGTACTCATTGTTAAAAAAGCTAAAAGGACCAAAGTTATGCAAAATAATTTTAATGAAAATAAGTTTAAATGAAAGCTAAAAAACTGTTCAGAATGTAAAACCTTTTTGTTAATCACTTTTATTTTGATAAAAGCTATTAACTATAGATTATGGCAGAATAAGCCAAAGTGCCATTTTCCTAATCTTTCTATCTCAGTAATTGGGAAAATTGGGTGACTATATTCAAAGTCAAAAAGGACCAACATTTCTGTCAAGAGCTACCGAAAGAAGCTATGTCTTTATCAAAGACTGTTCAGTGTTTAGCCTTGAACAATATAAAAGGGTTTGTTAACCATGTCTTAAACTGTGGCTAATAGACCAACTATGTAGTAATTTTTCTCAAGCTTCTTTGCTTATATGATTGAATGAAATTTCGAGCTACGTGATTTACAATGATTTAAATTGGAAACTAATTAGTTTTGATCACAAAGACGTTTTGGCTTCAAAAAGGATAAGGCTTCTCTCTAAGCCACGACTTTCTTATTATGGACTACCTATCAAGCAGCAGCTTCAACTCTGTGGACGTCAGCCACTACTATTATGTTGGGACTATGAAGTCCTAACCGTTTGGAGATCCCAACTCCTATAGACTCTCTGAATCTTGATAACAGTTTGTTTGATCTATGCTGCCTCCTCAGAGAATTGAGCTCATAAGATATTACGACGGCAGTCGAAAGAACCGTACTGTATATCTGATTCTGCCTTTTTGTTACAACACTATTATTGTACTACGTACTAAGTAACCTCTCTGAGGAGCAAGCTCACAGAGAGAACGCGGAAACCTTTCGGTAGCACAAAAATTGGCCTCGCTAACTACTTTAAGCCATCCAGTTGGCTTCGCTAACTATCTTAAGCCAGCCAGTGTTGCATTACACAAATTCTTCCAAAAGTTGGAAACAGGCCTTTATATATTACCTTATATTTGATAATACTATGGTTGTAAGTTCGCATGCGTAATTTTACCTCAGACCAAAACGTCGTCAAGTCACAAAATTCACTAAAGGTTATAACTTTTACAAAATGACGTTATTTATGTTAAGCACGTATATATAATTACACAGACTCAAAATCATTCCTGACAATTTTATATCGATAAATTAATATAAAATAATATTCCTAATTTGGAGAAAAATTTCTTAAAATTGTACTTTAGGGTTTTTCGATTGTTTAAAACTAGAACAAAATATATAATAAAAGGAAACAAAGTATCTTCATAATTCATAAACAAACAATTAGTGATTGTTTGCTAATCGATAGGTTCAAACGGGAGGTTTGAGAATTCTAGAAAATCAACAAATGGAATGTTCATAGACAACTATTATATTGGACCAGAATACTAGATATGCAAAATAATTAATACGTATCACTAGTCTACAATTTGATGAAACATGATATGGTTACTGCACCAAATAAAGTTAATTGGTGTTCATTAGTAAAAGACTTACTTTCTTCATTGGGGTTTTAAAATGTTTGGTTGCAACAACATGTAGGTAATAATAAATTATTTTTAATATCGGTTAAACAAAGATTAAAAGATCAATTTATACAAATCTGGCATAGTAGAATTGAGAATTCATCTAGATCCCTTTTTTACAAAAATATTGCTTGCTTAAAATTCCAGCCATATTTAGATTATTTCACTATCAACAAGTTTTGTCAGTCTCTTTGTAAGCTTAGAGTGTCATCACATAGACTGCATATTGAATCGGGTCGTTGGACCAAACCGATCAGAACACCAATAAATGAAAGAACATGTCAGATATGTAATTTGTTAGAAGACGAATTCCATTTTATTATAGAATGCCCTGTTTATAGTGAACTTCGTAAAAAATAGATATCTTCAAGATATACTGACCGTCCAAATATGTTTAAATTCCTGGAACTGATTAATTCCGAAAATAAAACAATAATTACAAAATTAGGTTTATTCGTTGAGAAAGCTTTTCGTGTAAGAAATGAGTTTATATATGTATAAATTATACATTAATTTGTTTTTTATATACAATTATCAACAAATTCTCTTTCTCGTAAATACTTATGATGTATTGTTACAGAACATATTATAATGTTACAGGTTCCAACAATGTTCAAAATGTTCAAAACCAATTTTGCATGTTAATGCTTGTTAACATATGTAAATATATGTTATATGTTAATATACGAACCTTCTCAATTACTATTTTGATGCTATTGTATGTGCATATATATGTATTATTGTTTTTACTGTTCGCTGTCTATTTATTTGTTCATTTTGTCCTCATGAGCTTCTTAGCCTTTTGGAAATAAATAAATCTGGTCTGTCTGTCTGTTCATAAACTTTATTTTTGTTTAAATAATTATCCAATTTTAAGTAGCATCACAATTAAGCGGTAATAATGAACGGATAAGGTTTACTTTATCAAAGCAAACAAAATAGGTCCAACAATTTACTAAATCATGACAAATTTTTATTTCTAGCAGCCCAAGAATATTTAATCGAATGCTCTATTTTATTCACTTCTGTGCCCAAGGTTATAAAACTGAGCATGGAAACCAGTCTCAAATCTCGAGCATCTGATTGCCATTTCAGCCAATCAGATGCTTGAGATTTGAGACTGGTTTACAATCTCAGCTTTATAACCGTCAGCCCTGGTATAATTATGGACCATTGTACATGTTGATTCGTCAGGCGGTGGGCAAAATACGCGAATATTATGAAAAATGGGTATGTCTACAAAATTTAAGATTAAACATTTTCCTTTAAATTTACGGAATTTACGAAGTAAAGAAAATGATAGTTATTTATCAGAATAAAGATTCTTAACGTTAAAAATATCAGTATTGTGCGAAAGATTTCAGACTTCTGTACATATATTGGAACGGAGAGAGCGACTTTAATTTAATATCAAGCACTGTATAGCTATAAATTACTTGTGGATCATCCGCTTGACTGGGGAAGTTATGAATTATTTCTGACAAAATAAAAACAAACAAACAAAATTTAATAAAGACATTTCTAACCACATGTATGAATTCTACAAATTGCTAGAAGAGACGTTTCTTTTGTCCTCGAGTATATTTCTGATAGGAAAATAAAACGAATATTTTGCAAACCAATTTTAACTAATTGCTTCTATAGGTCAAAGTAATGGGATCTATCATAGAAGCCGGAAAAGTATTTGCAATAGCTCTCTAAAAATTGGAGCCCGATACAGAAAAAATAACTTGTGTTTCTTTACCTACTAAATATGGATCAAAAGCAGTGCAGTACAAACGTAAGTAGCACGATATTTCTTAGCCGACGAGTACTCATTTTCCCCTTTAAATTAATTGTAATTTGAAATTAAAGCTGTAAATATATTCAAAGTTCCAATAAATGACAAGCAAAACTGGCACCTTCTGGATTTAACAAAAAACATTGTTACCAAAAGGGTAAATTCAATGTTATGTTTTTAAACCAATAAACTTTATCTTCTGAGGCAGATTACAATAAGGTGTACTAAACATTCTATATAAAACACAAAATTCCTGGTTTTATCAACAGCATGATGAAACAGTATGCTATACAGTTTTATGTAAATAATTTAAATTGAAGATCTGATAAGTGAGCATTTTTTCTCTGTTCCTTTGAGCATACATTGTAAATCGTACTGTATTTATTGAAATGACATGATGGCACCATCTGGATTTAATAAAGAGCATTTCTAAAAATAATAAATATAACTCTATTTAGCTTTCCAAAAACCTAGTCGGCCATTACTGAAAGGAACAGTAAAGTTTAAACTATAAACCACGTAGAAAGTAAAGTGTTTTACTTACTTGGGATGTTATATCTTAAATTGTTCGTTTCCTCTCTAATGGTGCTGTAATCAATGTAATAATACATCTAACGATGTCGAAAACAAACCAATACTATTTTTGAAGTCAAGAAAAGTTTCAGAAAAGACAGAAGCACTATGGTCATTTACGCTGTTGTAACAAGGCAAAAGGTGAAACTGTCTGCAATCTGTGTTTTCACTGACTTGAAAACAGCTAACGATACTTTTTTTCGTAATATTTTGTATAAAAAAGAGAAATTATGCTTTATGCAAAGCTGATACAAACTGTCGAATCATTATACTAAAATATTAAGTGTTCTGTTACTTTCAAGTGATATTGCCTCTACTGGGGAGCGAACCCTTACCGTCAGGGCGGCAGCGCCTAGCATTGCAATTCGACAACGCTACAGACTGAGCTAGCCGGAACAACCCCAAACAGGTTGATCGGATAACACGGATAAATGTTATCATCACTGCATGACAACGGTGACGGATGAATTTGTTATTGATTGGTTCCAGTAAACCGGTTTGAAACACTGATGTTTCTTTATCCCCAGTTCTTTGTAATTTATTTTTGATCTTGCTCTTATATTAACAACCCTTTAAATAAAATTCATTAATGTTAACCCCATTGAAATCGAAAATTATTATATATTTTAGCAATCCAACATTTTGCTGTATTTGAAAAAAAGACATTATTTCGACACATGACCGTAACATATTGTAGACATTTGTTTACGTGATATCTGTATAGTTTTCTAGATATTTCAAACAGCAATTAAATACATTGTTTTGTAAGATAACAAATCTGAATAAGTTTGTTTAAGGTGGTATCATTGTGTCATGGAACATCTGAAATGGGTCGGGTGTTTGAGATCCTAATTTTATGAAATTTAATTTGTTTTTTCTGACTTCAAAGCTTCTTTTAGCTTGAAGTATCATTCATAAAGCACATAAACGTAAAATTTCATACAAAAGTCAAAATATAAGAGAAATATGTAGCAATTTTTTTCCTTGAAAACTGACTTTCTATGGGAGTCCAAACTTCCTATTCTTCTACTGTTGTAAATAATTACTGCCACAGGAAGACAGTCCAAAACAAGGTCAACAATGTCATAGAAGATAATTCATTAAAGAACAGTAGAAATGCACAAACAGCACTCTCCAAGTGACTGTACATATAATTTTACATCCATATTTGTTTACAAGTTTATAAAGCAGGACTTCCCAAAATGCAAGGTAATTGAAGGCATGGTGTACAGTATAGGACATTACGTATGAGATTTCTGTTAATATTCCAAATAATAATTACTAAATGAAATGCATTTTCTACTAGTATAAGAAGTGTTTTGACATGTTGGAAGGCTAATATTAACTTATTAATAGGTAAATTATATACCCAGTCTTATGCATTGTAAAACATACTTCTCGCCAATTTTTAAACCAACCTTCTAGGTACCTGTTTTACTTGTGACCATATATGGAACATTTATTTATTACAGTATACAGTTCTGTACATAGTATTAGAATTGGAATTTATCATCAATTATGATACGTGTTAGTATTTTTCAGTCTTAATAAACCTAATCGATTTACAATAGTCGGAAAGAGATCAGTTATAGTCCTTTCCCATAAGGTCGTTATCTCCCTTGGCAAATTACCGTTCCTTTGCGCTCTTTAGCGTGGAGTGAGACAGTTTACTTCCGGTCGGAGAGTAAAACGAGCAAAGGAATATTTAGAGAAAGCGAGGAAACAGTTCGTTAAATAAAAAAAGATGATCTATGTTTGTTTGTTCTTGTAAGATTTCGGATTTTTCTTTACTGATACTATGCTTTCAAAAAAACCGAAAGATTATAATAAAAAGGAAAATTACAAGTCTGTTTTTTAACCCGAATGTTTTAGCAAACAGATTTCAAAATATAATTAAGGATTTTTTACCAATAACTGTCTTAACTGTTTACTAATTTTGAAATCTAAGCAGCTTTTGCTCTTATCCACCTTGATCAGAATTTCATTTACCAAAATCATTTTTGTTAGATCGGTAGAAAACTAAATTTTTAATTATGATCATCAATTGACGAACAAAAAAATTTTATTTTATGGCAATTGATTATGAAAGGTAACACATACCGAATGAAATGGTAAATGCGCTGAATTCGTAATTTAAAAAAAACTAACTCGATTCATGACATTCCCTTCTCAAATAAAAATAAGTCTAAAAATACCGAAAAAGTTCTTTGAAAACGAGCGTCCGTCAAAGAGAGATGTTATTTCAAATTCACAACAATTAGAGTTGCTCAACAACAATGGCAAATCGCTGTTTTCATCCCACTGAAGTGTTTGCAACAGTGCCAACTGCATCGCTAACTTTTAATTTAATTGAATCTTCTTTATTAGTTAATTTTATTTAGAGTCAACAATGAAAATGACGACCGAACCGTCTAACTGATCGAAGCGTGTTATGTTCTCATACCGCTAAATCATATCTTTTTTTCGCACGCTTGTGAAGAGATACAAGCATGTACACTTCAAGTATACGTAAATTCATATCAATAATGAAAAACGAAATCGGCGAATTTTCAATAGACAAATAATTCACAAACATAATTTTCGCTCACGATTTTGCATGCACTTTTTGTAAAACATGCTTTTTATTATTTCCTTTTATACATATTTAAGAGATCTGTAGTTATGAAAGTTAAAAGCGGACTTTTTCTTCCGTGGGGGATTCAGAAATGAAAAACGAAAATATACGTGTTGCAATGTTTTTGTTTTACTCGTGGGCAACGGCATAAGTAATTATCGTCGAATATCGCTAACATGTTGTTTGATGTCATCTTGCTAACGAATGATTCAATGGAATTTTATCATTATATATATAATAAGTAAAAGAAGAAGTGAACCGTTTCCTTTCATACTAGGTGTTTGGATGCCTTATTCAAGAATCTGTAAACCGAAAATGAAACATTAGTTTTGACATGACATTACTAATTATGACAGCAAATATGTACTAATTAATATATATTCACTATGTACTATGTACTATTAATATATTCAAACTTGTTGGCAATTTGTATATAAGGTGCGATAATAGCCAGTAACTTAATTCGTTAAGTTGATATACATAAAATAATCGGTGTTCAAATGATCACATTTCTTAACCAAAATAAGTGCAAGGTTAAATATGATCTTGTTGTCAATCTAAAAGAACATTTTGTATTAAATCTGCAACATGTAAATGATCATTCATTATATTATCACATCTAGTAAAAATTAATAGTCGTAACTAAGAAAAATGCACATACAACAGCCCATTCGGTTATTCTAACTAGCTTTTGGCGGCCAGCTTTCAGATATTCGCTTGCTTAGTATATCAGCGAGCTGTATGAAAAACACATCATTGTTGTCCAATTGAATGAACATTTCTGTATTAAATCAGCAATATTCGAATAATCATTAATGATATTATCACATCCAATAAAAATAAATGGCCATAACTATGAACAATGGCGCTTTCGGTAAATCGGGTGATCATATTTGCCTACCGGAAGTAGAATTAACCGCGACCTGATTATCAGCAAAGGGAGATAACAACACTTATCGGAAAGGACTATAAGAGGGTGTTCAAAAAGTTTGCAGAAAGTGCTACAATTTGTTTTCAAATTGTATAAACGCAAAGAAACTTTCTGATTTTGTTAATTTGGCTGTATTGCATTTATTTTACAAATATTATTGCTATTCATATTTTCAAAAGAAAATGACTGTATCTATGGCAATATGGCTCAACGTAAACGGGACCACTTTGTAAAGAATTCTAGTGAATTTCGTATGGAAAATGACGCACCATTGCGTTGTTTATAAGGCTACTTTTTGAAACTTGCCTACATTGTAAACCAACATGTGATGTGACATTCATGAAACAATTTTAAATTTTATGTCAAAACACTGCTTGACGAACATTAGTTTCGTATGTTCTCTGAAAATGAGTGATGAACAGAGATCTACCGAAGCCAACAGATATAAAACTATGAAGAAAATTACAATAAACACGTGGTTTCAAGATGAATAAGAAGTGTAATCTACAATCAATGCAGAGGTGTCAGAAAGCCGAGTGACATGTCAAGTCAAGGAAATCTTGTAACTGCTGGACAAGGATCGCTGTTGCACAATTTGTGAAATTATAAACATAGTTTACAGACGTAGGGCTCAACAACTGACAGTGACGTTTAAAAATTTACAATATTTTGAAACAGTTCAGTTTGTCAGACTTTTGTGAAATACTTAATACTTGTTTGCAACATAAGACAATCACTTTTTACTTATTTCAAAACACTCCTAATTATTAAATACATTAGATCAAAACAACATTACAGTTCTTGTTCTATTGGATCTTTCAGCAGCATTTGATACTATAGATCGTATTACTCTCCTTAATCGACTTAACCACGAGTTCGGTATAATGGGTGTTCCGCTTAAATGGATGACATCCTACCTCAGTGATAGGTACCAAACAGTTTGTATTGACGGCCAATTGTCGGAGGCAGTTCTCATGACCTACAGTGTGCCACAGGGATCAGTACTAGGCCCTAAAAACTATATTATGTACACCAAGCCTGTAGGTTCTATCTGTAGAGACCATGGTCTGGATCACCACTTTTACGCGGACGACTCTCAACTATATCTGGCGTTCAAGCCCAATGATAAGGTCAGCGCCGAGGAAGCTCTACGTCGAATGGAGAGCTGCCTTTCAGACATTGTATCTTGGATGCACTCAAACATGCTGAAGTTAAACACGGAGAAGACTGAGGTCATTGTCTTCTCATTCAAACATAACGAGCAGTTTGTTGGAGATATAACCATCACTATTGGCGCATCTCTGATAAAGCCAGCAAAAGTTGTCAGAAATCTCGGAGCATTCTTCCACTCCAGGATGAATATGGAAAGCCATGTTAACTCCGTGTGTCGATCCAGCTTTGCTCAATTACGCCAAATTAGCCACATAAGACAATACATAACTTGTGATGCTACGAAATCTTTGGTCAACAGTCTTGTTACATCTCGGCTAGACTACTGTAATTCTCTGCTATACGGACTACCCAAAACCACTCTTAACAAGCTTTAGACTGTTCAAAACACAGCAGCACGTATAATTTCAAAAGCTTCGCGCTCCAGTCATATCACTCCGATTTTGAAAGAGCTGCATTGGTTACCGATAGACAGTAGAATCAAGTACAAGATTTGTACCCCCACATACAAGGCACTTCACAACCGAGCACCAGCGTATATGAAATCTTTGCTGGAACTGTATACACCAAAGCGAACACTTAGATCTCAAGACAATACATTGACTTTAGTACAACCCAGATCTAAAACAGTGAGCTACGGTGACCGCTGTTTCTGTGTGTGTGCACCTCGGCTGTGGAATTCCTTACCAGTGACACTAATCCAGTCTAGCAGCTTTGCTTCTTTTAAAAAAGCTCTTAAAACATACCTTTTCCTTCAGTGTTATGAAGCACAGTAGTTTTAATTTGCAGTGATACATTTATATTTCTCCAATTGTGAACTGTTTTTATTTTTAATATACAAATAGACACTCTCATTTTTACGCAGCGCAATATGGTCTGATGTTTTACCTATCAATATGTTTCTGTTTCTTATTTCACATGTTTTATTGTTAGTTTTTTTTTAATTAGTATAATTATGTAAAGGTTTTTTTATATATTTTTTTATATAGGAACCTGTGATTCTGCTGTTTATCATATTCTTAAAATGTATGTTTCTGTTTGTAAAGAACTTTGAGCGTATGTATATGTATGAAAAGGTGCTATATAAATGTGGATTATTATTATTATTATTATTATTATTTCATTTAGTCATGAATACTTCATTTGTTAACAGATATGTAGTATTTCAACCTTCATTTGAAAAAACAGATAATTCAAAAATAACATTGAAAGTTATGTCCTACATTTTACACCATACCTTGCATTTTAAGAAATAAGTTAACAAACATGGATGCCAAATTTTAGTGTGAAGTCACTTTGAGAATGTTGTTTTTGACCATTTCCGCTATGGCTTAGTGAGTAAGATTCTAAGACATTGTTGTCCTTATTATGGACTGTCTTTGTGTATCAGTAATTGCTGACACGGGTGGAAGTAAAGGAAGTTAGGATTCCCACAGAAAGTCTGTTTTCAAGGTAAGAAATAACAATCAATTTCATTTTTTTATTTTCATGACATTAAACATTCGTATGCTCAATCAATGATATGCCAAACGACCAGAACTTTACAATTCATATAAGAAATAAACATTAATAAACTTATGATTTCACACACCCAACGCATTTCGGCACCTTGATATAACCTTAATTCATGATTATCATTCATATTTGTCAAATATTCATATTTCGATCATGTTTTATTTCCTTTCCAGAAGTCCTTTGTAATGACGAGAAAAATTAGTTTTTATACTAAATGTACTTTTGTTTCTAGATAGAACAGAAAAAGGGTAAAAGAGTTCATGTTTACTTCTGGTAAGGCCTCTAGCCGTGTATCTTATATGCATAAATAATAAAAATAACAAGAAAGGATCTATTTACGACGAAGTTATCTATCTTTAGTTCAATTACGGGGATTCTCGCGGGCATATTTTTTGACAATCGTTTTGCTTGTTAAGTTTATGTTCTCTTTATCGCTGTTAGAGTTTCCTGAAATGTTTATTTCAATTATCAACACGATTTGATCAGCTGTTCAAACAAAAAACCTCACCAAAGTGTTGTATACTGAACAAAAATAAAAAGTATCAACTTTTTATGCATTAACACATTTTCATTTAATCAGATACGCCTTGAATGGTGTTTTGTTAGTTAATCTCAGTTGTTTTTAAGTTAAATTGTTCATGAATAAAATCTTCCCCACCAAGACCTGAGGAACTGCCAATCGAATAACAATTAATCATGGATTACAAAACACTACATATTCAATTTAAAGGGAGATAATTAGACATGGTTGGAATTTCTAGCGTTGTTTATCGAGGACCAGTTGTGTTATTTTGTAATTTTATTTATCCACAAGAGGTAGAGAAAGTGATTTAATTCAAATAAATGTAAATAATTCAAAGAATCGCTGACATTTTACTGAGACCCTTTTTATAATAAAGGGAAAGATAATTAAGTTGTGGCTGCAGATTTTCAAGAATACTTTATCCCTTTGCAATGATAACAGAAAAGCAAGTTTGTACACATATAGAATATTGAGTTTTCTTTTTCAAATTTTACAAATTTTAAAATAGGAAAGTGGATACTTTTTAACTTTGTTGAGTATATATTCATGACTATTAAATTTTTTACTTGCAGAAACAATCGTCAGTGCTTTTTGCGTTTATATTGTTTTTTTCCCATTGCGTCTTACAACGAGAAACGATTGCGTGTCGTTATAAATAAATACATGTACATACAATGAAAATGCTTGTGCGGTTTGGTCATTGAACACTTATACTATCGTCTTTTAGAGAACTTGAAGACATAAGAGTAAAATATAAAAAAAACATGAAAAGGGAACTTTGAAAACCATCGAACTCGACAATATAAAATGTTGCAGGCTCGGTTTGATTGAGCCTGTTCATTGACATTAATGGAAATGAACATTACTGCCCACGCCGCACAGCCCCGGGTTGAGTGCAACTCAATACCTACACCATAAACAGTACAATTTTAACCATCCCAAACGATGGTGTGCATATGGCGGTGGACATGGAATGCAGTATTTTCAGATTAATACCATTCCATGTTCAGCGGCGTATGGTCCCCAGATAAAAGAATGGGTTTGCCGTAAACGAAACAAAGGGCGGAACTAAACAGACTAGAATTTTGACAGGGGATCGTAGAATATAAATCCTGCATATCACAGGCAACGCCAAAGGCAAAATTTAAAAAGCAGGAACAAGCAGGGTTATTGAACAATATTCGTATCCATTTGACTGGGAAATTGAAACCACCCATCTCAAAACTGGCCGAAATATTAAAACAAAGGTTAATTTAGAAGTACTATTAACATAGAACATAAGTATCGTGCTCAACGACCTTCAAAGGTCGTAATTGATAACAACACTTATTGAATGTACGGGGAGACTTTTAAATATATTTTATAAAGCAGTCGAATTTATCTAAAGGGCCAGTTTAGTATTATGCCAGTTATTTTATGCGATCAATGCTACAAAATTTAAAACTGGATTTTTATGACTGACGTAAATATTCCGAGGCTTGCAGTATACTAGACATAGTCTTCGAAGATCTAGAAAGTCCGCATAGATTATAAGTATGCAAACCTAGATTTAGCGTTTCAAGACGTCCATAACTTTATACCTTGTTTTGCAAGCATTTTGAAATGGGAGTCTTGAGAGTTATAAATAAACGTGACGGATTTGAATTGTGACTCGATCTGCTTCTGTACTGGAGGTTCAAACTTTACACAATTTCTTACAGCAGCCTTATTTATCCACCTTCTGAAGCGCAACTAATTAAAACTAGATAAAGGGCAATGTTAATTTCTCCCGGTTATTCGTAAAAATCATCTGTAAATTTAAAAAGAAAGGTTACCAACATGACATTTTACAGCGCTCTGCATGCCTGGTGATTAACCCTTCTACAGTTGATCATTATTCTTACCTCTTAGGTTGCACGACAGTGGCAGGGGTTTAAGAGTTTATGAAGGTTTATGGGGAAATCTTTTCTTAAAAGAACCTAGAAGCTCGATTTGTTTCTTTTATCCCTGTCATCGTGTTCTTGCTGTTTTCACTCCAGGAGCTCTGGTCTTGGTAAGATCATCGAGTACCCGTCCTTTGGCTTTGCAATGCTTTTAGATTCTTATGTTTTATATGTTTGTGTGCTTTTGCATGCATTATTGTTGAGCCGATAAGTGGGTTGGAGTGGTTTCACCAAGACAACTTGTATTTGTTTTGTGATATGAGAACCTGTTTGGGGCAAGTGTGAGGTTGGTGCATCCTAGAACCTGGTTTAAACCCCCAGTGGCAATTTGATTTGCCACTGACCGTTCCAAGGCGGTAACCCCTCGGGTTCTCATTTGTGTTAATTGTTAGTGGTGTCTCTTTTGAAACTGATCATTTTATTAACCATGCTCTCTCCCTCTCTTCTTCTTGACTGTGTGGGGAGGCTGTTTTTTCTGAATGTGGCGATTTCTGATATGCACATTTCACCTTTTTTTAAATTAATGACAAATACTTATCTAATTGGCATAGACCGCGGTATATTATTTCAAAATAGAAATTTAAGCTTGGCACATGCAAAACACGTACGTTTGTGATATATATATATATATATATATATATATAATGATCTTATATAAGTTAAAGGGGAAACTGAATCCTCGGAGAAGATAATTGGTCATTTATAATTCTCTGTTTACAATCACTATGCCATGTCTGAAATGCACATTTTGGGGACTTTAGGCTGCTGATCATTTAATGCTTTTAATATGTAAAAACCGCATTTGAGGTTCAATGATCACCGCCTTATGCAAACCATCGTTCAATAAGTTATCAAAAGTAGATGTGATTTAAAATCAATAAGATGTTGTTGGGCCAAGCGAGTAATTGCCAACTGTAAACAATGCATAAGACGAGTGATTTCACGTGGACATCGCTTCATGGAAAATGCCCAAACCTCATGTCGCTGGTTGTCTGAAAGCCTTGTCATAATCACATTTTATAGAGTAAAACTGAAGATGGGATTTGTGTAGCCGTAGGTAACGGTTAACTAATGGGCCTGTTTCGAGGTTATTACTGCAAAAAAAGATCGTGCGTTTGTACTTTTGTAACTTTTACACACATCAAAAATATTCCACAAACTAAAGTGTTGCGTTTTTATTGGCAGTCAGTGTATTTTATATTGACTCTATGCAAAATGTTAACTCTTTATTTCAAATTATACATATTTTTTGAAACGTAAGAAACACCCATGTTTCTATCTTTCATGTTCTTTTATATGTTTCATTAAAGAAGAAAAATGTACAGAATAACTTGTAGCATGTAAGTAAATGTCCATTAAGAGATTAAAAAAGAAGAAAATTGTTGTTTTTCTGTTTTTATTCTATCATAAATCGCGGAAAAAACATTGTCAAAATGTAACAAATGGTGGATTTTAAACAATTTTAGCTCTAGTTTTTAGATTGTATACCATTTATTCAAGACATGGTTATACTTCATGCAATTTCTTCCATTAACAAAATTTTAAGGTGATCAAATTAAAAGGACAATGCATTTTTTAATATCCTAGGTTATCAAAGTTTAACGTAAAATAATATTAATACCATTGTACGTTCTATGTATCTGTTGTCGCCATTTAACACCTAAAATAACATGTAACAAGTCAACAAAAAGTAAGTTTTCATGTTTTATTAACCCCTACATCGCCCAAAAAGTGTACTGTTTGTATTACAGTCTAAATTTAAACTGTATTTTTACACTTACATGTTGAATTTAAATTACATATCCTTTTCACTTTGATATTTTAAAACGGCAGAGGTTGGAACATGCGAAAACAAGAAAAGTTACCACGTAAAGGACTCTCCCCTTATGTACAGATGTAAGAGTGGAAACGACACATGTTGTTACATGACAAAAACACGAATCGTCGTGTCCATTGATGACTGCCAAATTTCACCGATCTCCTTATGATACAAAATATGAATGCATCAAGGTTTACCTACAGTAATGAACTTGCCGGATGAAACTTGATATTTTCTAACTAATAGCCATGGTAACGCTGAATATAGTTAGATAATAATTAAAGAGCCTTATGATAAACAGAACTATACTGTTAAGAAATTAAGGCACAGTTTTCATAGTTATCAAAACAGCAGGGTACACGACAAATTGCAACACACTTTATGCTGGTTTTAAATGACAAATTAGGATCCATGCCCTGATGCTTTTTCGGCGTTAGCTGTCTAAGCTCACTTTTGACATAGTTTTTCGACCAATGAAATATTGTAAATAATACTCGTATTCTCTTATTATGCAGAGGGAAAATGAAATAAACTATTTCGATTGGTAGCTATTTACACCATAGAGGCATCTAGCAGGGTGGAGAGGTATCTAGTGGGATTTTTATTATTATGCAGCGGAAAAATCAAATAGATTATTTCGATTGGTGTTGTATTGGAGACAAACATATTTACGATTTAAATAACCAGTTAAGTCAATATTGATGGTTTAAATACATTTTTATATGGAATATTATTGGGTGTCAGGTTAACACTTGCATACAACACACAGTGTAAAACGAAAGAGAAGTGTAGATATTTCTAATTCTTACTGGTTTCTTTCTAGTTCTATTGATACTGTTCGTTGTAGTGTAGTGGCTAACACTCTCGCCTCGCAAGCGGAGGCCCCGGGTTCAAAACTCAGGAGGGACACTTTTTTTAAAGTTAATTACGTACCAGTTGGTAGATTTCGCTTTTTTAACAGGCTGTTTGTATTTATTTTTATTAAATTTCAAGGACATTTATTCATCTTGAGTTCTAACTCTACAAGAGATATTTTATTGAAACTGAATAAATGTAGACAAGACTTAATGTAAGACATTGCTTCTTTAATCGACTTGTTATCACTGTATGAAATTGTTGCAACAGCTTCAACATTTTTTTTGAAAGACACTTTAAATGAATTTATGAGTTGTCATGATTCGGTCGCTTAAACTCTAGGTCATACTAAGAAGGCAGGGAGGGTTCGTCAACAGCTATAACAAGTAAAATAAAATAACTAAACTGTGTCTGCTTCGCCTCTCTGTATTTCCTTCTTTCTTATATACATGTACATTTATATATAAATCTTTTCCATCAACGCCGTTTATCTTTTTTAAAGATATTTCTTGTTTATATTATTCGACAAATTTGTTGTGTAACCAGTATCCTAGTGACAAATTTTGGATATTGCCCACTTATCATTAATGATGGAAATACTATTTGAAGTCTAATTTCGGTAACGTGAACTTTTAAACAGAAATCTTTTCGATTACTTGCATTCGAATCAAACGCTATACATGTAGCTAGCTCTACAAAAATGACATTTTTTAAACTTCCGACTCAAGTCTCTTTACAAAACATCGTTTAAAATCAATTTGCCGGTCATTTTTCGTTTTATTCCGCATAGAATTAACCGGCGAAAATGTTTTAATTAAAGATCGCGATTCAACGATCTTTGCAATGGCAAATATTCGTACCCGATTTTCTGATAGGATTCGTGGATATCCGAGTACTCGGATACTCGCCTCAGCTCTAGTAAAATGTGGCGCGGGAAAATGTTTAAAAGGTAAACAGGGAATGCCGAGTTATCGCAATAAAATACAGTTGCCCAGGGACCGGATTTTCCTATCCAAACCGAGCATACGTGACAGATACATTTTGTATACCATATATAATTTAATATATTAACATTTTTTGTGTTTCGCTTTGGATGTTACATTTGAACAGGTATGTTTCCCAACTGCTTTTCTTTCTAATTAAACTGGAGAAGTTTGCGGAAGATGTACCTCAATTGCAGTAAATCACAGTAAATCTAACTTGAGAGGAAGAGCACAGCATTTGTCCTAATAGAAAACAGACTATAAACAAGTTACTAGAAGAACATATTACATGAAAAGCCGGTAGTTCCCATTGGCAACATTCATAGAACCAACATGTATATATATGCTGCGAGAATTGGTGTACAATATTGCAGTAATCTTTCAAACTTTAGTCAGTTTTGAATTTCCTTTTGTTCTTCATATTTTTGTAACTCTTATAACATCTATACAACATGTGTTAAAATTGTATAGTGAATCGAAAAGACTGACACTTGCTCTAGATGCTGTACTCCATTGAATTCCATTTGATTGTTAAACAATAAAGAATATACAATGGTGCAAAAGAACGGTTTAAAGGTGAGAATTTAGAGGTTGTGTAAATGTAGAAACAATCATTTGAAAACAATACTAAGCAAAGGCAAGGTAATACACATGTGTAATCAGATGACTTCAGTAAATTTTCCTTCATATTGCAGGTTATAAAACGCCTGGTCTAGTTTTCCAAGAAAGATAATTTGAGGAAAGTGCGCTTTAATGTGACGTGATGAGGGGGAAGATTGTGAATTGTATCCGATCAACCTTTTTGTGGTTGTCCCGGGTAGCTCAGTTGGTTGCGTCACAGGAATTGCAGGCGTAGGCTCTGTCTCCGTGACGGTGTGGGTTCGCTCCCAGCTAGAGGCACTATCATTTGAAATTCACAGTAGCGTTATTTGTGCAGTGTGGCGGCCGTATTTGCCATGCTAGGCGCTGTCGCCGTGACGGTGCGGGTTCGCTCTCAGCTAGAGGCACTATCATTTGTTTTGCATTCCTTGGTAGGTATTTTCCATATATCCTATCGGGGGTCATTTTAACAACCACACCTTGACCAAAACGCACTTTAGAGGAATAATGCTCTATTATAAAAAGAAAACAAAAATGTCGCAAATGATTTCGCTACCTAAATATATGAGTTTGGGAATAAAATAAATATAGTGTTTAAATGAAAACAACAAATAGCAAACATCCTCGTTTGTTAAAATTTAATGTATGTCTGCTGGGTAGCTCAAAGCGCCAAGTTTCTGGTCGAACGACGAAGCCGTGCCCGTGAACTGTAACCATAGTAACAATTACGACTAAACCAGATTGATCCACTGAATAGCTTCGATCTAAATTCGAGTTCTGGCTATTGTTTGACAAAACAATCACGCAATAAAGGGATCACACAGCAAATGAACAAGTAATCATAACGTTTTTACGGTTGATTTTCAGAAAGATTTTATTATTTTAAAACATTTTCCTTTGATTTTAATTAATGCATTAGAGTTCTTTCGTCGTGTCCGCTATTGTTCCAAAATGTTATTTCTATAACGATTGAATTGATTTTTTTATATAGCCGAGTTACCGTAATTTCCAGTATTTTAAACTGTGAACATCTATAAATGTTACTGATAAGCTGCTAGATTGAGGCTGATTTAACTCGTTTTCACTTAAATTTGTTCTGTTTCCAGAAGTATCTGCGTGTAGAGGAAGTAAAAGATAGCTGATCTAGGTTCGACTGGTAACTAAATCGTTTTATCTATTTCATGCGGATACCTAATTCGAATACCGCGTAAAATAAGAAAAGTTTATTTAAAAATGGACGCTTTGTGTTTCACTGACGTTGTGCAATATGATCAAAGAGCAGCATGACTGACTTTATGCAAACAACTTCTAAAAAGAAACCAGATATACCTACTCAGACATTGCCTAACACCAATAGTCCCTAACAGATAAGAGTTTTGGCGGCATTAGTTGACCATTATGACTTGAAATAGGCATGTTTGTAACATAGTTGACACTCTGATATCAAATATGAAAACAATAGTAATGATAAAATATCAGTAAAAATGTCGTAAACTGTAGTGGTTTCGGAAAGTATGGAGGAAATCGGTATTAAGAAGTTAGAACATTCCGAACATCATTTTCCCACATTACAGAGACATTTCTTCGTTTAGAATTATTATTAGATTATTGATCCCCGCAGACATTTAATAAAACCTTTCTTTTAAAAATTACTAGGATATTACTCTTCTTTTAACAAATTAATATGCATCCACGATGCTTCTACACCATACAAAACGGTTTCTAAAAAAAGTGAAATATGCATATCAGAAATTACTACACTCAGAAAACACAGCACCCACACGCAGCAAAAAGGTAGCGATAAAAATATCATCTGTTTATAAGATTAACTTTATAAAGTCACCACAAGCAATTAACGAAAAAGAGCACTTTTAGGGTAACGGCCGTTAAAACAATTTACTACTTGTTGTTTAAACCAGATTCTAGGGTGCACCAACCTCACACTTGTCCCGACAGGTTCTCATATGAACGAAAATGTACAAGTTGTCTTGGTGAAATAACTCCCATCGACTCAACAATTTTGCATTCAAAGCAAACAAACGTATAAAATATAAGTAGCTTATAGATTGCATTGTGAAGCAAAAGG
Source organism: Corbicula japonica (assembly GCA_038501625.1). NCBI lineage: Eukaryota > Metazoa > Mollusca > Bivalvia > Venerida > Cyrenidae > Corbicula > Corbicula japonica. The sequence goes on from JAZAYU010000047.1 coordinate 1,026,979, forward strand.
TGGAGTACTCAATGACAATACCCCAGACCAGAGCACCTGGAGTCAAATCAGCAAGAACACGATGACAGAGATAACAGAAAACGATCGATAAACCAATAAAGACATCACGGAACATTGATTCCGGAATAATTCATCGTCACTGAAGTTGTGCCGCTGATCAGGTACAGCGTGTCAAGATGATCAAGACCAATCAAGCCTCCGGTGATGCTACCTAAAAGTTGCTTTCAAACAAACGATATTGATTAATTCCTGTTTAATTATCCAATTATTTTGAAGGACGTGAAGGGGAAATGCTGGCAGTGATTCCCTCTCCCATGAAATAGTCTGTAGAAGCAGTGAAAACCAAGAACCTCCATTCACAAGGTTTAATAGGTTTCCTTCGCTGTTCTATATAGTATATTCCAATTTTATATCGATCCCATCGCCCGAGAGCGTGCCGTGATAAAATCATGCTGTTGTTTTTTCATCTGTATTTGGCTGAGAGGGAAGGCTGTGTTTTTTGATTACGGATATTCCCTGTATGTATGTTGCACTTTTTAGCACAGTTAACACAGCGGCCAGATGAATGTCTGCTTTAACATTAGACATACTTGTTGTTTTCTTAATTGTCGAAGAGTTTAATATAGGATGCATTATTTTTAAAGAATAATTTCAGCTAAGACGGAGATTCCGAGATGAAACTCACGAATACACAAGTATGAAGAATATTGTCTACCATTCCTGATATGCATATTTCACTTTTTTCCGAAATTGTACTATTTAATGGTGTAATTACTGAGTTGCGCTCAACCCGGGGCAAGGCGGCGTGGGTAGTAATATGCATTCCCATTACTGCCCATGAACAGGCTCAATCAAACCGAGCCTGCAGAATTTTCATATTTGTCGTGTCCGGTGGCTTTCAAAGTTCCCTTTTCATCTATTTTATACACATCTTATTAGCCTAAGAAATACATGCAGACACATGCTGCCATTCGTTATTCGCCTTAATTTTATCATCTCTTGTTAAATAAAGGACGTTAGCATAACCCCACTCGCACGAAATTACCGACTAAATATGCTCTTTGGTTTCAGAGTGCGGTAATGGGGATAACAATGTGAAAGTACTATATTAGTTCATAAGTCACAACAAATTAGTCACCATTAAGGCAGGAACATGTGCATCCTAGCTGACTGCGATATCAACGCCAGATATCAGTTCGGCGTTCGTAATCCAAGCTAGACACCCGTTAAACAGTCTGATTAAAATCATCTCCTGAAAACCGCTATCTGCTCTAACTTCAGTGAATCACTTGCAGTTTTTTGCAATTTTTATCCGCCACTCGGATCATTTTATGTTCTTTTGTTGTAGGTTTTGAAGTAGCTTAATCGAAAGAGTGTTAGCAAGAAGCCAGGATCTGGTTGCACATTTTTTCTTACACCTTTTACATTTAAAATTGCATAGACAATAAAAGAAGTCGAACAAAAGCGTTGTAATATTGACAAGAAAATGCATCTCGTTTTAAAAATTTGAAAGGTGGAAAAGAAAACTTGACGTATCGCGTATGGTCACTTAATCTTAAACGTTGTGACAGCGGAATGTTGATGCGCAATGTAATTTCTTGACGTAATTTAAATTTCAATTTTTTGTCGTTTGCATAATTTCGACAAGGGATTTCCTACTGACTTATGAAACATTATAAGGTTTTGCGGTTAGATGCAGCGCTGTACTGTTGACAATTGTTAATTAAATGTCATCAAGTGATACTCTTGTCACAAAAAGCAGACAATTTTATACATAAGTCTTTCTTTTATAAAATTATTTTGTTACATTTGTGTCACATGAATTGCAACGCGTATTCAGAATTGTCACAAACAGATGAGCTTGCATATTTTAATAACTTTGAATTATGGCATATTTACATTATATGGAAATAATTCCTTGACATCGTCTTCAGTTTTTAAATTTTAAATTTTCTGCACTGTCGTATAATTTTTGAACCATATTAAAATGGTTGGACGGGGTACAATTAAGATTATTTTTCAAGAAAAATGTGTAGAGTCGTACTTTTCAACGTTTTCTATGCTTCGCATATTTTGACAGTTTAAAATTTGATCAGTTACAATTATTAGAACAACAACTATTCAGTCATGTAAGAAGAAACTTGCACGAGTTTCACAAAATCTTTTCCAATTTACTAAAAATTTACATTCATTCACTAAGTAGTGGACAGCAAATCTGAACCCAAAAGTGAACTTTAAAGTCATCTGGTCTTTGTTCAGATGTGAATTTGTACTTTTTATCAGTCTTGTTATCAGTCCATATCCATGTGTGGTTATTGTTAAAAGATGTTCTTTAGGTTTGACAGTACTAATTAGTGGGCGTTTGGTGTTAGTCTATTCATTAAATTAACAATAAATGACTGTAAACCTTTGATTTTTTATGGTAGTAATCCGGTTAAACACATATGACTTGTTTTCCAAAAAAAAAACAAAACCATGGCACCGATGACAAGATGCGATCCATGGCATCCGGTTGTAACTTTGACAGTCGTATCGAACAGACAACGGGTTTGATAAAGGTTCTCGATCCCGGTGTACGCAAAATAAAAGACCGACCAAAAGGATATACCATAAGGCAAACGGAATTTGATGATGGTTCGCTTATTATGACTTTATGGTAGTTTGAGATCTATCCGCTAGCTAGTAAACTTATTGTGACATGTTATTCGGGTCATAAACGTGTTCTTGTTACATATACATCGAAATTATTTCAAAGACTTATACAAGAATGTCCTAGCTAATAATTATAAAAAAGAATGGATTATGAATGTATTGTCAACGATAGTAGATAAGAGCTATTTTATGTGTTTGTCATACAATATTAATTTGCTTTCGTTATTGTGAATATGGTCAGTTGGCGTTAATGTGATTCTTTTCCACATTTCACACCTTCCTTTCTCTAATCATTTTAAGGTTTCTACATCTTGCTGAACTTTAGACGTTAAGTTTTATAAAAAAATAATTTAATTTAACAATTGAAACAAAGTTAATTGAATGTACGAGGTGACTTTTCACAACCACCACACGACACAATCCAACCTTAAGTACTTTGATTTTAAATAGAGGCTTTGAAATACTAAAACGGAAAATACACACAACAAAACACATTTCGAGAAAAAAATACACAGCTTCTGTATTCCGTTTTACTACTTTAACAGGATTAACCGAATGGAAATGATGCCATTTTACAGTTCTGATTAAACAAATCCGGATTGACAAGTTTATATACAGACAAGCAATATTAACACTAAAAAAAACGGAAATTAACACTGACAAAAATGTCCATCATTAGCCAACTCGATATCATTTTATTATATAATCCACCAACAATGGAACTATGCATAGACAGTCAATACTGGTTACATGAATGTCATCACTTTTTCTTGTGGTACATGTTGGAATCATGTTTCCGTTTAACTCCATTATTACCAATTTGGTAACATATATGTAACAAAGTTCAGCACTTGTCAAAATGTGTATGATATTTGGGGCGTGTCAAGGGAAAAGGTTTCTTCATACAGTTATCGTCAATCTTCGAAACGACGGCAAAAAGTTGTTATTTCGAGTAAAATGAAAATAACGTAGTCAAAATGTGTATTAAAATTACATATTCATTAAAATATATTGATAGTTAATTGTAAATTAGTTTAAAATATAGTAACAACTTAAATGTCAAAAAATATCACGGAAGGCACATCTCCGCGTGGCGTCCCCTATCTTTGTAAAAGTCCGTATCTATGCAAACTCGTAACAGTATGTGTTTTATGAAGTCTATTACTGACATGTATTAGTAGTGCATGTTCTTAGTCAACATTTATTCAGACCAATACGAACCGATATTGGTTACACATTTATCTTCGGCGGCTAACCGATATGCATGTAGTAACATATTAACCGATATAGGAAACGTATTTATCCTCGGCTTTTTACCGATATTGGTAACATATTTTTCATCGGCGATTAACCGATATTGAAAACGTATTTATCACCGGCGATTAACCATTATTGGTAACATAATTATCTTCGGCGATTGACCGATATTGGTAACATATTTATCCTCGGCGATTAACCGTTATTGGTAACATAATTATCTTCGGCGATTGACCGATATTGGTAACATATTTATCCTCGGCGTTAAACCGATATTGGTAACATATTTATCCTCGGCGATTAACCGATATTGGTAACATATTTATCCTCGGCGGCTTCTTCGTAAGAGAAATCTTCCAAACCCTCCTCTGGAATTGGTACAACCATTTCTAATTTAGCAACTGCTATACCGTCAAGAACGTCTACAAAGATATGCTCTTTCGGAATAGTGTCAAATACTCCAGCATGATGCATAGTTTTTCTGACATCGTAAGAAATATTTGTAAGAAAGACCTTGATATTCACGTGTGCATATTCTTTGTATATATGGCTGATAACGTTAGCTCCTGAGATATCCATATAATTCACTGTCGAGAAGTCAATGATCACGTGATGAATTCTACGCATTCTTCGAATTTTCTCGTCTGTAACGACTTCTTGGCCATCTTCAGGATCAATTGATTCGTCGACTGACCCAATTGTGGTAATTGTTGCAACACTCATGTTCCGTCGGAAGAGACTATACTCGCCCGGGATTTCTAGTGTATTAACATTTTCTTCCTTGTTACTATACACCGGATTGTCTACACCGACTAAAGAACCTTTGGTCGATCCATTTGAAGAGTTACTATTCAGGCGTGACAACTCCTTTCCGCCTCCTTCACTTATTGATGGAATACTGTTGGTGCTTCCATTTGCTTTAACCGCATCATTTTCTTTGCCGTTAACGGTTATACCCGGAATTTCCATTTTGAACTCGGGCTTGAAAGTAAAGATTTCCGCATCAGTAACGGAACTTTTACGACGTTTTGCCTCCTTTGCTAATATGCGTTCCTGCTTTTTGATGAATTTCAATATTTTTCTTGGGTTAACTGTTGCTCTGTATAAAGCCATTCTGAATATCTCAGCATTCGCGAAAAAGAGATTCGAATGGAATCTATATATTTTAACGCCTGATGTTTCGATTGAGTCTGCATAGCGTTTGTGTTCAACTACAGTCACGTCCTTCATTGTTCTTCCAAGACGGTACCCTCTTGCAAACTGTGCTTGGAACACGACGGTTATTAGCGAAACCACAACTCCGATACCCAGTCCGAAATCGATGTCAAGAAATACAACGCTGACAAGAGTGAAAAACCATATAACAAAGTCTATTTTATTCACTTTCCAATATTTAACGCAGTCTTTTAGTTGCAAAAACAAACCTTTTAACGACACGACGATGATGGCCGCCAAGGCGGACTTCGGCAATGGTTCAAAAAGCGTGCTCATCACCAATATCAGTAGAATCAGAAGAGCCGTGCTGAAAATCCCGTTGATGGTTGTTTTTGTGTTCATAGTACTGGCGACCATTGTACGTGGCGGAGCTACAGCCGACGGAAAACATCTGAAAAACGAGGAGCCGAAGTTACACATTCCGTAAGCAATGAGCTCTTGGCTGTCGTCAACCTCATAATTGTGTCTCTTCGCACAGATCTTTGCCATGGCTATTGTATTGGCAAAGATCAGAATAGCAAGCACAAAGCAGTCGACAATGTAAATTCCTACACCATCAAAGGAGGGCATGACCGGTGGCGGTATCGTATTTGGAATGGAGCG